>LYUA01000092.1:390941-410816 GCA_002093875.1 Calopteryx splendens | reverse complement strand
CCCCCCCCCATAACCCTAGAAGAAGGCCAAATTATTTATCCTTTAGCGTATATACCCAGCGAGACGGGTTCCTCGAGGGACCTAAACTTCCATTCCCCATTCTCATACGTTTTTATCAATTCTATTGAGTTTCAAGGTGTGTCCAGTCCATCAGCTTGTTCACTTCCGTATAGCACTCCATGCGGCTTATTTCTTTTCCGTGCATCGGCGAGGGTAGAGTGCGCTCCGCCGCGGAGACGAGAGGCTGGTTCTGCCATCCGCACAAGTGTTCCGCGGCGGCAATCGAGTGGCTAAGTGTAGACTCTGCGGGACGGAGAGGAGACGAGGACGCGCGATGGGAGCGTCGATTGCAGAGAGTGGGACGGTGGGAAAACACGCCGAGAGGAAGACTCCTTCGACCGTCTCCCATTTTTAACTCCTTATTTCGTGAAATCAGACTACGGCTGGGGATGGGATTTCTAACACGGGTTTTCGCACACCATGAGTACAACACGAGGCGAGAATATGTGTAACACTTCGTTCACTGAGTAGCATGAGAATTTAATGGGATTAAAATTCGCGACCGACTGCCATAACGACTGAAATTAACGATTAGTATTAGAAATTATATAGTTGCGATTTCGTCGTCGAGTTTGGATCGATCGGAAAAGAAAGCGAAACGCCCATGTAATTTCGCTAAAATGCGTAATCGCACCAGTTAGCAACGACAAAGCTAACAACATAGGTCACCCCGTAAATTTTTATCGAGCTCCCAGTGCTTCATCGCTTTAGGTGATAGAATAGGAAAAGAACTAGATTTCGATCATTTCATGCGTGACCTTCATCCTTATTAATCAATGGAATCAATTCTGAAGCAGTAACGTAAAACTAAGGGAAATTAGCAAAGCATTAGAACATGTATAACTTCAGTAGGTGTTACAACCTTTACCCTACATATACGCTATGCTAAAAACATATACAATTATGCTTGTCTTAAAAATGCTTGTTTTATTTAAACGATACGTTAGTTATTTAGCACTTACAATATATATTATTATAACACATTTTTTTTAAATCACTGAAGTGCACTGGTTGAATAATACTGCTTAGAATAAGGCGACTAGTAATATGCCACAGGAACAAAAAAGTTCAACATGTACAACATATATTATGTGATCGGTGATTCGAAGTGAAAAGAAATTCATTTAAAAATTGCTGGTGAGCGTCAACTCATTCTTTTTCCCAGGAAGTAATGCAAAAGCGCGAGAAAATCAGCTGGAGATAAATTGAAAGCATCAATAGATTTTTTACTTCCCTCTTAAAATGATAGATCGAATGTTGGGAAATCGGCTGCCTGTGCCCCCAGAGTGCCCTTTGCCTTTGCCTCGGAAATAGCGAGAGTTTTTGAAGTGGTGTGGGAGAGAGAGCATTGCAAAGACCACTTCAAAAATATCATCGCAAAAGGCCAAAAATATCCTCGCAAAAGGCCAACAAAACCAGGCAATATGGAGGCGAACAAAAGGCAAAAGTCCTTAAAAACACAATAGCTAGCACTTGAAATTCAAGGAGAATGCCCTTGGGCAGAGTTTTCTGCATTGGCGGAATAACCAAAAGTTACAAAGTTTAATAATTTGACAAAAACCAGCCAATTAATGAACTTGGAAGTGAAGACCCTCATTATTAGATTATGAAGTTCTAACCTCTAGACTTAAAGGCATGATCGGTTTAATACCGGTGAAAAGGGAGACGAGTTATTTTCCTATGCCCGCATGAGTGGAGAATCTCAGATTTTCTGTTTATATTACTTGATGGATCTTACTTCTTCACTTCTTCAAAAAAGAACTGAAGGTGCATTAAAATTAATTTTCTAGTATACCGAAAAATGTATAGAGGCATAGGTAGGTATTGTAGATTAATAGTAGTAGATATTTATGATTGACGCATGCCACATGACTTATATTTACGTAATTCTTAACTTGTTTTTCAACATCAACAAAAGGTCAGGATAAAATAAAGATGCAACACGATGAATTGCCTTCAACCTACGACTTTATCATTCTCAGTCCAGTCCCCAACGTATCAGTAGAGTCAAAGTTTTAAATATATCTCCAAAGAGAAGAAACGACGCGATGGTAGGCATTTCACCAGACAACCATTCGGAGGTGGTTTGTAAGTTGGGATAAGAAAAGTCACCTCGTACTTAGCCGCCTAGCGCACAAAATCCCTCAATCAGTCTGTTAGGCATTACCTTTCCATGTTTCATAGTATGTATCTATTGTTTCAATTCCACCTGGTGCCTAGTGCACCTCACAGGTTGATTTTTTTCCATAAATATTCTACGCAGCAGTATAGGTTTTAGAAATAAGGGTCTCGCCATATAAATCAGTCATCTAGTGGCCTGTCTTTAAAAATTATCAATTAAATGAGCATCAATTTAAACTGAAAATAAACTAAACAACTGAAAATAATCCGAACAATATTATAAAAAAAATTAAAATGTCCTGTACCACTGCATATTAGCGTTTAGATATGGTAGGCGTTAAAGTAATTGAACTTTTACTATTAATCTAAATATTAGCAATTAATGCATCCGTAATAAACGCTGCGATATCTCAACTCGGGTAGTCGCACCTACTAATTACCATTTTGATACAAGATGCAGTCTGTAGAAGGAACATAGAAAACGAATTAGTTATGAAGATTATGCACGAAATCACACGAATAATCAATTGGAATTTTGGATTCCGGGAAAATAAAAAAGAATATAAAACTAATAAAGTGACTAAATATATGTTAAAATTACGGTTAACCACTGAATTCATACTATATGGGGGTACATAAATTCGTTAAATCCGTTGTCTCAACTGGAAGGACCAAACGGTAACATACCCAACTATGGACATTTTTCCAAAACTCACATCAACACTATTTAACGAGCCAGGAATATTTTCTCTATTAACTTTCCTTCACGCAAAGCCAACAACGTCTAAGAGACGTGAAGGGTAGAGAAATTGAGTGAAGTGCCAATAGAGCTCACGTAATAACCGATAACTGTTAAAGCATTTTAAGGTAGAACAGTCAAAAGCTTTCAAGATCCCGTCCGCAGGTTGTTTTATATCGATGAGAGAACGTTTATTTGTGTACACGGTACAGGTTGAATTTAAGTAAAATTGAAAAGTGAATTTCTGCAATTGAATTATTACTCCAGCTGTCACAGTTCACGTTTAAATTGAACACTTAAAAATAGATAATAAAAATATACCGATGCCTGTGAGGACTGTGAGACAAAGTTGTGGGATGAAAATATTTCGTATAAACTAATTTTAGTATGAATAGAGGTTTCATTGAATAGCATGGAATGAACTACTACTATTTTAATGATCTAATTGCAATTAATCATAATATTTTGATAATTTTCAGAAAATGTTTCTCCCTTGCTTCCATGGTATCATCGTCTTTCAACTAGGCTTTAAAACTAGATAAACAATGCATAACAATATTATGTTATTAAGTGATAATCCTATGTTATTTGCAATAAGATTATAATTGCAATGAAATTTGGAACTCCAATGGATAGACAGGCATCCAAGGTTCTGAAGGAAGAGGCCACCTGATACCCACTTTGCCGAAAATTCGTCTCATGATATCAAAACTCCTGAATGCCTTCGGCGGAAGGACTGACGAGAAGGGACCAGGACTTTAGTCTTGCCTAAAGAAAATCGCCACAGCGAGCGGAGGCTAGAGAAGGGTAACATGGCGTAAAAAATACCCCTATTCAAAGAAACAATAGGGACAAGCACGTGATTAATTTTGCCATTCCTTCGAAAACATGAGGAAAATGAGAAAGAAATAAAAAGTGAGGGGGAGGGACGAGAAAAAAAGGCCGTAATTCCGAAGCAGACACTAAGTGCCAGCAAATCCTCTTAGGACTCGATTAATTCGTTCAAGAACGGCAATTCATTCCCCTTTGGCTGCCGGAGATGTGGCCAAGGGAATGAGGAAACGCGCTCACAGTTCTCGGGAAGTTGAATGGGAATTTTTGAGAGAGAGCGTGTGGAAAGAGATGTGACGGGATTGCTGGGAGAGAGGAAGTGGTGACGGGGGGGATTTCAATCCTCAACTACGGTCGCGTCCAATTGGTGTTTAATGGACGTCGTAATCGATAACAGAGTGGAGTAAATTGAAGATTTAGAGCACTTTTTTAACACCGCTAGGAGTAGAATGATTCATGGGGCTTCATAATTAGGAAATAAACCGGCAGAGATCGCATGCACTCCATTCCCTTGCCATGATGGACTGGGAGGGAGGAACAGGAGAGTGGGGGCAAAGAGATGGTGCATTGCTCAACGAAAAAATAGGTGTTCCTTAATAGCCCAAGGGGAAAATAATGACAAGAGCATTCAAATCGAAACAAATAACATATGACGAACAGCTAGACACGAAACTTAAGAAAGAGAACTTTCGTCCACCTATCAGCGATGTCTTATTACTGCCGGCCTATGAATTTTCACATTTGAAAATTAATGGTGTTTCCCTTCGCCAATCAATTTATAGATTCTATCCAGTTTAAAAAAATACTGGCAGGAGAGCAGCTGCTTCAACAAGAGAAATACTTTCGGAACGAGGACTCTATACCGATGGCCGAGAGAGTACCAAACGCAACAATTTTAGTAGTGATTTTAAATGAGGAAATACTTTTACTTTTGAAGCATTAGGAATCGAAAAAATAATTTGTAAAATCTCAGAGCATACAAAATGGTGTGGTGAGAAACATATTCGGACAAGGAGGATGCTTAGAGGGATAATTTGTACAATTTCAGAAACATTTGTGAGCGTGCAATGCAATCAATAGTGCGTGCTTTTTTTATGAAAAGGGTGAATGAACAGAAATAAAGAATAAAAAATGGATCAGCACACATGCCTCAGTGAGAATCAATACTCTACAACGTTTATCGATGCAAATGAATAACAACGATACACATTGAAAAAAATGTAAGATTAAGCAGAAAATATTTCATTTAGGAATGTAACGCTGGCACCGTATGTTACACAATATAGGGGTGAGGGAGTAGTGGTTATACTGCGAACATAGTGAGGAGATTTGAAGACGACGTTTCAGTATCTCGATAACATGGTCTTTTATGTCCGAGCAATATTTGATTTATTTGAGTCACAACTTTTTTCAACGTGCTTTTCTTCACATGCCGAAACTTCACACAAATTTTAAGCATATCAAGGACAAGAAGTTTTCGTAATAGAACCAAACGGACACCACGATCTCTAAGGGCCATTGATATACTACATTTCCACCCATTTCATTCCGTATAATTCATACTTTCCATATAGGTACAAGCACTCAAAAAATACAACGAAACAAAATTAAAAGTAGATCCTATGCCCAAAATTTCCCTTCAAAGAGAAGCATTATCGAAAGTTACAATTGAAAAAAAACATATTACCCTCTCTTAGCCTTGTTATCAGACAATTTATATATGACAGTTATAAATTGGCTTGAAAACATCATGGTGAATGGAGAATCCATTCGCAGCACGAAGAGCCAGTAGGGATACAAAATAAAAATTACCGATACAAAGGAGAAGTACACTGCTTGGAACTATTATTTTATACTATAAATCTCTAGGGAAGATTAAATTCACCTACGTAAATGACGCCCAGAGTAAACAGACAAGTCTTGAGGGAGGTGGGTAGAGAAAGGGAGAAGAAAAAAGGAAGGATTAAATGGGACGCCCTGGTATCCTTTTAATGGAAAACATGCGAGGCGGTGAAATTCATCATTCCGCGTGCATCTTGACAAGCACTACTTCCACGGCATGAGATTGAAGCAGAAGTGGGCACTACTATTACTACTACTATTCTTACAACAATCATGGGATGAAAAAAAGAACACTCAAATGCGAACAGAAGTCCTTCGCTCCAGGGGAGGGACGGGATATTAAATTCACAGGAGGGGGAACGTGAATGGAGGGAGGAGAAATGAAACGGCGCGTCATTTCCCCTGCTACCCTGAAGATTCCTGAGATAGGACTGAACCCTGAACCCCGAACATCAAAACGGAACGACTTAATGCAAACCTGGGATTACCTCCCACCCCACCCCCTAACCCACCCCTCACCACGTCCTACCCGACCTCTCGTACGTTGTCCCGTCAGTCATCGGGACTGGATAAAGTTCCCCTGGATGCGCGTGCAGCGTTCGCCTGACACGTAGGTGACCTAGATGCACAAATGTAGGTATTTCAGGGTAAATAATAAACAGGGGGATGTTGCCGGGAGAAAAAACAGCGTGGCGGGAAATCTTTCCCCCATCTTGGATCAACGAACTCACTCGCTCCATCATCTCCGAGGACGATTCCAGAGTTTTTTTTTTGAAGCGACCACATCCTCGTTTCTCGTCTTTTTCTGTTTACTTTCATTATTTCGTGGAGACCCCGGAACGGGGTCAGCACACCCGTGACACGCGTCCTTTAATTGGTACTAGGACGAACTCATGATTAATGCATCATCCTACCGAAAAGTACGAAATGAAAGTTTACTTTTCACATTTTCAAGGTTGAACCACCCCTGGATCTATATCCAGAGAAGCTCCTATTTGCAGATTTACATTTGCAGAAACGATTAATTAGTTTAATTAGAATTAATAACAGTATTAAGAAAGAATGGATTCTGAACGTAACACCCAAGTAACGTTCAGAGTTCATCAAATCTACGCCAGAGAAAGCCCGACCGAATATAAAACAAGAATGAAAAAGAACAACTAAGTATTCGAAACGGAGAACTTAAAAAGACGGGTTTAATCGGTTCGTTTAGAAGGAATTAACGAAAACGTCATTTTCATGTGTGCACTAAGAAATAATACACTGAAGAACAATCGGTCAAGAACATATAACATAATTTAATTTACGTTGATGAGTCTATGGGTGTATCTGACACCTGCACTAAATCTTTTCTTTTCGCACCACCATGATGAGACTTAAAGCGATCACACACTGGTTTTCCATATTGTACGGTGCATTGCTCGGTGATGCACCTTAATACTGGTGTACTTAAAAGAAAAATGCAGTTTAAAATAAGAGAACCACTAAGAAAGCTGATATGCAAACGTTTGGCATGGCATTTTCAAATTATTGTGAGGATACTGCAATTTAACATTTTACACCATCTATCATGTAATCAAACTAGACTACCTATTTGTACACTAATTTCCAGATAATTGCTCTTTCATTACCTATGCATATGCATTCATTATGTAAATGAAATTTCTATTGAATATTAATATTTTTTACCATACATATAAAAAATGTATAAGTATTTAAAATAGTTTAAATACTTATAAATATTTAACCATGTAACGGACTAAATGATTTAGAATTTGCCGTAATAGAGTGCTTCTACCATGGATGGATTGCTTTTATAGACGATTGGTGGATACCTTCATCTTGAAAGAATAAGGATACTCTTAACGTACAAAACTTGCAAAAGATTTTCCATCGGCAAGGCAAGAAGATGGATGGCCGGAGACTTTGAGAGAGTTTAAGCTCCCCCTGTTTGCTTAGAGACCGCGGACACACAAATTTCACCGTCAGGGCCGGCGAATAGGAATGGGAAATCCGACAAGTAATCCTATCAATGTCTTGCAGAACGACCAAACCACTAAATGGACTACAAGGAAGGCACTTCAACTCCGTGAACGCAACGCAAACGGTTTGGGATACCATGAATAGCAGTGAATTTTCACTCGATACTTAAAGAGAATCTTAAGCACTCGACGACATTGTTAGGCAACATTCAATTCACGTAAACCGCTCACAGCGTTAATTTTAGGCCCTCACCAGTAAGTAATGCAGTACATAAATGGATTCGGAGCGGTTTAGGGTAACTACCGAAGTTTATATCTTGAGCGAGACGCTCAGTAAGACAGAAATTGTTTAGGAGTTGAGGCTACATTCGTATCAACATATGAGGTCAAAATATTTCCCATTTTTGGTAGACTCTTCTCTGTTCCACTGTGATATCTGAATGATGCAAGGACGCAATAAACATTTACTTCTACAACTCAAAGCACTTGATAAACATAGATAATTTTTAGTATGGTAACATAATTCATTTCAAAACCTAATCTCGGGAAAAGGCATTGATGAAATTCAAGGCCGATTATCGCGTTTTGGAAAATGAAGACACTTTGACAAGAATTACCGTCAACAGTTTTAATTTTCGAGCAACCAGGGTTATGAAAAACTAGAAAATTGATTATAATCATAAGATTTTTTAAAATGGCCGACGCAATCGCTGCGAACGTGAGTTAGTGAGGGAGGAAATACAATCAGTAATGATTATACTTGAAGACGTATTGTAGCAATATATGTTGACTAAATATCATAAAAAGTAGAGCAATACTATGGACTGTTGTAAAATTAGCAATATAGGAAACATCTACGTATGTGCATTATTTTTAAGGCAATTCATAATTTCTGTACGAATATCATGAATTAATCAAATACAAAACACTTCATAATTACTGAAGATCATGAATTATTGACAAGTCGTTTGTTTATGAAAAGGCTCATAAAATATAGCCAAATCATTTCCCTGCCTATTTTATCCGTTGTTGACTTTGAATCATTGCGGTCGGAGGCGCATGAAATTCGTGATACTTAATGCAGGGCTTCATATAATACCTTATTATACCGGTGCCAAGCTCAACATTCTTTTTTAGGCAGCCAACTTCACCAGGAAGATAAATATTTTAATTTAATAATAATATTTTATTTTAATTATACATAAACTAAGAGATTATATGAAAATGGACCCATTATACACCAAAGAGGGAATAAAAACTGATTTTCGTGCCAATCCCACACACAACTAAAAGTAATAAACACTGACTATTGAGATTTATTCAGATTTTCCGAAGAAATAATTGATAGGGGCTGCTGAAGATACCAAAAATTACCAAGTTGAAACAAAATGTCACCGATAATAATGTTAAATTTATCCAAATAACTACCATTTAAGCGAAGATTACCACTCGCGTTTGTCTCCTAGCCAAGCTATCACCATTTTTTAACATCCTAGTTACTCATCATAGAAAATATTTTTAGTGCACGTTGCAAAGCCCTTTCTGTTAGTAAACAATCAACTTTCACACCGACTTAACCGGAGTTAATGTGGAAAAAAATTAAAATTTTTAGGAATAAAAGTTACACTAGCAGCTGTGAAAAAATTAAATACATCAATCACTCACTTGTTAACACAACAAAAGCTTACTAGTTCTTATAAGGAACAGTATTACAGTAAAAAATATACTTTTGCATCACTCAATCAAATTTTTCCCAAACCAACCTATTCTATTAGTTAAAAGCACTTTTTTTATCCTTTAGTTCTTTGAGGTTACAGTGGAGGCAGGTCAGATATTTCATTAAGAATGACTGAAATTAATTTCGATACCTCTGGTAAAGATACCTTCATAACCAAAGAGTGGACGATTTCCATTTCTTCGCACGATGCAATCTTAGGAAAATTCGAATCTGCATTCGATCGCTATTGCTATCGAAATTGAGAAGCTCCGGCATCGGACTATATGGGAATCATTAGCTGGCCACTTGCCGTTATAGGTTTCACTCTTCTTAAGGTAACGGTACGCTTTTCCTTTCTCATCTATCCTATAAATGTCACCCATTTACACCTCAAGAGACCTACGGGAGTCGTCTTCAAATCCAATCTAAGGCCGATTCAGTAAAAAAAGAACGAAAATCGCGTACCTTTACTATGAGTGCACCTCTACTTTTCGAGTGATACATCCCCGCTCCCGCTCCAAACTCCAAGAACTCCGTACTACCGTCCACTCCTGGATTAATTCAAGTTCGAAATCCCGCTGTCTCCAACGCCAGAGGGAAGCGGAAAATTGAACTCATGACCGCTGAGCAGCGGTTTCATCGAATTTCGAAGCCATTACCCTCATTCCTCCTTCAACTATCGCCCCATTCTTTATTTCAAGCTATCTCCTAAGAAATCGAAACAATGAAAGAGGGGGGGGGAACGATGCGGGTTCCTTTTTACGCGGAGTTTCGGGGTTTTTTCACCCCGTACCTCCAGGGGTGGGTGGTGGGGGCGCGAAGAGAGTCAACGAAAGGGAACCTAACCTGTCGAAAATTTTTACCTGCTGAGGGGAGAACCCTTCACCCCCTCTTTTTTTCAACCTAAATCATCCGAGATCGCGGGGCCTCTTTCGTCTTTCGAGCAAATGGTAGGGGAATCCCAAAGGGGAGCGATTAAAATGTCAAGATTAGTCGAAACTCGTGTGAGAGAGGGAGGACTAGATTATTTAAATGCTTTCACGCAAAATGATAAAAGGGAGACAAAAGAGAAGTACCGCGCAAGGTCTCACAAAGACTTTTCCTCCAAAATTAAGAAGAATATACGATCGAAGATTGTACCCAGCGGTAGATAGTTTTTCTAGGCACTTGCATGTTTTCCGCATTATATTTTAAGAACACTTGAGTTACTGAATTTTTGACGGCATTTTATGAAATTGACCTATTACGAATTAAAACAATAATTTTACATTATTTTCAGATTTACTTCGACCCCGGTTCCAACGCAATTCATTCCTAGTGTTGATGTGTCACGCCGAAGTGATAGGAATTGAGTGGATAAAAATTATAAAGGAGTATCCAAATTTCCGTGTTACATTCATTTGGCAACACTTTAAAAGTAGTAATCATAACCATGCTATGCACACAATATACACTTTGATATAGCCGGTAACAGTGTAAATTGCTTACCATAAAAGAGCGACACTATTACCTGCTTCCAAGGTCGAAAAACACATTGTTATATTCAAAATTATGATTATGAAACATTAATTGTTCGTAATTAAATCACTTCTGCATCAACCTATAGAAGTATGTTCACCTTATTTGTACAGAAGCAGAGGAAGAAAGCACTAGGTGGATGGAAGTCAGTCATTGGAATACAATTGTGGAGTTGGATGAATCATGATTCAAATCGGTGAAAGTAAAGTTTTAATGGGAAGAGAAAAATTGAGGAACTGAATAGTCGGAAAAAAGTGAAAAAGAAAACCCGGCAAAAATTCAAATACAATACATTGTAGACTACACGAAGAAAAAAATACTTATCCGGTGATATTACGAAAATAAATATTTTATCTAATCTTCAATCATAAATGTCTCGGGAAGATAATATTAATGTGCTGAAGGAACTCCCATCAATACCTTTATGCCACGGATTCCCACTTGAAAACACGAATTTCAACAAAACACCTCATTTTATATAAAAATGATAACAAAATTTTGTGTTTTACGAGAAAACGTTTTTAGAGATTTACGTCGCGGAAATAATGTTCAAAAGTGTCCAAGGGTTTTGCAGCACGAGGAACTGAAATGACCTTTCTCGCGAGTTGCAACAAGTTAATCTCATGGGGTAAAAATAAAACATCCCTTGTAAGCGAAGCGACAATGGTACAATCGCGATTTATTGAATTAATGTAAGACGATAATCTGGCATGAAAAGCATGAGGAAAAAGTGGAAAAATGTGCATGCGACACTTCTAAACAGTACACACCGGCCGAAAAAAGCACAGTAGTCGGGCTGTCCATCTATAACGGCTCCGAACAGTTAAGCCGCTTCATCTCTTCAACTGTCGCTGCACACAAACTCCGAATAGCAGAGATGGACCATAGGCGTCTCAACACCGAAAGACAAACAGGAAAAAAAAACCCCTTCCTAATATTTTCTGGAGTCAACACCAAAAAAACCAGCACCTTCACACCTTTCGTGAAAACGACTCACCACCCACCTATCAAAACAATCCCATTACAACCACCACCACCACCACTGAACACCACCACTTGTTTTCTCTACTTTTTTCCCCGGATGGCAGCGCGGGAGGAAGAGGGGGATCAGTCACCCGAACAAGTGAGGTACGAATGATTGGTGTCGTGGCAACCACCACCCCTTCAGCCTTCGGCTCAGGCCAGCCGTATATTTTTCCCACCGACCACCACGAAGGTTACCCGTTAAGTCCGTCACCCTCTCCTCGGGGAAGGGATCGTGGAGGCGCGGCCGAGGAGAGACGCCGAGGGCGCGACTGCAAGCTCGGGACGACACCCTTTCTTTCTTTCTTTTTTTTTAGAATAAATCGAGAGCGTGCGTGCCTTACGTGCGTGCGCGGAGCGCTGGCGGTGCTTCACCCGCGATATTTCTGTCTCTCCTCCCCCCGCGACACAGACGCACACGCAAATACGATGACCACGCGAGCCAGAGCTCCACCGTTCCCGACTCGACTCCCGCCGGCCGCGCGAGGCCTGGCCTTCCGGGGAGGAAAAATGGAAAAGCGGAACGATTGAAAATCACCGGCGTGATTGATCTCTCCCCAGAAGATCTCGTCGTCACTCCCAGTGGACGACGACGTATCCCTTTCCCTCCCTATCTCTCACGTTTTTTCCGTCCCACCCCGGAGACGGAGTACAGGGGAGGGGGTCGGGGGCGGGGGGAGGGGGAGAAAGGGGATTACTTTAGGGATGTCGGATACGGAGGAAGGGTTTGCTTCGACGGGAGGAGGCAGGGTGACGGGAAAAGACAACGGTTGAGAAAGGGAGAGCCGACGAAGGAGGAACGGTGTGAGGAAGAGAGGAGGAGAAAGGACACACGGGCTGCCCCTTGTGTGGGTGGGTGGTTTGGACCCTCCCCGCAATGCAGCTGCGGAGACGTCGGCCGCTGGAATAGCAGAGGGAGAGACCGGGCGAGAGAGTCGACGGCGCGGAGGGCGCCCGCGAAGGGAGGGGAAGGCCAAGCCCCTCCCACCCCCCCCCCACAACAGGAGGGGGATGGGAGGAGAGATGGTGATGGTGTGT
Source organism: Calopteryx splendens (assembly GCA_002093875.1). Classification (NCBI taxonomy): domain Eukaryota; kingdom Metazoa; phylum Arthropoda; class Insecta; order Odonata; family Calopterygidae; genus Calopteryx; species Calopteryx splendens. Next base: position 397,945 of record LYUA01000092.1, on the reverse strand, counting down.
GGGGGAGGATTCGGAAGGAGAGGGATGGGGTCGGTAGCGACCGTGGTAAGGGAGGGGGGCCGGGGAAGTTAAAAGGAGGGAGTGGAAGGGGAGGACGGTAACGGAGGGGAGAGTGAGGCCGGGGACGGAGGGGGAGGGAGGGGGATGGGGAGGAGGATCCGTCCGCCCCCTTCTTCGACTCCTCCCTTTCCCTCCCGCCGAGCGCGGGGCTACAGCTCCCCCGGTCGATAGCGTAGTGGTTTCGCTGCGAGAGACACACTTGGTTACGAGAGAGATAAGGAGAGAGAGTTTCGGGTGGTTGTCTCCGCCGAATGTACGTGCATGCCCACAGTTGACGGTTACCCGTATTTGCATTTATTTTTCACGTGTTTTCCCTTGCCCACTGCCATCTCCCCCACCGCAGTTATTATATTTCCGTCATCCCTCTCTTTAAGTATCCCACGATTTCCGCACCTTTCTTTTCCCGCAGTGGGTGCTGATATATTTTTTTTTATCGGGGGCTTTAAAGAGTAAATCCTGAACTCCACCCCGCATTTATTATTCTTTTCCATGTATTTTTTAGATGGATATTGGGGATCTTGCGGCATATTTTGTCCTCTCCTTAGTATCTATAGCACCCCAGCAAAGATATTTTCCTCGTGAAGGCTTTTTAGCGAAAACAAATGCAAATAGATAAAAAATATCATACTCAAAATATCATTAACTGTAATTTTCCCTTTTCGAGTGGACTTTCTCTAAAGCCTCTATTGAATTAAAGTGATTAACATGACATAATTTACGTCATATTGGAAATTGCAATTTTATTTCACTGAATTAATATTAAATTTTGATATTAACTACAAACTCGCTGTGAAAATTTCGCACTGAAAGTAATCAAAGCTACACTTCCTTTGTTCTCCATAGTCACGGGGTATCATTTAAAAACTTACAAGTCCTCTAAAAACTGCCGAAAACGCTCTATGGAAATTTTAATTTCAAATCCTTTTAAACGGAGAAAAGTTATTAATGTTATAGCAAATTTTCATCAATATATTACCCCACATTAGAACTCTAATACAACCTGCATATGGATTTAGTTTAAATATCGCACGGATTCACTGACCCCAGATCATTTCTGTACAAAAAATGAACCCATTCGTCCAGCGCAATGCAAATGCATTTGAAAGTAAAATTTTAGTTCACTCATTGCAACAAAATACTATTTTTACTGGGAAGTTAAGACATAGAATATTCACCGGAAGAGGGGACAAATCCTTAGTACAAACATCTGCACCTGGACGCCATATCAAAAATCCGCCAGGCCTATGAACCGAACTCCAGCGAAGGTCCAGTATGTTAAGTCGCCTAACGGGCGAGGCACTTAAGTAAAAATCATTTTTTCGGCGCGCCGGCGGCGATCTCTGCTTGCATATACCGGGCTACGCGCGCGAATTCTCCACTTCGGGGCACCTTGTCTCTAACGGCGTTCACCAGGCGAAAGCACGGGAGATCCTGGGTCGTTCCTTAATCTCGGAAGCACACGTCAATTTCATTCACCCCATGCTTTTTAAGAGCGTAGAGCTAGATAGCTCTATTTGTCCTGGAAGTTACCATCATACAAGATTCAAATACATGCGTTCGCGAAAATTATTTATAATGCGTTTGCACGAGGCGAGTACAACGAATAATTACTGTTTCTGTAGAAGTTCGTGGGACCATTTTCAAAGCTAAAAGTCAATTTACAAGTCAACTTGGCACATTCGTAACTGCGAGTTAGAAAATTCTATAGTGCGTAGAAACACTTTTCCCCATAAATTTATATATTTTGCAGTCTAGGTTTTTTTTAGGTTTACGTGTGTCTATCCTTTATGTTTCCACTAAATGACAATCAATACCACCTACAGAACGTTATAAACCACATGTACACTTGAAAATATATAACTGCTGGAACATATTTAAATTCTTTAGAAGGATATGCATGACTAAACTACAATGACTCATAAATTGACCTGTAGCTATAAAAAACGGTCCACAAATCGAGGTTTTACTTTTTGTTCTCCGATTGAAATGCTCGCGTGGTTATATTTCTATCACACACGCCCATAATGACGACTACATGGGATCTTGAATCCGACTGGCCCAAGGTGAAATTAGGCATGAGAGGGATCAGTTGAGTGGGATGTTCCTTGTTACAGCTCGTTCAGGTCGAGGGTCTTGGTTCGAAACCCGGTGGTGGCACTTTTCAATGGAAGCCTGAATCCTGGTTGGGTACTGTGCGTAGGACACTTTCGAGTGGAGAACTACGCGAACGGGACGCTAAACTGTGAAACTCTTTTAACCTTTCACTAAGAGCAAGTAGGACGACCTACGTGTCTGCCTACCCTCACACCGCTCCCTAAAATCGAATCACTCCTCAATTCACCCTCAAATTCCTGTGGACATAAAATTACTTTAGATCTCTGTCGCCACGATTAACAATCATTAATACGGATTCCAGAAAAACCATGCGGCAGACAAGTTCAATTTGAGATATTCGGGTAGTCAGCTTTCGAAACTCCCAGAAAGCACGCCTAATTCGTGCGGTTTTCTGGATGCTTGAGAGCAGATTTGGGAGTGATGGAAATGATGCAAAAATGAGAAATAGAAATGAATTTGTGACAGCGGATATTTGACCTATGCAGACTCTCGTTTTGCAATAAATGTTTGTTTTATGAAAATTAACGTCCGAGTTAATCTCAAAAAAGCAATATCGCAGGAAAGAATTTAATAATATCCAGGTCCAACGTCCCATTATTGATAAATACAATGGGTATTATTAAAACTCCAAGCTCCTCTTTGAATGTGGGTGACGACATTTTTTCCGATGACTTTCCAATAGCCTATGGTCCTGGTCTCCACGTGGGGGACGCATAATGAAAAATGAAAATTGCGTTAATCAAAGGGGAACGATGGAAATTAAAAAGACGATTAGTAAAACCATAATATCCGCTTAGAATGGTAACGACGTAAACAGGGGTTACGCTAAAATTTGGGCACTTAATTATAACTTGTAAGTAAAATTTACAAATATTACTTTACGCATAGAGATTGAGAGTGACTAAGCGAAAGAGATCTGCTGAATTTTTATGAAGCAGAAAAGCACAGAAAAAATTGTATGTAAGGGAATTCTAATTGTTAATACGAGCTGGAAAAAAGAAGTCATACGTTCATTCATCAATCCGCAACTAATGGCGACGTCAACATTTAACGGAAGCAAGGAATACTGAACGGGAGCATCCTTGATAAAAAGATTAATTATTTGGCCAGTCCCTAAATATTAAAACCCTTCTCCAGGAAATTCGCACCTTAATTAGTTCAAAAACTTCATGAATTTAAATGAGTGTTTTAAACCCGAGAAGACGGCACATTCAGCAAAGGATTATTGTGCAACATAAATTTCAAGACTTGAATTGAAAATATGGCTGAATGAGAAGTTTCGTCATCGTCGCAGATTAATGTTCTTATTTACAGGCACGAAAAGACCAATTTCTACACTGATAGAAAACGACAAGCCCTTAGAGAAAACGACAGCATTATGACTATTGCATCGGAACTCGAGACTTAGAAATATCAACAAAAATCCACTAATCATTTTAACATTAGCTTGGGAAGGATTTTTAAACGAACTAAGTGCAAGCCGTGATTCCACCTAATTCATTACTAAGATGACAGCTTGGATTGGGCAACACTTAGCGAGGCTTGTAAAAAATGGAAAATCAGAGGAAAATTTTCTATCAATCAAAAAAACCTTGGAATACAAAGCTAAGAAAAATAAGTTAAAGGAGCAATTAAAAGTAAACGACATTAATCACGCTTTTCTCTTATTTCCCCGTCTTAATAAACTTATGCATTTTTCTGTTATCTCCTCCGCACTGATAAAACTGACTTGCTCTTTATTGACAATAATGCAATATAATAATCAGTGTAATTCTACAGACCAGAGACATGAACCAGAGGAAAACCAGAGCAGAAAAGAATAAAATTCTTCGAAATCTGGTGTTGGAGACGTTTGATGGAGATCAAATGGACCGATAATTTTGGAAATGAAGAATTATAGAGAAGAGAAAAATACCATATGGAACACCATACGGAAATACTATATGGTTTGGTCACACCACGAGACACAACAAATTTGTCAGGAACATAATCGAAAGGAAAATAGAAGGGAAAGTTCAATGGGGAAGACCAAGGCGTAAATATGTAGGTCAAATAGAGAGGGATGTAAAAAGGAAGACTTGCTGTGGAGTAAGGGAATTGACATAGAATAGGGAAGAAAGGGGGGCTGCACTCTACCAATCTTACGATTGAAATGCCTGATGATGACATGACATACGTCAAAGTCTACTTTTCGGTCATCTGTTTCCAAACTTCAAAAATATAATAAAAATGCAATGCTATTTCAATACTTACCGAACTCAGTAATACAAAAATACCTTTTGATTGCCATCTATTATTACATATTCGCACCTTTTTATGATAATGTACTGGATTGTTTTCCTTTCTGTTTATGTATTATTTCATTTTAAATAATTGACTAATACGTGCATCTCTCATCTTGGTCTGCAAGCCGCCACGAGGGCGTGAGGCATGATTTTTAGGTCACGAGCCGTTAGAGTAGTTCGTGGTTACTGTTAATTAGGTATTATTTTATTTTTGGTATGGTCAAATTGACACACGTTCACGTAACGATCTAAACTGTTGTATTCATGAATTGTGCTAGGAAAAAATATTCCTTGAATGCTAGGCAGTCAATTTCCCCTCTCATTTGATAATCGTAATCTCTAATTATAAAGAAAATCCAGCACTCAAAAGCAGCCCTATAAACAACCAAAATAATACATTTCTGGCGGAGCTATGATGATGGATTTGAGATTCAACGTAAAATTATTTTACATACTTTCGGTTCACAAAACTGAAAAAGAGACCAATGACGTACACTTTAAATTAACTTTGAGATTACCTAATGAGGATAGAAAAATTCCGGTGGGATGGAGGAATAACAGAAAAATCTGCATTAAATTGAGAGAATAAAGTCGATACTGGAAATATATGTTGTTTGAACACGAAGTTTGAGATTGCTAAATAAAATAATACAATTAATGACTTTTCTTTTCATCGAATGCGACGATCTTATTCCAACTGAGAAAGAAAGAGATCAATGGAAGGATTAAAGAGAGTGCTGAGGCGAGAAAGAAGACATATGTGGTATCCTAAGGGATAAGGGTCGTGCCTGCATCTCGGGAGAAGAAATCACGTGAAGCAAAGCGGGGACACCCAGAAATGACGGTCGATGCGAAGTTTAAAAAGCGACACGTTTTTTTCACCAGGAACTTTTCTCGGAAGAGGATTCGATATATCCATTTTCCAAGTTCTCGAACGCGACCTTTGATCCACCTCCACTGACACTGCATCCGATTTTGTTTGGCATCCGCAACCAAAAACGACTTAATGCGAAAATAATCTCAGAAATAGATTTGACACAAATGCGACGCGCCAAGACTCCAGGAAAAGAGGTAGCAGGAAGTTAGGCTATTGGGCTATTGGACTGTTTAATCCGATATCCCTGGAAGGGCATTGGGAGTTGTTCTGTTTACGCGAGGCCAGGAACGAATCGATTTCGACCGGGGCTCGGATACTATAATCATTTCCGGCGGGGCTTTGCGCCAAATTAATCCAAAATGCAGAGCTGGTGACCTTGGAGGTGCGATACATGTAGATTTTCTGTTCGTGGCACGACCGACACGTTTTCGGATATCATGGATAAGAATGCGTCTTCTGTGTTACGTGCGAAGTGCCATTGCGTACACGGCCATTAAGTATTGAACTTAACCCACTTCAAGATCATAAAAAAATAAATTCTTTAGAAAAGAGTTAATTCAGGCTGTAAACGCAACTTAGAAACAGCCAAGCATTAGTGATTATAATGACCCAAAATCTTGTGCATTCATGTCACTATGATTTCACGCACTTAGCACAATAAACACAATAGCCGGTCGTGGCAGTCGTTTCGGTAACGCCCCTGGAACGTAAACATGGATATTCATGAGGCGCATGCGCTACCGTAATGACGCTACGCTAAAGGGAACGAATATTGTACCGCTGTAATTCATGTTTTGCTATACCAACATAACGCTACTCCTATCCATAATACGAATTGTTAAGAGCTGGGTCAAAATATCCATGATTAAAATCCATTACACTAGAAAATCGCGTTAAGAGCAGTGATAGCGATAACACGCCAAAAATAGATCCATGATCGTGGCCCTGATTTGTCAACCCAAAGGTAGCAGTTAAAATCCCAGGAGCATAAAGCTAAGTAAACGTATTCCTCCTCAAAAAAAATTATCGACACTTTTTCTGGGGATGAGTTTTTCACTGCCGGAGGGACATACTAGATGATGAGCATATCGACTTTAGGGGAACACCCGAAGAAACAGATCGTTAAACCTTGGAACTCAGATTGTGCGACTAAAAATCACTTCGTTCTCTGAATAAAATTTTTTTTTATGTATAAAGACAACGGAGCTGAGGTGAATCTTTGCGTTGGAGATAAAAACACAGTCGATGGAGATAAAGGCACAGGTTTACTTTCAAAGAAAAAATAAAAAGAATGGAAAAATTAATTGGGGATAAGAAAGATAACTGGAAGGGGAAGAAAATATTTTTGGGTAAAATTCTACCCATGGAGAGAAAGACAAAAAGGCGAATCCTTTGAGGAAAAATCAAAGTAGAGGCAATCAATGTCGCTTCATGCTACACACGCGGAGAATGTGAAAAGGAGTAAGAAATAGTCGGTACGGGTAAGCACTCATGCCTGTGAATATTAATGTATTTGCACGTTTATGTATATATACCTATGTATATTATAAATATATGGATCCATATATATATATATATATACTGTCTATATGCATATATATATATATATATACCTATACTGTCTATATGCATATATATATATATATACTGTCTATATGCATATATAT
>LYUA01000092.1:330293-353669 GCA_002093875.1 Calopteryx splendens | reverse complement strand
GACTGGTGGTGACTCACTGAGGACATGGTCAGCTTTGCTACACATGAAATTCAGGAGGCCTACAATAACCGTCACCGCGAATGGGGAGGCAATTCCCCCCCCCCACCTCCCGCCAAAGAGATGAAAACATTGAAGTGGAAAACGGTCGATTCGTTGACCTTTACGGCACTCGCACGGATTGGTGGTATCGGAAAAAGTTACACCACGCACACGCCGAAGTGATCAAACGACGGGAAAGAATTTTACACGTTTCGCGAGAGGAGAGGGGAAACGGGAGGGATTTTATCCTGCGACGGAAGGAGAGGAAACTCTTGTCTGAGACTTTTGTTCGTGCGGAGAAAACTTATAGGGCCTCGTTTTAATATGTATCATAAATTTCCGAGCCTACGACGTAAATGTATGTCCCTTCATCTGTTGCAACTCTTGCAGAAAGTCAGAAGGAAAACCCAACAGTACGAACAGAGCAAAGTCGTTGAAAAACCTAATGGCTGCTGTAAAATGTCGGAGCCTCACTGGAAAAGTAACACTCACAAAAAGTAAAAAGAACCTCACAAATAATAGAATAAAATACTGTTTATAAAGCAAGGTAATTAACTAAGTTATATCACCATTTGATCATTTAAATTGTGAAATATTTATGAAAATGAATGAAAATTAGCACCTCAGAAAAGGATAAGCACTATCACAAAAGGAGTATTCAGTTGTTGATTTATCAAAAGAAAAACTGTGTTGTAGCTGTAGCACGCGTGCAAGTATTTATCATACAACAGATATTTTTTAAATACACTGACATTTTTCACAGAATACCCTAACTTTTAATGAGTTGAGTGTATTGAGGAAATATAGGTATAATAATGTCTCACAATTATAATTCGATTGCTAACATTTGGTTTTTATATTCAATTGTATCCTAAAAGATTACTCATAAAAGGTTTCCCCCAGGCTCAACGAACACTAGGTAATGATTACGGATACTCAAGAGGTTCTCAAGCCCAATTCCAAAGAAGTTTTAGTTAAAATGTGTTGTTACGCTAGAATTCCGAGAAAATAGCATGCACGAGATGCCGTGCTTATTTAAAGACTAAATTTTTCAATTCTACACCATGTTCGCCAGTCTCTAAGAGACATATAAATCTTAGCTCGTAATCGAGTTAGTTATTTCAAAATTAATGCGCTTTACGCAAATACTATATTTCACCTAGTTGTTTAACAAATAATGAGCACTTTAACTGCTTCCATCCAGGCACAGAAATCAACTCGAAGGTTGGTTTTGAAAGGCGAGGGAGATCACCTCAAACGAAGCCTTAAGGCTTGTGAAATTACCACATATAGGGCGGTGGGAGAGGAGCCATTTTCTTTTCCTGCTTGACCAATCGGTTTCCCACGAGGTTCCAGCCACCAAAAAATAGTACCGCTTGGATTTTATATGGGATAGTGCAAAGGTAATGACCGGGATTTGAACTGGAGACCCTCCGGTCAGTAGCTGAAAGCACTACCCACAACTGGGTTACCACACTGCCACTAAATGTATGGTGTCAACAAACAATAATGATGCTTATATTCTCGAGAAAAAAACTAATATATATATATTTTCCAAACGTGTAATCACAGTTGTAAACTAGAGCCGATATATCCAACAATTTTATCAAATGAGATATGCAATACATAACTTGATATTAGTAAAAACTACAACATATGACTTCTAACAGATCATTACGACGGAGAGTGTCTCAACGGAACAGAACGGTAATTTTTCTATTTTTTTAAGATTTACATCTGTAGGTCATCCAAGTGTATAGCTAGGAATATAAACTATACTCTTGAGGGATGGGAAATTAAAATGAGAATAAAGGAGCAGCGTTATCAATTGGTGCCTTTAAGGTGAGGCTGCCATGCATTTTTCGTGGATAAAAATAGTCCCTAAATCTATTGGCATTTACATTTATTTCAATAAGTTCACTCGGAAAATATGATTTGGGATGAAAATAAGTGAATCACGTAACGAAATCCAATTTCTCTAAAGGTTTTCAATCATTTAAATCTGACGCTAAACCTCCCTTAGACTATCGACTCCGAATCCAGGGCTGAAGAACACTGCACGATAATACTTATTAGGTACAGTTTTTTGTTTTTAATAATTCAGGATCCACAAAACGGTTTCTTATTTTCAGCGTATCCCTAACGCTCTGTGCCAAGTAACACGTCATCATAGTAGAAAAATATATAACTTGGGTTACCAATGGATTTCGTGCGTTTTGACATGACCAAACGACCGAAAGAATGTTAAGTACCAGTTGCGTGTAGCAGAAAAAGAGACGGAGGAAGAGTTGGGACGAGTGGAAGTGCCCTTCTCCTCCTCCTCTCCCATGGGGATTGAAAATGAGTGGGTGCGGTTGACGCGAACCTTTCCCGTCCACTCCGCATAAATTCCGACGGGTATATTACCGTTGAATTTTCCGGGAGAGTAATTTTTATGGCACCCTCCGACCCGCGAATTCTTCATTATTTCCCACTCAGGCCCTCCCCTCCATCCCGGCCCGAGGCCAATCCGAAATAGGGGTTTCCGCTAGTGACGTGAAAAAGGTGCGGCTACGTCCGCCTACCACACTTCCTTTCGTAACCCCAAGGCTACTCACCCATCGTCTCAACCCCAGCCCCCCATCATCCTCCCTAAAGACCTACCCTTCCTTGATCCCTCTGTCCCCCATGCTTCCTCCCGTACCCCAAGCATACCACCACGCCAAGGACGGGCGCAAACATTGCAGTGAGACCCCCTTCCATCACTTTGCATGCATTACATGAGATAACTATTTACTCCGTATGTTACCCTGCAAGGTGCCACAGGGGAGGGTAGCAAGAGATTTTAGGAATATTTTGGGCTATTTCTGTGGGATTATTTAGTGATGACAAACTGCTCGCAAGGGTCATGGATTTAAACGAAAACTGCGCTTCTTACATAAAAATAGAGGCACGAAAGAGTTAACCTAACTTATATACCAATATACTTTCCTAAAGTTCACCAACATCATTAAGTCCTATGACCGGCTGATCGTATTTCTTCTTATATAATGCTGAATCGACTTCTTAAATATCTCTTTATTTCGTCAATGCATTTTTTCGTCACCCTTGTTTCCAATTATTCTTAAAGTATATTTCGTTGCGAAAAATCCATTTATTTTCAAGGTGTAAAGAATCGTTCCAATTATTTTAGCGCTTATCGTTTCTTATCCCAATTATTTTATTATCTGCACCTTTGATTTTCAGAACCCCTCTCCCGCATCAGGTTTCGAATTTCGCGTAATTTCCCGCAGTTTATTTGAAAAACTCATATTCTTCTCGAGACTCACTATTCACATTTCTCTAGTCTCTAATACGTTCACTAATCTAACACTTTTTGTCTAAGCTTGCTCTGAACATGACGGCTGCCTTATCGCAATCAATCATTCATTGGCTTCTCAATTGCGGACTTGGTGTCCGATGAAATTCTTCCCAATTATAACAATAAGCATGGGTTCAATATTATATGTACGTAGTCTTCCTAAAGTACAGAAATATAATAATTGAAACCCATTATTTTCCTGTCGTCCCTTTGTTGAACTGAAACTATAATGGAATTTAACATTAACAGGGGCATTATATGAGTCACTTTAATGGTGCTTAACGAGAAATATCTGTACGTGACGCATGAAATATGATTCTGGAGAATTTCGTTGCGGGATATAGTGCTTTTCACATTTTATACCTTCTAGTGGCATCGCGTATATATCCGGTCATGCCTGCATATAATTCGTAATCTTTATCAAAATTTCAGTGACATCACATATACCTACGGCTGGCGTGAGTACCTATGAGTTACTAAAAATGTTCTCCACAGAGAGACAAAAACAATGTTCTTCTTTATGCCTCTCCCAAAATCGCTTAGATTTTTCTGTTAGTAGGTGGAATTCTCCCAAAACCCTGCACCTGCTGTCTCCAGTAGACGTGGACTGGTAATTTATTATTGCCGCTTTTCCCAGAGCTCATGGTAAATACTTGAGGGGAGGCCGGAAGATACATTAAATGGTCATGTTTTCTTGTCCGCCGAGCTTCTTTTAACCATTTCGGCTGAACCAAAATGAGGGTTGCGTGGATAGTAGGCCTACCTCAGAGAAATGGACGGAGAAATGCCCACTTACTGCTGACCCGTTAGAAAAATGCGGCGAGGACGGCTTTTATTTTAGGCAATGGATGGGACTGGACCCCACCTGTGGAAGGAAAATGGTGGCGCCCAGATAAAAGAATTCCCCCAAGCGCTAGAGGGCCGAACGAAAATACCCCAAAATATTCCGGCGTTCTAGAGAAAGGAAATAAAAAGTAAGAGGTTAAAAATGGAGGCCCTACTACATGCGCACTTGAAGCGGGAGCCGTTTTGTATACGGCTGTGGGAAAGAGAGATAGAAATGCAAGAGGTAGGTATGCTGGGCGGAATGGAATTGATATGCTCCGAACTGGCAGTAGGAGATAGCAAGCGAAAGAAAGGGGTTTGCAGACTACAAGTTATTCCATATTAGAAGGGATAAGCCAAATCATTCAGCTTCACTGCATTGAATATTTCGGATTGCAGTTGGCAAAATCTAAGATGAAAAAAAAAACTGAATAATTTCCATCGCAATTCATCAAGTGAAAGATAAAGTAGAGAGTAGTAATAATTTTTTTGTAAAATTCATTCAAAATTTAATAACCCAGCTACACTAAAAATTACAGAATCACCAATAATTCAACGGAAATAACAAAATTTCTCTTGCACACAAGGTGCTAGCATTAGAAATTTTGCCTATTTGGGATACTGAAAAATGAAGTAAAGAAAGTTAAAAATGATTTAATGTACGTGTATTTTCTGCTAGCATTAGAAATTTTGCCTATTTGGGACACTGAAAAATGAAGTAAAGAAAGTTACAAATGTACGTTTATTTTCTGTCTCCAAATGATATAATAAGTACAGAGCCGGACGATAACGCAACAACGCAAAATTTAAAAGAAAGTGGAAAACTACTAAAAGGGAATAAAATTCACATTTTACATAACGAATGCAAAACAATACAGGAGGACGACAGCATTTCAACTAATTTTGTCTTATGTCGATATTAAACCAAAACTTGCACTGGGCATCTGATCTTTCCTATAAACCATATCCAGTAAAACCATGCACCAAAGCAGGTCTGGATTCAAAATCAAAAGGAAATTGGATCGGATTGAAAATTAGGAGCATCAATTATTCACATAGAGTATCCTTCACCTAAACACTCCGGTTTGCCAGGCGAACTCTTGGAACTCTCTTGTTAGGCACCCTCAAGAATTGAGTCAACTACTATAAGAGGTGCCATTACGCTGAGATTGTGCCCAATTAAGGACACCTGAGCAAACATGCTAAGGGGAGGAAACAAGCGGAGGTTGGATGCAGGTAGACCAAGCGACGGTGCGGGGCAATCGACTCTAAAACACCAAGACCCTAAGGGTCACACCTTTTTAGCGCCCCGTTGATGGGAGACTTGAAAGCACTTTAAAGTGGTCTCTATGCAACAGCCACGTGGGTGCCGGGATACTGAGTAGATAGTACTGAAGATATTAGCACCAGCTTTCCCTGTGGTTTAGCATGTCTTTGGAGGGGGATAAGGCAATAACGGAATAGGTTGAATCGTAAAGAGAAATGTACGAAACAATTAACTATAGGTTTAGAGCGACGGCACATAGGACTGCTGTCCAGAGATATAAAATTCCCAAACTTCTATCTTTCATGTCCCCTCTATTAATATCTGCATAATATGTCATCCAAAAGATTAAATTTTTGAACATTTCTGCCTAGTTCACATTCGTCGCGCGAATTATGCGGCATGAATATGAATAACATTTAATAACGAATCAGCTATTCTAATAATATTAATTAATAATTATTTAAAACTAACAACTAACTTAGCGTTATTTTTAACTTTGGTGAAAAAACGTCAGTCGATTCTATTGATCTAATGTTACAAAAAACACCTAACTCATGCTTTGTTTGAATAAATCTTTATTAGGAAGAATTCTCTTAGTTAGCAGTAATTACTTTTCTATAATCTGTTATCGTTGCTGCTTCACAATTTTGGAACAACCCCCTAGCTCTTCTATAAAAATGTCTCACCTTTAGCCACAATTTAAATTTACAATTTCGTATTTACAAGTTGATATAATGCCTGAAATATTTCTACTCATAGCTATTTGTGATTAACATATAGCTACATGATTGCATAGAAGGTATGCATGATTTACACTCAGATGTAGTAAATTCATAGCATTACAAATATTAAGAAGCTAAGTAAATAAATTAATTTAGCAGTTACTGGTGCGATCTGGTTTTCTAGTACGATTGTTATCACATTTACAAAGTTCATACCTCCTGCCGTGTTTTTATATTGCTCCACGTTAATGTCCACCACAAACCAAATCACACAAAACTATTAATTAAATCACCGTTTCCCCGCCTGAAAACCTAGGGAAGGGCACGAAGGGCGGTTTGTAACTCATTATAGCTCAGGTCTTCTAGAACTCCTTGTCGGAGACACCTCACACAAGGCAGCCATACAGAATCCTTTAAATTAAACTTAAGGGGTAGAGAGTACGATTCTACCAAAACTCGTTCATTCAAAAATCCCGGCAGGTCGTCAACGACCAAATCGAAATATTATTTTCCTCGCCCATTACAATTCTTGAGTCCACGTGAACTTTTATCGCCTGGTCGCCCGACGTAATTTTGTGATTAAAAAAATAAAAGAGGGGTAAACCAGTAGTGGGAGAAGGAGGAAGCGAATGAATGAAGCGGACGACAAAGGGAATGAAGTTGGCGGTGAGTGTGCGCGAGGAGGAAAAGACAGGGAATTGAGGAATCGCAGGGACAGAGATGAGAGGGAAAGGCTAAATGAGGCTTCCGAAGATGGGCACACGGAAAAGGTCAAACCGCAGGCATATATACGCAAGTTGGGATAGGGTGGAGGGAGATTAAAGAGTGGGAACGAATAAACATGACTGTGTCATCAAGGCCAAGGGTAAAGTTTGGGAGGAGGTGAAGGGAAATTATGGGGAAATGAAAAATTTGGAGGAAGGAAAGATCTCGGGAACGAGAGCGAGGGGTTAAGAGTGCGGGTACATTTTAATCTCGACAGCATTTAATATTTGCAGGGAACAAAAAAAGTCAAGCTGGAAATGCTCTCCCTGATTGAAGTATTACGTCTCCGAGGTGATGGGCGTTGCAAATGCAGATTGAACACAAAGTTTGGCCTCGCAAAAAATCTTTTCTCAAGGATTGTTGTTGGTTGAATGTCATGTCATGCCTTTTTTTCGCGGAACGTGGGACAAAATCAGAAGTGATCGATGATCATTTTAAAGTAATTGAAATAGAATGGAGACCCTGGGCGAGACATGAGATGAATGGAAGATAAAAGGTCATAACCCAGCGTTACGCGGGGGATAAGTATCACACGTCGGAATATAACGTTTCTCGCTAATTTAAAAATGGAATAAATTTCTCTATTTTGCGGTATTTTTACGCCGGAAGTTATAAAATCTAGTCCTCGTTATCGAGATGGGAAGGAAAATGAGAAAGTAAATACTAACTTATCGTATCCACAGTGTTAAATTTTAACATAATAAAATGTACAATACCTTGCAAGCTTAATACTATCTATCACGTTAGATTATGGACATAATTGCACCAACTAAACGATAAAGTGAATTTTAAGAAGGAGTAATTTGTTCTCGACTTTCTGCACACAAAACGGTCGAAAAATTAAAAACAGTATAAAATTCGCACTCCATATTCAAGATGCTATAAACAAGGAATTCATAAAACATAGAAGTGTGATGCATGATACTCAAAAAATTACAATGATTCCGGTATAGTCCGTATTTATCGGTGAAGACTAAAAGTATTTATGCATGGAAAATAAAAGGGAGAGAATACTACATATACCAAAATTATTCAATAATGAATATTGGGAAACATATGTCACCCAGTTAGTTTAATAATATTGGACTGAATACCCCAAAGGTAGTTTAAAAAAAAGCTTCAATTCTGCGCCAGCATAATGAGGAATACTAATTGTGAGGCTATGAGACCCGACTGGCAAATTGACATTCGGAAAAAATACCAAAAAAATTCGTCAGAGTAATTTTTGCAGAAGATAAAAAAAACACACCCGGAATTGCAAATTAATAGAGACGACTCCAGGCTCGAAATTAGGGAAACTTATGGAAATGTGGACGGGAGGTTGTGAAGTCACCGTCCGTAATCCGACCTTTAACAAGAAGAATAGTAAGACATCAGCGGTCTGGCCTCTTTCCGATCCTCCTTCCCCTCCCATTTCCATTCCCCCCCCTCCGCCCACACACACCCTAACCCGACGGACTTTCACAGATAGGATCCCCAACCTCCACCATTTTAGCAGCTCGTGCAATTAGTCGGTCCCTTATAAAAGCCCCTTTCTCCCATTCCCTTACCTCTATCTCTCCTCTTTTCTTTTTCACTTCGGTCTCCGCCTTCTGTTCCACCCTCACATCCCCAATGTGCGATGCTGACGGGGTCAAGCAATGTGATGCATCGTATCCAGTGCCGTGGCCAGAGAGGGGGCGTAATATACGATAGCCCCTTTCCCAAACACTAATACCGAAGAATTGTTTTCCTAGTTGAAAACCTCATGCGCTATGCTATTTTAATTTTTTTAGGAAAATACCAACAGAACATATAAAAATATCATCTTTTTGGTCACACATAACAATGGTGTGTTGATAGGAAAGAATGTACTCAAAAAATAGGTCAGATCGATTTCGAACCGAGGAGGGAGGGTAAAGTTATAGTAGTAAAGTAGAGCCTTAATATTATATCAAATCGCAGAGGAAACAATATGTCAAGCGTTTACGAAGCAATATCGATGCATCAAAACTTTTCAACATAAAATTTACACGCCACTAAAGGCGAATCAAAAAAGAGCATCCCACAGCCCCACTGCCGAACAACTGATCTTCCTCGGGTTCCGGGGACGAAGAGGAGGAAGCGAGGGAGAGAAAGTCCCCCCACTCCATCCCATTACTCCCTCGTCCCCATCCACAGAAAACCACTAATGTGCCGTCATTATGGCACTCGAAAAAGTGACGGGGATAATGTGGGTGTGACGAGAGAGCGAGAAGAGGGTCGAGAAGAGACCAAGATAAAGCTCCCTCTACACCCCACAAGCTTATGTAAGTTCACACACACACACACACACAGCCGCCCTCCCTCACTCACTCACTATCTCCGCCACCCCTGCCCGCGTCCCTCTCACCATTTTCACATCACTCAACCCGCTGGTACCTCGTCAACTTTCACGCTTCGCGGTGCCGACGGGAATATCAACGGGATAAGGACCATAGCCCACGACCGCGTCGCTGGTCAGGGCGGAGAGAGAGGATCTCTCCCCCACCCATTACGTCAAAGGTTATCCAGTATCATTTCCACGGAAATACCCGGTAATTAATCCACGCGACCGGGGATATTAGCTAGCGGAGGCGCGAATTAAATGTGCGTACTCTCAAGGGGATGGGTAAAACTAGATTGTTAGGGGAGGAAGAAGAGGAGAGGGTATCGACCCCGACGCCTGGGGTCATTGTGCTGGTCATTGTGCTGGACGAGGGTACTGGTTCAAAACTGGAAAATCCGACAATTTTCAAACTACCAATAATTAAAAAATAACAACAATAATGTGTCAAATTCGGTCATCCTACCAACATGCCCCTCCGTTTCCTTCAAAAGTCCCGCAAAACTGTGTGACATATTAAAATCAAACAGGTCCCAACTTCGCCCCCCTGTTCCAACCCATCAACTTTCCTCACCCTACAACCTGCCTCGGTGTAAGTGCTGCCCTATTTTCCGTTCCAAAGCGTCTTCTCCCTAAACGAATTTTAAAGGCCACTTGCACCTCCAAAAACTACATATGTATAAACTCATGTAATTTTGCCACCTTTTACATATGTGAATAGTCTCCCCGATTCTGCAAGCAGCATTGAGGTTAGAACAAGAGAGATGGCGCTTATCTGGGTGCTAAACCATTTGAATTTCCTGGGGTTAATCGGTGCCAATGACCACCAATAATTACCACCATTTCCTCCGAACAACCTCTGAAATAACCCTCCCTAAAAAAATCCCACCTAAACTTTTTTTCCCAGGAACATCACTCTTCCTCGACTGACGAAAACGGCCTGACCGGTTTAAGTTTAATGCAATATTTGGCGTTTCTATGTTCATTATAGTCTCCTGGATAAAAAAATATTTTTTCAAATGTTTCACGAATGAGAATAACAGATAAAGTCAATAAGATAGTTACTGGCGTCGGCCGACAAAAAGATAATGAGATGAGCAAAAAAGTACACCTACGCGTATTCCGGAATACTAGTGTCCTTTTTTAAGTACGTTTCTCTACGTTTTTGTCGGCACAATTATGTTTATTAATATTATATACATGTGTATATATATATACACATAAATACACCAAACACAGATATAATACTAACTGACCGCGTGCGCTCTGGAGTTTCGGGCGGCGGGAATGCATTGGGAGAGTGTGAGGACTAAGGATTTTTCTGATTTTTCCCTTCCGAGACAATTTCGCGGAGGGGGTATGGGGAAAGGCTAAAAAAGAGAGAATAGAAAAGGTGGAAAGAAAACTGTCACAGCGAATAAGGTGTGATGCGTGGGCTTTCTCTGGCGATGAGGTCCGTAAGGGCAGACGAAAAATAGAACGGGAGGGCCGAAGGGTCGTGCTAGGTGAGAAGGTGTTAGAGATGGATGTGAAAATGAGTGAGTAATTTATTTTCGCACTCATTTCTTACACCTTTGGAGAAATAAGAAGCGAAGACGAGACACAAAAAGAGGTACTCCCATTGGACGTCTTATAACACATCGTGACCTCCTCAAAACAGCATACCTAAATGCATGCATGAGTTCTGAATACGACCTTGGCTGTGTAGGGAAAAGGTAATAAGGTTAATTATGCTCAATATCATTTGCCATTACGAGGAGATGTCGTGAACGTCATTAGAAATATCCATTGAAGGCCATAGACAACACAACCAGCACAAAGTTGATTAATGAAACTAAATAATCTTTCTACACGAGTAAAAAACTCAAGTCACAGTAGTCTTAAAGTAAAGGGAAAGCTATACTATTACGAGTATACTTCTCAACGGATAAGAGGGTGTACGCAGCGAATAAAAGAAAAGTGGGAGAAAGTTCTGGGGAAAGAAGGAAGGACTAAAAGTCTGAAGACCGCAAACTCAATTTCAAAATAAACAGTTAATCGATAGTCCTGGCCTATTATTTTTTGGATACCAATAATTTAAGATATCGTAATAATTATTGTATAATATTCAAGTTCTTCCGTTGCAAGGTGTCGTAAATTATCTTCCGAAGTAATGGATGTTGTACTCTTTACAATTAGAGCTGATCACCTATTTTTCCTAATTATTATTTTACTCTCACGTTTTTCGCGAATATTTTTAGTGGAAAAAACAGATAACTAGATACATTTTCTTCAGATACTAATGGTTATTTTTAATGCAGAGCCCGATTGGCAACTACTTTTATTGTGAATAATTAATTTTTATTCAGATGTGTACCAACCCGCTCGAATATGTAATTTCAAATATAATGAATTCGATAGTTTCAGGCTGAACCATTTGGAAGTTCATTTTCATAAATAAGGAGCACCATGTATTCATCCATTGAAATTTTATTGAAGTATGACTAGTTTCGACGCATAACGAGCCATTCGCATCCAGCGAGCCAGCGCATCGACGCATACGAAGGTTACATGGTACCAAAAGATGCCGCATATTCGTCGAAACTGGTTGGACCTCAATATAACTTCAGTAGTAGAATACATACTGTTCCTCATTATATATTCAAATATAATGTTAAACCTTCGCTCACCATATGTCTGAAGAAATACCATGACATTTCTCATTTTAGTCGTTTAATTTTTTGGATTTTCACAGGAGTTATTTATTCTTGAATGTCTTTCGGCTTCTCCGTGTCAATTCATATTTTTTTATCCCAATGTTTCGCGTTCCATGCTGGGCGCATGGTCAGGATGAAGTGGTACATTATTGCCTTTGTGGAATGCACACGCATAGCGTAGTCGTCAACGAAATGGTCATTGGAAGATCACCATTGCTGTTCTCTCCAAGTTTCAACCGGCAACGGTTCCTCTCATTCCTTTCCTCGACGTCTTGGAATTAAACAAGATATTTTCCATTGAATATGAAAAGCTTTAAAAATAGAAAAAATCCAAATAATTTGAATTGGGAGGATGGGTAAAGGATTAGCTCTACCTGGAAACATTTATCGGTTGCTATTCTAAGCTGAACCTTCTCCATGTGACGAGGAAAACCGTCCTCAGAATGTCATCATGCATTCGCGCTATAAAAGAGGTCTGATATAAAATTACAATGGTTAATTCCGTAATATTTTAAACTCCTTAACCCAGAAATACTTAATGTAAAAGCCAGTTGTAATTAGAATGCCTGCAAAATTCACGTCGGTGTATTTTTCATCTCGTGTAGGGCTTCCAAAAATAAATTTTGCAAAACCGGCACCACTGGCGTCATGTCACACGTATAGCGTTCTTATTGTTGAGCGAATTTCGTGAAATATATTATAGTCCGTCATTTTACACCCGTGCATTTTTGGCGGAAGCTAGTGGGTAGATCTTCTCAAAAGTAGGTAGATCGTTTCAAGTTTTAATGATTTGCTTTGGAGAGGAATGGTTCAGGGTCTTAGCTCTTTGTACGGCGCGAGTGGTTGCACCGAGGGAGTATGCAAGCACGGGACACAGGTAATTGGCCCAATTAAGGGTACGCGACGTCAAAGGCATCCTCACACCGATTGCGACGCTAAGAGAACCAAACTTCTTTGTCACATGCGCCCGAGGTGGTTTTTCAGCGCGAGCAACGAGGACGTGGCTAAATCTATATCGTTCCTAGGCGAACGACTCAGCAATTTATCTTCGCCTGAAGCTACGTTTCCGTGCTACCGATTCCGCGTTGCGTTGAAGCGCTGCGTGACCCGGGTGATGAGTTTTTTTTTCAACGAGAAGTGATCAAGAGACAGATGATAAGCGTCGTTTTTCGCCCGTTGCCGTAATCGCGGACTGCGCTGAAATTTGAGACTCGCCGGCCGAATCTCGCGGCATAGCTACTTGAGTTTGAGATGCACGTCCTGATGGGCTCCGCGGCCCGCGCTAAAAGCAGAATCGGATGAATTAAAAGGTGGGCTAAAAAATAAAGCGCGTTTGGAACTCGGGTGGCTGTTACATCCACCGGATGACCGTTTGACTCTCCCCTCCACTTCTCAGACCCACATATTAAAGCTCTCGAAATGCGACAAAAAAATGGGTACACATTCCCTCACCCACGAGTTTCAAAGCATGGCCTATTTGGTTTTCAGTGTGAGCGTGCGTTTACTAGTAGGCTGTCGATACCTACAAGGAGTGTGTGTGAGATGAGCTTTGGTGTTGGGAGTAATTCCTTGTTTCCAAACCAAGAGCATCGAGTTTGAACAGATCTTCGCCAAAAATTCTTGAAAAAAGAATACTTTCAGTACCTATCTATTTCACGAAAAATTAATAAATTTCTTTCATTACATTACCAATGTCACTCTCATTCATTTCCGCCTACAAAAAAAGTTTTACGACTATCCCAATTCTATTTTTAGCCTTCGCATTTTAGTTACCCAACTTTAATTCCGTACTCGTATAGGGTCTCGTCTCAATTGATTTAACTTTCCGCGTAGGAACCTTCATACATGTTTTATTTGACGCTCGCTAAGGATAATCTGGTCTGATAATGCTACAAAATGAAACGATCCGTATAAGGAAATAAGTCTATTGAAGGTAAAACGTTTGTAGAGACAGAAAAGCCACGAAAAATATAGTACGGGTGCTTGGAAAATATTATACAATCGAAAGATACGTGCTTGTTCAAAGACACATACTATAAATTAGATACCACATGCGGTTGCATCAGAGGGGTAGACAAAGATGAAGGAAACTCACACCCGGTGCAAATATACAGAGCCATTAACCAGTCAAAGAAGAGTTTCCTCGTTGAGCTGTATCACTGATTCGCCCCGTAAAAGATTCGAGGGGAGGCATATTCTGTTCCTTTCTACATCTCGACTAGCGTGTTTAGAGAAGTAGACATCCTTTTCTCATTCAATCATTGAAGTGGATTATCTCCTCCGCCTTCTCGTCAGAAGACAAACATTGCGACAGCTCAAATTTCACTAAGCAATTTTGATCGTTTTTTGGTATCTTCGACCTTATTTACTTACTATATTCTCCTGCTATTATTCTCATTTCATTTCCACATTAAGTCACAATGTCATCTTCATTCCCAAGCAAACGTATTTTTCTCCCGCAAAATGTTCATTAAAAAAGTTTCTTGCCTCTTAACAGAAGACATTTAAATTCTTTGCTCTTAAATTGCCAACTTAATTAAATCCACGCATCATTTTCAGGAATCTAAACATAAAGTACGATTTCATTTTAAAAGTCATAATTCCAGGAATCACTCCAAACCCTAATTAAAACAAAAGCATTTAAATTGTATTAGGTTTGTTCCTATTTCAAAGCTTAAGAACCACGCATGACAACAGTAATGTCATTAAGGAAATATTTCAAGTGAAAACAAGTTTTTCCCAGTAAAAGCTTGGCAGCGTTCTTCGGTTATGTCAAAAAATATTGCAACTAATGAAAAACGATAAAATCACATCCATACTAAGAAAAATTTGAAAAAAATTAAGTGGAAATCGAAAAAACCAAAGGGAAAATATATAAATTATATATAACAATTTCCGTCTGAGAAATGGAATTAAGACGCCGCTGCATAAAACAGGAATGTTTATGCGCAATCGATTGCAAGCGAACCAGAGGAGAGAACGAAAAGAAATATCTCGCGGTTTAAAGAGAGTCGTATATTCGCTAGAGTTATTCGACGATCCGATACAGGGAGAGTGAGATCACGGAATTCCGCGCTAATTATAAATAATAAAGACGCCACGGTGTCCCTAAGGGACATCAAACCCCTCCTTCCCCAATAAAGGAAGCTTGATTGCACAGGGGAGAAAAAAAAGCACCCACTTAAAAATGAAAACCAAAAATTTCCAGGGATATGGATAAGATTAAAAAATATAAAAATACGATTATACAAATATATGTATATATACATATATTAATATATATATATATATATTATTTATATATACATACACACATATATATATATACATATATGTATATATGTATATGTCTGTATGTATACACATATATATCACATGTATACATGATATAAACACACGCACGTACAAATTAATTCTTAAAATTCCATTTTTTTGCGCTCCATGGAAAAGAAATGCTTTTTCTATGCATATGCTAAAAAAACTAACTGCGTGAAACGAGGGTACAGGTCGCGTAGGCGTCGGACTTAAGATCTGAAATTGGTGGGAGGGTTTTGTGTACATAAACGGAGGACAAAATGAGATTAAGGAGGCAAGTGGGGCGTGGTGAGGGAGGGAAGGAGTGGGCGTGGAGGAAATGGGGACGCGAGGGAAGGAAAAGGAAAGGGAGATGAGAGAGGGGAGGGTTGCAATCGGGCTGCTTTGGGGCTTTGGAAATGGCTTTTCCGAATGAGAGGAAGCGTCGCCTGAAATGGGGGGAAGAAAATCGAAGATTCAATTGGGTTGCGAAATGGCGGTGAAATGGAAAATTTTTCCTCCTCTCTCTCCCGAACTATCTCGGGGAGAAGATGAGAAAACGGAAAATTACGTCCTGCAACGAGTATAAACTTACTTGCACATAAGCACCACTTCCGCGTATATAATAAAATAGGGGTGGCCCCGGAAAACTGAAAGAAGGAAGGGTTGGAATGCAAGAGGGGACCAATAGGCTTGAAAGGGGTATGTATTTTTTAAGAAGGAAGCGAAATTCCAATATCAATTAATTACAATAAACACGTCGAATCACAGAGTGGATGACTGGAAAATACGGTTTTTTCACTTCACCATTGGTAGCAGAATAAGTTTGAGGGCTAAAAAAGCATAAATAGTAATACGCCCATTTTCAACTTTTCTACAAGGAGTCATCCCTGCTGACTTGCTTACGCCGGTAGGTCATGCGCTTGCTGGCTAACATGAGAGTGTTGGCTTCGATTTCCACCTAGGTCATGGATTATATTGACGCATTAGACCATCCGGAGCTTACATTATGGTAGAGTTATTAACTGAGCTGCCATGGAGTCTTAAAAAACAAATCATTAACATTATCTCATCTTTATTTCACTGAATATTATTATTAACCACCAATTTAAGAGGAATTTCGGTGAAGAACTTTGCACACTAGGAAATTTAAGTGAAAAAGTGTCCGTGTTTTCGACTATCAAAACTTTATTTTAGTAAGTATTATATTTTATAACGAGTATTACAAAGTACGGTAAAGTGGTGAATGAAACTAGGGTATTAAAAGGAGTTGAAAGTTATTTTTAATAAGAAGTTCATGATAGTTTCCGACCTGCAGTCTTCATCCTTTTTAAAGATGAGGAACACGAAGCATAATTGAGGGAATCTTGAAAGTAAGGTTATATTAAGGAGTAACTCTTAGAGAGCAATGCCCGTTGTTTTATAAATAAGGGGGCCAATCTCCTTTGATTCAAACCTATTCCAGAGAAAAGCAATCAAATAATGCTGGGTGACGAGCACGCTCAATAACACTTAAATCGCAGAGTCGAGTCCCATACTGACCATGGGCGTGGAGTAACTTTGGACTATATTCGAATTACCAACATTAAAACCACTCCTGTGGGTGAACGGACCAAAAAAGGCAGCGGTCTGGCCAAAGACATCACGGAAGAATGCCCGAACAGGAATTTGCAAGAGCTGTTTATGAAGACTCTCTCACTCTACGGGCAAACTGCATTGAATTAGAGCCATTAGAACAAGCATTTCTAATTCAAGGTAGAAAATCGATAAATAATATTTTTTGGTGACTCAAGCGGTCAGTAACCTATGAACTTCGGGGTGGGTTAACGACCCCCATCTAGGATTCCGACGTTGTGGGAATTTCGAGCACGTTTCCCCCTACCGATTCACCCATGGCATTTATCACAGCGCCCATACACGGCCACCGAGGATGGCTTGCAAAAAGGGACCAAAACAATAAAAGCCCTTTGCCAAATACAAAGAACCTCCGAGAAGTTCTGAGGCAGCACCTTTTTGGAGCAATCGCCCCTAATTTGCACATAAATGACGGATGAGCTTGAGATTCACAACGTAAAAAATCATTTGAAATTTCCGGGACTTCGAAGTAACTAGATGTTATTATTCATCTGAAAGATAATTGCCACGAATTTTTCCGTTCTAGGTGAATGACTAATTTCATCGAGAGAGTCTCCCGCAATACGCAAAATATAGCTCATGCGTTAAGTCTTCAGGAAATGTTATAAAGCGTTTGTGTCGTTGACCATTGTTTCTTTCCCTTATATTCGTAGAGTTACTGTATCCAACCATCTTATAATAATAAAAATTAAGATAAAAGTATTGTTAAGCAGAGCATATCACATCTTGACTGAGACTCGCAATATTCCTATGCACACGTATCAAAATTGGGACGTTACCCAGACAAAGGAAATTAAAGACGAAGCCGGTTTAAAGTCTTCTCTTTCATGACAATGACGCACAGCAGAAAAAAATTTCGCATATTTAAATGCACTATTGCTGTATTAAAATATGTAATTTACACAACAGAAAACATTTCTTTCACATAGCCAAAAAATTCTTTCGTATTATCCGTATTCGGATAAGTCCCTCAGAGAGGTTTAAATGAAAATCCTATGGAAGATGTTAGAGTATAAGAAAATTATTAGGGAATTTTGAAACGCGATGGTCTATTAATTCACAGAGGAAGCCCAACGATTAATAAAAAAATATTTTAATGGATGAGGTCAACGCATTGAACTCTGTAGAAAGGAAGAGATTGCAAGTAACAGGATAGATTGGAGGGCTGCCACAAATCAATCTTCGAATTAATAATCCAATATGATGCCAAAAAATTATAGGATAATCAAAATGGTGCCCTTTAAATACGAATAATTATAAAATTATCCTATGCCTAGTGAAAAGTTTCGCAAGAAGAAAAGAAAATTATTCGGAAAACATTTTATTGCTATGCTCTAATTCTGTAAATTGAATCTTATTTTCGTGGAATCTATTAGGATTATAACGCCCCTTTTCTCATGGGTAGCTCGTTGCCAGCTTTCGGATTTTAAGACGTGAATGTCAGCCAACGGACACGACACCGAGGCAATTGGAAATGAGAAAAACCCCGAACGTAAACCGACCCTCCCACACCCTTCCGCCAACTAGCGTCCAGCAGAAATCCACTCCGGAGGAGTGACACGTAGGGACACGGCATCCGTGGTCAAGAAACCCAAATAGAAAAGGAGGCGGCCCGAAATGTCCCCCTTCGTCTCACGTCCCCGGAACAAAAAAAAAGTTCTCCCCAGGCTCTGGCGCACTCACAATCAACCGGGCGCGCAAAATTTCTCCCCTCGGATTACTCCGGGACAGACAAGAAGGGTTGGAGCACGGCGCATTCCCCCACCAATTCAAGGAAAAGGCATGCGTAAAAATAAAAATTATAGCATAGCAACTCACAATTCTCACACCACCCCGAGGAAATGTAAAGCCTTTGTCCGGCCCCCTCCGCATGCCGAAAAGGGTCAATTGGATTTCCCCTGGTTGGAATAAAATCCTTCCTCATCCTTCCGTTCCTTTTCCTCCGCCTCCTCCGGGCAAAGCCTCCGCCCCTACCCTTGGTTGAGCGGTATGGTTCCCGTCGAAGGCGGCGGCACGACCACCACCTCCAATAAAATATCTCTCTTCCCCGATGTGTAGGCACGTACCATGCCAACCTTCCCTCCTCCTCTCTCCTTCACCCCCTCGGAACTCCCCAGGTCCACCCCCCCAACCCCACTCCTGAAATCGTCTTCCCATCCTCCCCGTCACTTTCTCATGAGCAGATTGGAATCTCCGAGTCTGCTTAGCGGGGCGGAAGGGAACGAGGGCGGTCTGTCGGCGATAGACATGGACAGTGGTACATACATATAAGGACTGGGAATAGTCCTCGGTTGGAGAAGGAGAAGATAAGTCCGGCTGGAACTCAACTCGGAGGGGATGAGAGATAAACACGAACGCACGGGTCTTCGCAACGCTCTGGAGAGGAAAAAAAAAGGCGGAGATAGGCACAACCTCGTCACGAGGGATATGAAAAAACTTACATAGGGAGCTACAAGGGGAAGGCTTCAAGCGATAAGAATTCCTCCGTTGCCGACCATTGGTGCGCCGAAAAATTTACGCTGAATGCCCAAGCGTTTTTTGGGTGACGCGACCTTCCATTATCCTCCATCGAATTCTGAAAAATGGTGCGCGGCAAAATACTGTACAGGAAATAACTCGAAAATATGTCTATTATGTACCCTAATAACAATGCTTCGAAAACCTAATCATAACCTCAATTCCTCACAACGAACACATCACGCTAATTCGCCCGAACTTACAAGATGAATGGTTATGCCTTAATATCCCTTGCCATAATACCCCATGACGGTTTCAAGGGTCTGCTTAGTTCTAGAAATACCACGGAGGAGAGCCTTAGTCAAAGTGGATAAACGTAGGGTAGTAATATGGAACGAGTATAAAAATATTGTTCGGTTCTGGCGAAACATCCAGGTTTTATCTCAGGTAAAACCAAAGCAATGAGTTTTGAGATTCCCATGTAAATAAATCTCTAATTTTCTAAATACTAAACATTTTTAAGGATAGCAGGTGATAGGGAATGAAACTGACTATCCTGGCCTGAACCTGAAATGTAAAGGTGGGGAAACTACAGTTAGCGGGACGGACGTGATCCACTGTGCATTACTTTAGCGATGAAGCTCACAACTCACTGAACTACAGATTATAAATACTGGAATATGATAAAACAATATTACTACAGTTACTTGTAATGACAGATTTTTAGGAGGTGAGCCATTCGTTTTATCATCAAAGCAACTTTGTCTCATCTGCCCTAGGTAGGCATTCTAGATTTGAGTCATAGTGGATATAAGCCCATCGCTAATACTAACGCACCAACTCTTGGCTGGAACTTTAAAAATATTTAAGTAATTGAAAATAAATTTATTTCATTCAGCCAATTGTGACACATATTGCAATCCTTTTCCAGGGTTTCAGTATGCTGGAACAGACTAATTAAATTCAATCCAAAACCAACTATATAAAGAATCCCATAAAGTATTTTGTTTATACGTTCCCAAGGCTGTCGCATATTCCTGCTGGAGATTAGGTTATTTTCTTTGCATGACCAAAATGAATGGTGTATCTGGTACATTTCACTATTGATAATGAGAAACTTCGATATAATAAACGAAAGTTCAAAGTATTTAAATTAAAACGTTCATCCAATTATGATGAGAAAGGAACGGAGTAAGAAGTTACAGCTCGGTTAAGGGACGCTCAGCGTTCTGCTAAAGAGACTATGGTAACCATCGTAATTACATCGTGAAGAATTTACATCCAATTTACATCCTGCTCCCAGAATTCTTAAGTTTCTCTCCATGAAGCGAAAGGGGACTAATTAATTACAACACGAGAACCGTTTAGTGCGGACCTTAATCGAATTAACTTGTAAAGTGAGCTTTTAAATATCCAAATTCCAGGAAAAATTAATTTGGTTCTTCAGAAAAAGGTTCCCGACGGCCATCTCCCCCTCTTTCTCTCTTCAAAAAGAAGCAGGATACGAAACTCAATTACTCACTTCCATTACTATACAGCTTGTTTGTACAATTATTGCTGTAAACAGTAAATATTCTAAATATTACAAATATGGGATTTCATGATATGGTAAATGATAATCTAATAGCTGATTGCAAAGAAGAAAGGTTAGAGAATGTTTTACCATGAATTTTATTCTTGAAGCTGATGCCACTAACGCTTTTTCTTTGTGATATGTGTTTAAGATTCTCAAAAAATTCAAAATGATAATTATTACGGGTATCACGGATAATTATTACTAGTATTACACATTCCAAAAAAAATGCTAAAAAAATTCTATTTGCAATTGATGTCACAGTATTTGGTAAGTCTATTCCACAGTGCCATTGAACTTGACTTCTCCCATTGCGTAGGAATTCTCCTGATTTAGTTCTAGTCGATCCACTTTTATGTTAAAAGGCTGGTAAAGTTATATACGAGTAATGTAGGAATTTTTGTGAACGTGATTTAAATTTTTAATATGAAGCAATATAATATGATTGCGTTCACGAAAGAGAAGATAAGATTGGCGAGAAATAGCCTACGAATACTTACCAATTTACTTCGAAGAATCGTTAGATTATAATGATTCATAGCCATCTAAAGACAATGGCGCTTATTCCACTACTTTCACTCGTGAACTTGTTACAACAGTAATCCGAAAAAAATAGTACCGTCCTGCCATATATATTTTTGAAGGATTTTGTATGAAATATTTTTAATGCAAATCAATTTATTTTTTCCACCCAAAAGATGAAAAAAATTTCAATGAAGATATAATCGATAGGCACACAGAAAATCCGATCTAAAATCACGACAGTGCACTTAAACAATTTACGTCTCTTTAATGACTTTTTCCACTCCCAATTTCCTGGTGAGGCCAATAAAGAAGCTGGGTTTCCAACGACCATGCGGTCTTTATGAACCCATATCAATCGATTTCCGAAAGCTACACCGCAGCAGCTAAAGGATTATCCTGAAATCACCGATTCGTGAACGGAGGTCATTAAAAAAATTCCAGGACTTGGGAGAGCAAGAAGTCCATGCCTGAGTTGCGTCCGTGAGGCATTAATATAACTGAGGAAAACGCTGGCACTAAATTATTAATCAGATCTCGTGAACCACTAAAACCTCCTACGCCAAATAACGAGTAGCCTTTCTCATTTCAACGGTGCCAATTCGATTTTTCTCTTAAACGACAGCGTTACGCATACGCACGGCTACGGGATATGAGAAACTGGGCAAGGAAATAATTTATCTTTACAACAGTACTGAATTTTCGAATGAAAAACGAAAAAAAGGCGATCGTTTCCTGCGTTCAAGACGGCGATCTTAATCTTGAACCAGATGTTTTTTGATTCTGTTTGGTAGTAATTCGAAACTAATTAGTCTTTGGATTTCGAAAGGATCTTTAGAAGACAGCATCCCCTTGGTCCCCCAGTATCAAGGTAGCTTCATGTTTCAAAATGGACCGTACAGATATTAAAATATTTAAAAAATGGAAGGCAAGTCTGATGACTTGGCTCTTATGATATAATTTACAAGCAAGTAAACTGACCCGATTTTCAATTTTTCAAAACTCTCCCGTGGTTCCCTGCGACGGAAAGGGGAAAAACTTCCATGGGACTTGGCTCTTCCTAAATAATTTTCAAATTTAACTAACACATTAACAGTTCGGGTAGAGCCAAAGGAAGAGAAGCATTTGAGGAAAAAGCACCAGAGAAGAAGAGGGAAAATTTTGAAAGGGGGATTCGTTTCCCGTTTTTCCACTGTTTTGTAGTGGCTGGAATGACTTGAACTTCACCGCAAACGTAATAATCTTCGAAAAATGGACGACTCGGGCCTACGGTTTCTTAAGACGTCACGATGCGAGAGACTGGTGAGGCCCGTCCTTCCCCCCATTTACTTCCATCCACCTGACGAGAGGGCCATTCTCTGATCGAGTTACCGGATAATGTGTGAGAAGGATGGGTTTGGACGAGGGGACATTATGACATTACGGAGTGCCTGAGAGAGAGTGAGAGAGAGAGAGGGAAAGTGGGAGGAGATGGGAGAACGGTTAGACGAGGTGAGAAGCAAATGGATTGACAAGGGAACGTAAACTAGTTATCCCAGCCCAAGAAAAAAATCCCCGAGAAATGTATTTTCAGAGGACGGTGATATATCAAGAATTTCCTAACGTTACACTTTTCAAACGAACATTGGGAAGATGAAGGGGAGAAAAAAAACCGAGGAAGATATTGCGAATTTCTATTTAGTTAGGCACCTCACCGAATGCACTGCGAGCATCTGGTGTACAACTTGAAATACGCTGTTATAATATTTGAATCAAATACATAGCAAAGGAATGAGATTCTTGAAATAGCGTTGTGGTAATACACAAATGAGTAACATGATTGGTAAAAGAATACAATGCAATGATTATAAAAATTTGGTCATAGAGTATTTATTTATCCCCAACTACTATATGTTCT
>LYUA01000092.1:294506-309451 GCA_002093875.1 Calopteryx splendens | reverse complement strand
TATATATATATATATATATAAGTGTGTGTGTGTATATACTCACACACACACAGGATGCGGTATTATAACTTCCTTTTTTCCCATTGATTTCAATGGGAAAAAAGGAGTTGTAATGCCGCATTATAACGTTATAAGTTATAATGCCGCACCCTGTATATACATAGGTATTTGAATAGTGTTTCATTCAGGATTCGCGATAATGCTAATATTAAAAAGTGAGGATATATGTAGATGTTATATGACACTTAGCACCGACCTAATAACTGGAGTAATGCCATATTTCTTTTTAAAAACTTCAAAAAAAATTGAGCACAGTATTTATTTAGTTTCTATAATTTTCTTCATGGCTCAACTCAGTTCTATAAGAGTGCCAGACGTCCTTAACGTTACAAAAGAGTACTCCAAAAAACGAAGAATCGAGAAAGAGCGGAAAGGAAGGGAATGTCCGTGACTGGCGTGAAGTTTAAATTGGTCAAAGCCGTGTCAAGCCTCTCCACAAATGCCACCCTCCCCTCCATCCCTTGCCTTCCCTTTGGTTCCTCTTCGGGGGGCAACATTTGCATTGCGTCATCCATATGCATGACATCGGCGGGGGTTTTTAGGAAATACACTAGCCCAGTTACTGACAGAGACCCGAGTATTCGCCGTCAGGTGGACGGAGGATAGGATACGAATTAACAGAGAGTGCGAAGGGCAAAAAGGGGGGAAAACGGTGGGGCCATAAGAGGCGATTACTTCAGACTGAGGGAGGCGTGGGGGACAACAGAGAATGCGAGGAGATAGGTCTGAATTTTTTTCCATGGAAAGCTAAAAAAAAGTAAATTGCATAATAATGCCTCCGTCCCACTGACATGCATAAGATTACATTCTTTTTAAGGGAATGATAGCTTGTGGGATTCTGAAAGTCTGCTGGCACAGGATATGTTTTTAAATTTCCGTTTCCGCTAGAAATCCGAAACCGTCGTAATTCAAAAAAGAAAAAAATCAACACCGCCACTGTCTCTTTTTGCGATTCTGTATAGCGGGCATGTTTTAGAGGATTGGAATGGAGTGGATTTCAGGGAAATTTTGGAAACGTATGTCATGATTCCCCTGTCGCGCTCCCAAGTCTCTGTGCAAAGGGATCAAAACCACTTGGAATGAAAAAAATAACTTTCGCTCCGGAAACTTGCCGAGCATTGAGAGAACATTCGTGCTCTCTCAAGGCATCGCCACGTTCTTATAATTCCACTTCCACTGAGCCCGCTCACTTTTTTACGCCGTATAACTGCGCCTTCAGTACGCACTTAAAATATATTTTTTTAATTATCGCTTAAAAAGATCAATGACACATTTTCCTTGATCTGACATTTAAATAGAGTCATATTATACTGAATAAAATAAATTGGCACATCATTTGTACGAGACCACTTAAAACGAAAGTGGTCTCACCACGAAGCTACACTCATGAAAAAGTTTTCATGAATGATTCTCTTCAGCAAATATCTTTACGAAAATGTTCCTTGGCAATACCAAGGAAATATATTTTTCGGTTGATTTGGCCATAAAAGATTCTGCTACATTTAAACAACTAGAATAAAGGCCAATTCTAATAAAATCTTAAAAGCAGATAAAAAAAATACGAAACAATCAAGTTCACGATTAAATATTCAGCAGGTATTTTATTTCAACTGTACAAAAACAAACTCAATTTAAAGCCTAGTTTAATTTTTGCAGCAAAGTGATTTTTCAAGAGACAACCAAAACTTCGCAATATATTCCTCAGCTATTGATTCTTTGTTTTTTCATTCCGTCCACGATAATTAAATTAAATGTTCCGACTATCCAGTTAAACCGTGCACAACCGTGACCACAGAACTACATAATAATTCTGTACTTAATGGCTACGATATTAAGTGAGTTCATACTTTAATCAAGAGCATTCCCGCATAGGTTATACTACAAAAACAATTTTTTGGATAAGATTCCATTGGGAGTGGCACAACCACTTGCGTACTAATTGCTATGTCGTTTTACAGGGAGGAATTATAAGCGTATAGGTTTCATGCTCCAAATCTGCAAACATTTTTCCCGCCCTAATATTTATTAATTTGCCTTCGAATACGTCAACTCCGGGGCAGTAGGTACAATGATATTTTCAGATGAAAGTGAAACCCAAGTGAAATCGGACTAAAGCTTCTAGGTATGCTAAAAAAGTTTGTAGAAAAGTAAAAATGGGGCGTTACGGCTGGAACTGGGATCGAAAGAGAGGGAAATGGGCAGGGACCACGAATGCCTGGAGGACAGATTACTCTCGGCTTGAAAGGCTTTCTCCTATTTCAATCCGGATTTCGCTACGAACAATGAAAATAACTACAAAATTTACACTAACCTTCGAGCTTTGAATGAAATGCTTGTTACGGTGACTACAGTGCTGGGATCCCAATCCGAGGTGGTTCATTTATTTACCATCCTTGTTGCCAAAAGTTTATTTCAAACATAATTTCTACGACAGATGTGACGTTAAAACACAATCCACATTTGCGGTTCTCTTTAAATATAGACTATTTGCCGCAGATTGACTGTTATCGAGTCAAGCATTAACTGTTTCCCAGGAGGTGAATCACACAAATCAGGAATAATCTCGTATATTGTAAACACATGCAGAGCCACGGGATCTGTAGGAAAACAAAAACTCACAGGCGAGTATATTAATAAAGAATTAAGAATTCTTTCTGTTTTATTTCTGTTTTGAAGGTAAACCAGGGTAAACAAGGAGCATGTCTGTTTCACTGTTTTAAAATAAAAAATATCACAACAAAAAAGTAATTTTAATTTATATTATAGCCCTAAATATATATATTCTGAACGAGTTTTGCCGGATTAACCGGTCATTCATTTATCTGATCTGAGGTGCGGTCCGAAATTGGCCGGATAACAGGATGTTTACAGTAATATTAACCACCATTTTTACGTTCGGAACGCGAAATGCTGAAATTACTCTAAAAAATTTTAACTCACATTCTTAAAGGCATATCAGGACAGCATTTGCGCTACACACACATTTTGGTAATTTTTTAAAGCAAACTCATGAGATAAAAAAATTGTGGCATCATAATATTTTCTAAGGCATCAGAGTTAAATTTAATACACTTGGAAACGATAAAACAACTCCGACAAAACCGGAATAACCAAATATGCCTTCCACGATAGAAGTACATCTTCAAAGGCAAACGACCATCATTTGGGCACGGACAAGGCCACGTTTGCTTAGTTTTTTCCGTGACAGTGGTTTTTAGGATTTCTACTTTCCTATCTTTAATTTAACCTAATTTCTCTTTCGCGAAAACAGTTAAAAAAAGCAAATCTCTATTTTATTGGATGAAAAATGCAGAAAAAACTCCATGCAGGATTTTTCAAAGGAAGAGGGAGAGTCTTTTCCATCTCCACAGCAATATATTTTCAACTGAGACGATGCAGATCCTGCATCTTTGAAACTTATTGTACTCATATCAATAAAAAATTCAAATGTTCAACGAAACATTAAAATTCCATCAATTATTCGTATTTACTTCAGCATTGACATAGTGTATCATGCAACGGAATCGCTAACCGCAGAAGTGGGACACGTGTGCCACGCTCAACTATTTCTCCGGCTCTGTCAAATACCTTTCTTCGTTAAACGATATGTAATTATCTGATCTGCTGATTTCTGACGCAGAAAGATATGCCTACATCCCATTGTCACGAATAATGCCGAGAGTACTTCACTTTACGAAAAGTTAACCTATTCTGCCCATAGTTGCACTTTCCACTATTATGATATCCCGACCACTGTTGACAATGCTTTCGGACGCGCCCAGAAGACATCACCCCTCCGTATTTGAAACGACGGCGAAATTGGCCCGCGAGGGGTGCATCAACACCGCCGGAGTTTGCCCGCCCCTTCGGGAGGGCGAGACGACCCTAGAGGATCCCTGCGCTTGACCCCCGGGCGTCGCCGTAATCGCATTCGGAGCGTTCATTAATTTGCCGCCTCCAGTGCATTTCTCTTTGTTGAGTCGAGACGCTTCCCTTTCACGACGAAGAGGTCTCGAGGGGGGGCGGGGGGTTAGGGGGAGGGAAGAGTGAAGCGCTGAATCTTGACGTCTCAAAGTCTTGAGGGCCCGCTTCGTCGCTGAGCACGGTGAAGTAAGGGTGGAGACTTGGCTTACGGCTCATTAGATACCATAAATCCTGCGAAGGAGAAAGAAATCCTCCTCCCTCGGAAGCAAGATCAGGGAGGGAGCAGCAAAAGAATTTAAGGGAAAAGAAAGAGCAACATATCTTAGGCAGCCGTAGGGCTATTTAAAGCGGATTCATTTGTTTAACCGTTTGTCGGATACCTATGGGCGGGAAATGGTAAGAAAAAGTTTCGAAAAAAAAATCCATGCACCAAGTTTTTTTTGGTATCGCAGTACGGTTAACACGGATAAATATGATGGGATTTCCCCATATTTCCAGCCTCTTTTAAGCGCTGAGCGATAACCTTTATGGAAAACCTTTTCAAGCGATGCATGTTGATGGGGATTAAAATGCGTGCGCGCCTCGTGCATTAAAAGAAAAGCTATGAGCCAGGCATTGATGTAAATCCTACGGTCTGATTCGGACCGTCAAAGTCCTTTGATCCTATACTCATCAAAGTCTTTCACGAAAGCCCACAGAGATAATTTTATTGCATTGATATTGTATGATACTTAAATTTGAGCATATTAATTGGCATGCCAAAAAAACGATATCCAGATTTAATACCATTTTGCCTTGAAAAAACTCGGTAATCAACCAAATGGTCGGTTTGATACGTGAAAATCGAGCTCACCACTAACTAAGCTTTACGGTGTGCGAATATGCACAGCGAGGGCAAGTGTGTGAGGGGGGGGAGGCAATTCCTTTATCAGTACCGTCGGCGGCTTCCCATGAAGATTTGGTATTCAGAAAATCATGCTATAAAATTAGCTGGGGATTTCCAAAGGCATCAGCCAGATTTGAACCCGGTCCGAAACCCAAACCTAAACCTCTGACCACTAGTAATTTTTTTGGGTGTATATTCCAACGACGTATATCCATTCCATAGTTTCACGCAAAACCTAAGTGTTGGTGGAATCAGTAGGTAGGGCACTGTTATCTTTCAATGTTAATTGGAATGGCGTCCGACCTAACCCTTAGTGAACTACATTGTTTCACGAATAATGATGCGATTTCCATAAGTTAATTCTAAAAACTGGTATTGTGGTTGCTCTAAAGAGTCTGTTCATAGTCGTATTTCAGGTAAAATCGTAATCAATGGCATAGGTAGAAATTTTCTTAACGTTTTATATTCTCTATCACACATTTATGCTATAGCTTAAAGACAATATTATGGGATACTGAAAAAGGCGTTTATGAAGATGAACTGTAATTTTTAACCATTTGAAACCACCGACTTAGGTAATTTACACAAACGAGAGTGGAAAGTAAATCAGTGCATACCAGCCGTGCAAGTAACACAAGGAGCGTGTATCATTAATAAATTAAATGCAACGCACGCCAAAATTTTACGACCAGTTCGAGGTCGGAGGAAATAAATAAAACAAGCAGGTCTTTTAAAGATTACTCGCGGTTCACTAACATGGTGACTAGAAATCCGCACGGCGGATTTGCGCACAAAAACTTACCGAGGCAGCTACATGATAAGGCACGGTCCATCTTAATGGGAGACTCATCAAATTCAACAGTTACGTTGCGACTCACCTGAAAAAAAGAACAAAAAATAGAAACCTAACGAAAGCAAATACGATGTGTACAAAAAAACACAAAATAAAATAGGTATACTAGCATCGCTTTTAATACAGGTATTCGTTCCAGATGAATCTTCGGTAATGTGAAACGATTTGAATAGAAGAAACACGTATTAAAAACAATGCAAAGCCTTATCATTTCTTTAGCACATTTTCATTGAAAATTCTTTTTATGTATGGGTATTTTTTTATGGTGACAAAGGATTCGGCAGTAATAGATTTTTTTTCTTTACGACTACTCAAAAAAAAGGAAGGTCTGTCTTACACTGTCAGGATGTAAGAAAGGAAAAGTAGTGGAACCTATTAAAGAAACGATGGGATAAGTATTACTTGAGCCTGAAAAGACACACGTAAGATGGAAAGAATGCATAGAAGAACCATACTATAAAAATACTATACCTACATTACACCAGAAAGTTTAGATAAGGGTGTAGGGGTGATCATATAACTGAAAGCCCTGATAGAAAGAAGTATGAAATACAATCAGAATGTAAGGAAACATTTGGAAAATATATCTAACAATCTGTATCTATCAATTATGTATAAGTATCAATGATAAGAAAATAAAAGTTATTGAGAAATAGAAATGCATTAAAAGAAGAGAAATAGAAATGCATAAGCATTAAGTTGGAGAGCATAAACTAGAGTAGAGTAGGTACAACATGCTACATATTTAGGAAGTGTTTAAGACAAAGGTGGCCAAAGTGGGAAGGTCATCAGAAGAAGAATAGCATCAAGTAAAGACATTTTACTATGTGAAGGGGGCTGAAGGCAGGGGCGTTAATTAAAAATGTGAAGAAAAGGCCAGAGAAGACTTTGATATGAAGCGTGGCGTTGAATGACACGAAAATAAGGTCGCTGATGCAATAGGATACATTAAGATAATCTCCTGAGAAGTGGATGTTGAGAAGGATGGAATAAGTGAAATAAACTGAAAGGAAATCGAACTAAGTTCTTGTCATAGTGGGGTAGAAAGGAGGCTGCTGGGGGAAATTTAAAAAAAGGCATGAAAGGTGGCTGGGCATATTGAGTGGAAATGGACTGTTGAAGACTGTGATGGATGGGGAGAATGCTGGGTGAGCGAGTAAGAATAGGCATGTTGGACGGAGTGAAGGGACGAATGAAGTATGAGGAGTACGAAGAATGGTTTATTGCAGAATTGTGTGTTACGGTGTTTAGCGTATTGTTAGGGGGGACATCACCAGTGGTGAGTGTCTGCTTTCATCAAAACCTACCTTAACCGGTAGACCATCAGTAATAATAACTTTTTCACATCATAACTAAAGCGTATTAACAAAAGTGATTTTAAATAACTTTAATCGAAAACAACCTAGCATGTCCAATATTTAATGAATGACAAAAATTGAATGTTTTACATAAAATAGGCAATAAAAAGTACACGCACTCAATCGTAGGAGAATTCGAATTAGGGGGATTAGTAAAGGTACCTGCATCTATGCCAGATTAATACACTCGGAGGCCCTGGCACATGGTTTTCCATTGGAACACTGTGTCCTCCATGCGTCTCGTCTTATCAACGTCAAAGGACAAGATCGATTTTCCTAACAGTGCACAAAACGAAAAGTCAGGAGAAAAGATCGCATGCAAACAGAGAGGGGGCACATTAGCAAGAAATCCTTTTTCAGGAAAAAACGGGCCCCATTGGGCTCGAAATAAGAGCTGAACTCAGCGGAGAGGAGCTTAAAGAATCGATCGATCAATGCCTCCTACATCCCCTTATCCATTTTTTTACGCGTAGAAGACGCAGAGCGAGGGTACGCACCAATAAAAATCCAGATGGAGCGCAAAAGAGGATTAAACTCACGCGAAGGAGATAGGAATACGGAGGAAGGTGCTTCGACCTGGTGCTAATTGCTTTCCGACGGGTGTTCTTCAACGGCGCCGGGAGAAGGCCAATGGGAGCAAACAAGAATGCTGTTTCAGGAATAAGTTCATTGAAATTAAACCCTTTCCCAGTGATTTGACCGTACTAAATCGACCCTTTTCTAGGGATGCGGACGAATAATGGTAATATAAAGGTCATAAAGAGTGATCAATAAAATCAAAGAGTATGAGAAAATAAAATTCTAATGGAATATTACAGATTAAAAGTTTAAAACGATCAGGATAGCTTATGGGACACAATGAAGACCTATGGGATACAATGAACAGGATGCCATATGGAAGGGAAAACTCAATAGAAAAGGATTGTTTATGCTATAAGTAACCATGTGGGAGCAATAATACTAAAAACAACCAAGTCCTTCAAACATACGAAAAAACTAATACTTCAACATGATCATAAAGTTAACAATTAATCCTACGGATAATATAATGATGAAAACATTACATAGAGAAATATTTCTAAATAATAAAGTAGAAATAGAAAAAATAGTAGGCAGGATGAAAATCAAGTAAGAATGATGGACTCGTTTCTAATGAAGCATAAAAAGAAAACAAATATTAAGCAAAAAGCAAAGTATTACACAGATTAGGCATTAACAAGGAAGAAATAAGAATGAATCGGTTCAGAGATAGTAGGTAACCTGAAAGGGGAATACCAAGAGCGAATTATGAGAAAACATTACTGAACAGAGGCACGTGGAACTGCAAGGAACTTCTTCAACTAAATAACGACTGCAAATAATTACATAACAAGGTAAGATACGTTACTACACAGGTAATGTGCCGTAAAGGTACGTTTTCTACAGTTCCAGAAAACTATTGCACTTAGTCCTCCACTTCTCAATCAGATAATTAAAGCAAAGTACCTAAGTTATTTCAGTACTGCCACGAATAAATATTAGTGTTTTAAATTCATGACTATGGGAACTGAAACGAAAATGCTGAATTGCCAAGCATGAATTGATATTCGTAATTCCAAAAGTGGATAATAAAGGGTGATAACAAACTTGCATATTTTATCGAGTAACACCGAGGTTATTGAATGAAAAAACATTAATAGCAGGTTGGGAACCGTGAGCTTTAAAGTGTGGACCCGCCTAAAGGATTAATGGATATGCTTAAGAAGAAGTCATCATAATCACTTGACTAGAGGGGCTAAGACAGGAGAAATCTTAGGATTCCGTAAAAAGGTGAAGATCATGACGAGTAAATAATAGATTTCCAGGGTGGGAAGACGATGTAAAGTAATGCTAAGCTGAGGATATTTTCGTAAGTGAATTCAAAGGCGAAAATATTATGCTATGTATTAATATAAAAAGAATTAATATTATGCTAGGTAATTGGCTAGGTAGGACTTCAAAATAGATTAGTGCGTATATTTCTGTTTTTATCCTCAGTTACAAACTTCTTTCGGATAATTTAACACACTACTTGTTCCTATCCTACTATTAGGATGCATATGTAGTGGACACTGCATCCTTGGCATTGAATTACCCTTACCACATCCCTAGCTTGCAAGTTACCAGACATACATACTTCACGGTGACGTCCATATTCATCAACAGTTAAGGCCTTTTCACGCCTCGGGGTAGGCGCGCTAAGAAGTAATTAGTTTTAAAACTGTCTCCACTCGAGATCCTGAGTTGCTAATTAAACCACACGATCCAGAGAGGAGCGAGAGGGAGAGGTAACCGATTATCTCATAACGGCTGAATAATGGAAGACGGTATTTGAACGAGCAGTGGGCTGATGAGAACGAGGCGACGAAGGGAAGGGGACAGATGGAGGGTGGGGTGGGGACTGAAGGAATGATGTCCCGCTAAAGGGCAAAGGTGAGACACGAGGACAAGAAGGGCGAAATAGGAAGGAAGCGTGATTACTTAGGAGGAAAGGCGGAGTGAGGTAGAGTTTCAACGAAACAGGGTCGAAAACAGAGAATTCCCACAATTCCCAATCACATTTAAGTTCTCCAATCTCCTCTCTCAACAACATCGAATGTCAGAAAGTAACAAGAGTCACGCTACCACTCAATTACTATCTATTATTTTATTCTCCCTCTCTCCGGCCCTTAGCTCCAACTATCTCCGCGTAAACACAATCACCGAACAATATCCCTCACTTCCCCATCAAATTTCCTTCTCTCGCAATGCCTCCTAATGCTCGATATACTTCCATCTTTCCCTTCCAAGCAATCTGAAACAGGTTAATCGCTTCTGCCTTCACTTCGCTTCTCTAAGAGATAGAGTTTGTATCTAAATAAAGGAGCCGTTGAATCCAATAAAAGAATGTGGAAATAATATTTACGGGCGCTCATGAAAATTCCCTCAATTAGTACCACTTCACGCCTTTTTCGAGTTCGTGATTGCATACTTCTTTGGGGTTTGGATGTATTTAATGCAAAATATTTAACTTTAACTCCCACATTGGTAGGTATTATACGAATTACGGGTTACCTAATCCTACCTTGGAATCGCATTGAAACTGAGAGCACTCGATATTGAAAGCAATAAATATATTTTTATGGTTATTAATTGATAATAAATTGAAAATCACAAATAAAATGAGTAGGTAGAACTACTTCGTTTTAATTTTATTTCAGTATAATTTACCCTATTGGCTACTGAACTTCTGCACACGTAATTATTTAGTCCATTTGCCTTGTCTGCCGGAAGCCTCTGATGACTTGAGTGCCCCTGAGGTCTCTAGAAGGAACTTTGGGCTGGGCTTGCCGACAGGGGAGAAGCTATATGAGCATCCAGAACTTCCCAACCAGGGATGGAGCTAAAACACGCCCTCTTTGGCCATTAGCGGGTGTGTTATTTACGGTTTTTATCCGGACAGCTCTCATGTATAATCCTGGAAGCAGCCAGCGTAAGTTTCATAGAAAGAATTCATATTTTAACATGATAAATTAAATTTAAAACTTGATATGAAAAACTCCTTTATATTTATTAAATAAGATATGAGGTCATCTTGTTTTATGTCACTGACGTAATCCAATCCAGCTTTGACCTTCCTGAACCTTCAAGTTTCTTCATCTCTTTTATATAAAATGTCCATCTTCACTGAATTTTAAGTACTTTGGAATGGGCGACTCAAAGGTAAGCGGGGTTGTTGATTTAATAAAGAACGTCATCTACCAGAGCAGAAAGGTTAATTTCAGCAACTGAATTGGTATTCACTAAGTTTCAACGCTTCATAATGAAAAACAAACTTTACCTGCCAAATAGCATCGTGCGATACCTAACTCGGCGCTCGCCGACGACTTTCAGCACCAGAGATGTCAATATTTATTTTATTTCATCAGCCTAAATGTGTTTCAAAGATAATTAGAGATAATAGGGACGCAAAAATAAAACCTGTGTTACGACGGGTATAAAAAAGATTTTGATTGGGAAAAAGTTTATTACAGCTCAACTAAGCGCACTTACGAATAGGGCAGCGATAATTGCACATTAATGTCTTGTATGAATGAGAAAAAATTAAATGCTTTTTTGATGTTTTTGACCATAGCTAGTGTAATCCCTATTCACGTTCTGTCAGGATGTAACAGGCGTGATATTAAAACTGAAAGCAGGATGCAAATCCAGTTAGTGATATCCGAAGTATTAAAAATAGGAAACATGTATGAGGCGCTCAATTAAAAACAATAAGGCCAGCAAAGAGGAGAAGAGAGATGATTGCTGTAGAAAGTACGATTTTAATGTATCATGAAATGAATTTAAAGGAAGGTAATTCATGATGATGCTGTTATTTATGTTGCTAATTTAATTAAGTTGTTAAATGCATCAATGAGCGATAGGTCTCGTCACAAAATTCTCCAAAAGTCCAGCGAGTAAAAATATCTGATTATATTTTCCATAGAATTTCCGCTGCGAGTAATGTCCCAATTTAATGCATGATATTTCCGTCACTCCTACTTTATCAATCTGAAATAAGTATCTCCTTTGCCTTCACTCGTCAAACAATCTACCTTCCCTGTCAAGCTTGAGGCAGCATGCGTTCAACTTCCCCAGTTGATTTACTCTAAACTTAAAAATAAGACACAATATCTTACGATGAAACGAGTTTCCAAAACCTTTTACGCTACCTACCCGTGGAGGATACGGCACGAGGAAATGACGACACAGGCGCGGAGATCCCATCGAGGGAGGATGGGAGCGGGGAAGTTTAAAAAGGAGGAAGAGCCTTAAAAGGAATTACGACAGAGATGGAAGGTGGGTGGTGTGTGCGAAGGCGATTGGCTGTGAAATGGGATTCTTGCGAAGGAGTAGTGGGGGAATGGAGGAGGGATAGGAAACCGAATGGGAATGAAGCGAATGGAAAGGTTGCCGAGGTTAGTCAAGGGTGTAGTAACGAGAGGGTAAAAAATAGGGTTCTCTAGCACGTATACCGAAGAAAACCCAGAGGAAGGACGGCGAGAGAGAGGTTGCAGAAGATAGAAAACGGGAAGATGAGAGGGTGTGGGATGAGCCACGATAGAATGAGGAAAGACGGGGGTAGACAAGGCGGCGGACTGCAGTATATTAACCCCGACGTTCTGCCAACGGATGCCCGGAGACATTACGGAAAGGGTAATCTGACACCCCACTCTCCTTTTGTAAAGTTTACGAAGAAGCCAATTTAAGTGATAAGGTAATAGAAGAAGTGTATTCGCGAACCGTTCCGGTCTGATTTCGTGGAAGTTAGATAACATAAAAACGAAATAACTTTATGGGAGAGCGCTCACGAGACGCGTTGCATGTGCCTATGGTTGCCTATTATTATGTAAATATTTCCGAAAATTCTCTGAGATGGACTGTGAGCTCTCGAGACTTCTGTAGAATGTAACTGTAATTTAAATCTCAGAGTACGGATGGAGTTATAGATGGTGAGAGCATGTGCACTCTCGAGCCACGACCCATGTCACCAATCCAGCAGTTGATGCCTTTAAAGTTTTCTCCGTGGTTTTCTGTTTCCTTGAAGCCAGTTTATGAAT
This sequence comes from Calopteryx splendens, assembly GCA_002093875.1. Taxonomy (NCBI): domain Eukaryota; kingdom Metazoa; phylum Arthropoda; class Insecta; order Odonata; family Calopterygidae; genus Calopteryx; species Calopteryx splendens. The sequence goes on along the minus strand of LYUA01000092.1, from coordinate 296,773 downwards.
ATTTTAAAGCATGCAAAAGTACAAATTCAAATTAGTTCTAATCCCGAAGATATTCTGTAGCAACTTTTCAACTTTTCTCAAAAACTCTCAACTCAACTTTTCTTTAAAACATAACCATAATTTATTGGCTCACTCATACATTCATACTGTAGATTGTCAGTCTCCCTAAACTTTTAAGTGTTCCCAATGTATCGTTTCAGGAAGACAACCATTTTTGAAAAATATCAGATGGTATATCACTCTCACGCTGGAGAAGGATTAATCAATTTGGTTCGGATAGAGAGAGAGGACAAATTGCTGATAATTCTTAAAATGCTTTCTTGACGGCGTTCACTGCCGTAGAACGCCAAGTACGTGGAACTCAAAGGAGGACTTTGCCTTTCTAAAAGTCTATCCGACTTGCTCTCTTCATGATTGGAGGGACTCTCGCCCATATTTTTCCAGTAACCTTGTCGAACCTTCTTTCCGTTCAAATGTTTCACAATGGTAACCAATTAAATTTTAACGTTATCAAAATCCTTAATTAAAACTTTCTCTGGTGAATTCAAAATGTTTGCCACGTATTCCTAAAGTGGTCAAAACCAGTGAAATAAAAACCTTTCTTTTATTCTTACATCAAATTTCTAAAAAAAAAACCCGCTTAACAGAGTTTAGTTTCTTCAAGGAGAACTTGGATATTCTTTTAAAGTGTCGGTGCGATGAAATTCGACACCCAAGTACTTCTCTTGCTCCGAGAAACTGGATTCGATTCAATTATTTATTAGCCCAGCACGCTAATGCATAGAATTGACGTTACTATGACAGTGAACGAACAATGCAATGCTCCGTGCACACACAGGTTCGGCACCACTGAGAAGTTAAACGTCAAAGGACCATCGGAGCTAATTTCAACATGACTACAGAAACGCGTTAAGAGACAGCGCTTTCGAAACCATTCCGTTCAAAGATGATAATTCTAACAGAAGTGAATTACGATCTTCAGATCATCAACCAAAAGACGCTTCCACTCGAGAGCATGCTCACAGAACGTTCAACTCAAGCAAGGTCTTGAGAGATCTGAAACTGCCCTTTTTCATGTTCCCATTATGAAACTGGTGGCTGATAGCATGCATGTGATGCGGGAAAAATTACCGTTGACCCCGCATGCGGGAAAAATATCACCTTTGCATGTAATGCGATTCATCCCGAAGCGTAGTCGACGCCTCATCCCTTGGAAGCTTTCTCCATCAACGCGAAGTCGCATTCACCAACGACCGTGAGAAAATTAACCGTTTAACGTGCATTAAAAATGGTTTCGCTGAGAATTCATCCGGTACTACGTGATCTTATTATTCATCTCGCATTTCTCTTATGACAAAATCGAAAGCCCAACATGAAACTTTTCCCTTAAGAACGTGAACTGCCGATAAATCACGGGGGCCATCGCAGCGCGTGAGGGAACCATCAATCCATTTCCGTTGCAAAATTTGACGGAACCCATCCAGGAACCCATCAATTCTTCTGGTTGCTTGAGTGTTTATGTTTATTTTTTTTCCCCAAGAGGGTAAGAGGCTTTTTATTTCCACACTTACTTCATCACGTAATGGAGAAGGGGAGGAGAGGAGGTGTTAGACTGGCGGATAGAGACAGAGAGAGTTTGTGGCGGACGAAGCGGAGGAGACCTATAGAATCTCCCGCCGGAAATCCCTACCCCCTGCATACACATTTCAATGGCTCCGACGGCATACCGCATAGTGTAGGCAAAAGGGAGCAGTTTACCGAACGAACGTGAAGTCCATCAAGGCGGATTTGAAGAGAGAGAGAATGGAGAGAAAGGAAATTAGGGTTAATGGAGAGAGAGAGAGAGAGAGAGAGAGGAAATAATGCAATTGGTGCGGGGTGAAGGGTTTTGTAGACTTTGTAGGTAGGAGAGGGAAGCAGGTGGAGGAGGAGGGCAGTGAATTCCGAAGGGGCACCGAGGGGGAATTCCTAGCAGGCAAGAGCAGGTGAGGAGCGATAGAAACGTGTTGGATTATAAGGCCACCCTCCCCCCTCTCTCTCTCTCTATACGGTGAAGCAGTGTTTCAACACTCATAATAAGATCTCAGGTTCTCAGGTCCGAGAAGAGCCCCTAAGGGTATTAGTGACCGATGAGAGTCAATGAATGCAAACTATAGACTGATTAAGTGGCATTCTACGAAGTTAAGGAAGACATTGAACAGTCACTGACACCAAAGCTAATTGAAAATTAAAAATAGATGACTTTTTCCCCTAAGCAAGTGATTTTC
>LYUA01000092.1:204259-214906 GCA_002093875.1 Calopteryx splendens | reverse complement strand
TTAAATTATATGTTATACCTACCATTCAAAGAAATTTCATAAGTTTTTAAATCATAAATAAAAAATTACATGTTATATTCATGTGTGTACTGATGTGACAAAAAATCTGTGAAAAATTGCTAAATATTATTCTTTTTGTGTGCACAATAGTGCTAGCTAAACACTGCAAATTTTACCTTCTAATGTTCCAAATGACGTATCGGTTCTAGAAAAAAATTAAGGCTCTCTATTAGACCTATTCTATTACAGCGAATATGAATTGTTGAGATTGCTTTCAGAATAGAACTTACGAAGGGATCGGATCGGTGAAGTGGCTATGGCTTCCCACTCCATAGCCTCGAGTTCGAATTTCAGTCGGTGGTGGATTCATCAGTGGTATTCTGAACTTGATCCTGATTCCCATCAGAAGGCAGATAATTCGCTATGAAATTAGAAAAGCCGGAGTCTTGCGTTCATTAACCTAAAGTCGATCTTTTCTTTAGCAAAACCCAACCCGTAAGAACGGTTTGAAAGGTAAGCAGCATAATATGGGATGGAATAAGTTCGATGAACGCAAGGCGAAGAGAGTAGCTCATTTTAAGTACACGTAAATTCCGAAAAGGCAAGCAGCGCACTAAAATAATATACAGCTGCCAACAAAGATGCTGTACACATGGAATGTGGACCTCTGTGGACCAGATACAACGGACATTGAAAAAGCAGACCAAAGAAGAATAGAAGGTTCAGAAACCTGGTGATGGATATGGATGATAAAGATCAAATAGACAGATACATCGAGAAAATGGAAGCATTAAGGAGAGTAAAGAAGAAAAACCTAATAGGAGTAAGTACTTTACGGATAGAGGAATAATAAATAGGGTACGTCCTGGGAAGCAATAATTCTGCTAGGAACATAATGGGAAGGAAGATAGAAGGGAAAGCCCGTAAAAGAAGAGGACCCAAGGAGGTCCCTAGAGAAAGACTTGGGAATAAATTCACTGCTCATCCCGTTGGATTTGATAAATGAGGGCAGAGCTCACCTCGGACTAAGCCTGACGGCATGTGTGAAATTCACGCTTTCATGGTAAGCGGGGGAACCCTTTCCCTGCGCCACGTGCGGTTTCCCACGAATTTATAGCCTCCGGCAAACCGCTCCGAACGGAATTTATATGGGACTGTTCAAAGGCATCATCCTAGACTGGAACCCGGGACCCTCCGGCCAGAAGCCAGAATTGCTAGCTTACCGCGTGTTAAGTGCGCGAGTCAGAAAATGAAGCTTCGACGGTAGAGCAATGAAAAAGCTAGCGCCTAAGAGGATGAGCATTTGGAAAAATGGAGAGGCCTGCAGTCGACCTACGTCAGCATTGAAGTATAAACGAAAGAACTCGAGTAAATGAACTTAAGGCAATACTTAAAGAGAGTAGCACTTCCGAGTTGGATAGGTTCTTAAACGTTTTGCCCCTTAGCACTCTCGTTCAAGAGTAGGCTAATATCGAGGCTTGGCTTCTTCCCACCAATCCTCCATTCTCTAAAAATTCCATCTTCCGAGAAGTTGGTCATCCTTAATGACGCCAAATACCTCTACCATTGCCTTCCTAATTAAGAGTTATTTTCGATGGATGGATCATAATATACAGTTATCAATGATGAAGAAAGAAGACTGTGTAGAGAAATTATCTGCAAATATATGAACAAAAACGCTAGAACTTCGTCCTCAGTTTCAACTTCAATTAGATGGACAATCAATTCAACTTAATACTAGTGGATCTTACACGGACATTTATCTCTCCAGCCACCTTTAGTTACCTCATAGTATTTTAGTGAATATGGTCTTTTAAGAAATCTAAATACTGTTTTTGTTTTTCGCGAAGTGGCCCCTGGGAAGACCTTAGATGGATGGACAAAGAATACATTAATTGCTGAAGTGGGCTTCTTTATTTAAACATTTGGAAATTTAGCAGACATCCGTGACTGCAACAAAAAAATCAACTTTATTTAATCCGCCACATAAAAGGGAAAACTTAGTGAAGTGCTTAAAGGATGAAGAAAAAGTATTTATTTTATATAGGTAGGGGACAAAATAAAAGTAACTCTTTAAATTAAAGTGATACACATAGAGAATTAAACTTGCACAAATGAAATACACTTAATGTGTTGCAAACGGTAATAAAATATGATACCAAATTACTAGCGTTATGAAAACAATTTCCCTACAAGTAACGTACATGCAATGTGATGGGAGCCAAAAATGGATGCAGTACTAATGCGTGAAAAAAAGGTCAGAGAAAGATTTTAATTTCTTCAAGAAATTTAACAATGACACCATAGACATTTTCCTATTATCTTCAACGTATATAAAAAATATTTTCTTCAGCACATCGCAGAAGAGGCCAAAAAGAGATGCAAAATAAGAGAATGTAAAGCACTTCAGCAGAGGATAATGGGGGATAAAGAGGCTACACGATGGCGAGGAGAGCCAAAAATATGGCCCAAGGAAATTCTGCTCTGTTTAAAATTCATAAAGCCGGAAAGTTAACTTACTAGACGACGAAGATATACCGCATTTGTATATCTCATCAAACTTGTGCGGGGTGAAAGTTAAAATAGGGAAAAAGGAAACTTTGGGGGAATATTAAATTCTTCCCAACCGAAATTGCTATTTAAAAAAAGAATAAGATGGAGAGATTAAGTTAATTGAGTAGTTTACAAGTGAAATGATTGGGGCTTGTACGACTGACAGAAACGAAAAAACAACTTTACCTAACACGGTTCAAATGCCACTAGAATTAAATTTAATACTTAGGAAAGGTCATCATGATTAAAAGAAATATGGGAAAATACGGATTTTGAATTCCTTTCAAGCAGCTATCTTGAAAAGGTGTTCAATAAGCTTCGTAGTTTACAGACGAGTAATGTCGGAGGTTTTCAATGAATTACATCTTCGATTCTAATGATCCTTTAACAGGAATATTTTAATACGCACTGAAAACGTTAGTCCGGAAAGCGAAGGCATATTTAAAAGAAAAATTTCACGAGAGATAAAATTAAACAAACCCAACCCTTGAACTAAGATTCTACACTGAGATTCACAACATTAAAAATATGTAAAATTTTCTCGAAGACAACGTTAATGTTTCGTAGTAGCTTTACAAACTTCTCTATAATTTCTAGGGAAACAAGATTTTATTTTTAACTGGCTCCTAATCTGAAACAAAGACAACTTTGGTAAGGGGGTGGAATGACAACGTCATAATTAGACGAATTTAAGAGAGTTTAATTACTGCTGTTTAGTAAATGAGTCAATTAACATGAAGCTTTCCACCGATATGATGTGCTTTAGCCTAATTGAATCTGAAACAAGGAATAATTGCCCATAAACTTGAATAGGTACAAAGGGTATAAAAAGTTGAAATTTAAAATAAAGCTCTTGGAAAAAAGGCTATTGTGCATACCATGCACTTGAATTTAGCAACAAAAATCGTATTATTCGAAGCCTTCATTATTTTCGCAAAAATGAAGAAAACTCTTAGCGAGCCTTGTTGCGATCCAAAACGTTGACGTATTTTTGCATCTGAGAAGCATTCATGCTGATGAAAAAACTAAAAACTATGAAAGACGTGGTTCAAGCATTGACATATGAGATAGAATACGTTATATGAATACATTATAAAAATTTTTTATACAAGATCATTCATTCATAAGCTCATTTCTATCTCATAACACCGGATACCTTCGCCACTTAAAGGAAATATATGTAAGAACCTCCCAACGGAGGAAATTGGTGAACACTGAGAAAATATAGAAAAATGAACGGTAATGATTTTTAGGAGCAAAAATTAAAGATCTCTTACGGTGTAATTAAAGCGGCGAGTTGAGAGAATCACAAATATAAGTTGATAGTGAAAAAGCACAAATGAGTATATTATTAATTATATTTTACGCAAAAAATTATTAATATCACGAAGTTGTAAAGGGAAGTGGTACCAACAGTCATATCATCGAAAAGGAAATTCAAAAGAGGGAAAATTCAACCAAGTAGAAACTAAAAAAATGCAAATGTTTCTACGTCATCGAGAGAAGAGATTAAAAGATAATATTAAGAGAATACTAATATAACAACAATATACGGAGTGGTTGCAACCCATCTCAAGACATATTGAGCAAATCAAGGAAAAAACAAATATCCGGCATTGCTATTTTTTGTGACATTGTATTGCTCGATGAAGAAACTCCGTTTATTCCAATAAATATGGAGATACTTACAGGAATATCCCAAATAATTTTCATCCATGATGTTCAAATTCGTGAAATAAATTAAAGATATTTCAAAGCAAAAACTTCTACAGTCATTTTCTCGTACCATTTTACAATTCGTCATCGCGACAGTACACGCAAAGACTTTTCGAGCACGTTATAAGACTATGGTAATAGTGACAACTTCAAAGGTTGACAAATTATTTTTATTCAAGTACAATGTAAAAATATATGATGTCTGACGCACGAAAATTAGAGCTGGAATATGAAAAATTATAGCATTGAATTGCTTAACTCAGAAAATCTAGCATCTCTGATGAGCTAAAGGGGATACGACAAAAGAAAACAGCAGCTACTATCTATACATCTGTATCTACAACGGAATACGAAATGTTCATCACGATCAGCACCAAGACCTCACCGCTACGACCAGCTCGCACTACAGATGCTGTGATAAGAATTATCGTATATTAAGGAAAATGGGAAAAGGAGGGCTCGGGTTTCAATTCTGTAAAAATGGGTAAAATGTTTTGAAAAATTCGAACTAATAAATTCCATCTCACGAAATATTTAGTTAATTATTCCGATATTTTAAAATGCGATGGAAAACCGTCTACTGATTAAAACAAAGGCATCGTTAACTGACAACGTGGGAAGAATTTAGCGATTTAAATGTGGTGCACCACATGTTGGCAAAGATGGGATTACCTTTAAAACCAATACGATTCACAAGGTCAAGCATACTAGCTACAGGAACACATTATCGCAAAACAATAACCACACATAACTAAGTTCATCTCTAAAATATATCAATCCTGAAAGATTATTTCTTCTTATAATTTCCTAATACACTTTAATTACTCCTGTAACGGCGGAAATCATCCCTCAATTTAAACTCAAGCATGAAATGCAACTGTATTCAAGATTTTAAAATTTAAAGTAGTCTTTGTGATACAAAGAGGAGGAATTGGGTTAGGAATTAGTGGGTAGTGAAAACATATGGTTTATATGAAAACGTAATAATAATTGCACTTCGCTGGATTGGTCATATTGATCCAATAGACGAGAGGTGAATCAACGTACAGACATGTAAGATTAATGCATGAGAGGAAAGAGGCGGACCAAGAAAGCCATGGGTGGATAGTTAAAATGGCCTTCAAGGTAAAGATAGGTATTAGAAGTATCAGGAACGGAACACTATACATGAAAAAATGTATAAAATAAAATGGAAGAAACCAGTAAAACTAAGTTTCCTGAAATAACTTAAAATGAGACTTTTTTATTTCTCCTTTCCAGAAAGGGATGAATGGGATGTATTTAAGAAATGACAGTTCATCAACTACCGCCACTGCCAGTAAACATTTTCTTTGCAAAGTCTCAGCGCACGCAATCAATTAAGACAACACCAACGTCACTGACAGTACGCCATCCACTGACGACCGTATCCACAGCCCACCTCACCGTGAGTATCATCGATTTCTCGCAAAACGTCCCGCCCTCCACCCAGACTGCCCTTCGCAAATGCAAGTGGCCCTACGGAGGGCGACTGAAGAGAATCCCGGTTCATACGTTTGGTTGGGGTATCGGCCGCAAAGGCTTCCGCTCCGAGGCCACCAGGGCCAATCCTAATGGACTCTACCAGCTTAAGACTTAATTAAGGAACATTCTGGCCTCCAAAACTGCCTTCAACTTTCCCTCTCGCAGGAATCCCAAACTTCGTCAGCACATTTCTTCCTAAGTCACGACGTATCCGCTAACCCTTTCCCTACTGGTCTTGCGCATTCGTCCGGACCGTGGTTCGATTTCTACTTCGATCGAACGTTATACAAAGGTAATAAAATTTTTATCTAAAAAAACGATATAAATAGGACCGCACGAAGGACCCCTAGAAATAAAACACATCAAGACATTGACCAGGTTGTTTCTTGCAATAAAACTATTACTCATGGAACACAATCTGCTCTTTTGCGAAATCATCTTTTCCTAAAATACCACCGGCAAGTAACAACCACCAAGTCATGAGCTTGACATGAAGGATCTGGAGAATTATCCATCCTGTACGCCACCGGATAATGGAATACAGTAACACTTACCTGATTTAGAATTTTACGAATTAATACCCATGTACACAGGGAGTCAAAGATGTATTTTATGAGGCTTCCATCGAGTGGCAATGAGGAAGTACCTGTACGGAAAAAATCACCATCAACGAAGGCAAAATGTTCTTGGCCAAAAGCAAGGAGAAATTTCTATCAAAGTTTCCTGTTGAGTCACCTCACAAGAAGAATTCTTAGACGGAGTGTGAGCAACAAAATGAATGCGGACGGTTCGGTTCTTCGCCAAAATGAACCTGTCGAGGACCCGCGCGAAGACATAACTAGAGCCGGCGCATCGCTTATCCAAACACACGAACTGGGACGACAGAGGGATATCGGAGCCGACATCGCCTGCCCATTCACCACGGACCAGAGGCATGCACACGGATCTGATATTAAATTACATAGGTCCCCCTTCCAATGGAATTCGTAGAATTGCTCCGAAAGCACCATCTCCCATCTCTATCCACAAAGAGAATTGGAACGAACAGTCGAATAAAAAAATAAACGATTGGACCAGGTTTTTCAATTCCTTAAACAGAAAAGTAGGCCATTTTCCTTATCCGTATTTCCTCAAAAACTTTTCGCCAACTCATTATTCGCCGTGTTTCCTCTCAAAGCGATCACACCCTTCGCCCCGTTTGGAGAAATACAGCCAATTCGCGGAAAGAATTCTGGAAAAGGCAAGCTTGCCAAAAGGGGAAGGGTTTTCGCCTCGATTCGTTTGAAATCAAGTTGCCATTAAAATGCATTATTAAGGAGAAAATAAGATGTGATGCAAATGAAAAATTTTATTCACAGCTCCCATCGAAATAACCAGCAAAGCTGACTCATAGCTCGTAAAGTGAAATGATAACCCTAAAAATTTTAAAATGATAGAGATTGACTAAAATATGGCAGGACAGTAAACATACACGTTTAACAGTAGCTATTTTGAAAGGCACGGAAGCCAAAAATTTGAAAATTCCACAAAAATAATAGAAATTGCATCCAAAAATAATCATTAAGGTTCAACATTTGAGGCTTTATTTAGTTAATGTGCCTAAAAGAAGATTATTACAATTCTTTTCTGTATAGAAGTATTCATAAATATGAGGATTAGTCAAATCTAGTGGATCCTTAATTTGACATAATAATCAACACGCGTGAAACAAAAATGCAAATTGGATGAAATTTCAGTGCCCTGACGTAATTTCTACGTAGTCAGCACAGAAAACCTTCTTGAGGCGTTACTTTAAGGACATCCCACTTTCTTACTGAGATACACACTAAATTTCCTCACGAAAAAAAGCCATAGCATATAATTAACGGCATGAAAAACGTCTTCAAGGCTATTGCACCATTTGTGTAAGAGAAATTGATGCATGAGCCTTTACTAAATCAAGATTCTTCCTATTGGTAGAATTCAACGACAAATCTTCAGAAAAAATACAATACGCTGGAAAGAAAAAGCATTTTATCTACGTCTTGAAAATTATTAAACCCTATCAAAGAAAACAAGAAGTCACTGTTTTAAGAGTAACTTTTACTCTCGAATCTTTAAGGAGGTGCAATATACCTCCATAAAGATTCGAGATAGAAGATAAAACATACAGATGCGTTTAATAAAAACATTCATCATTTCAAATTAAACGTAGGTATCTTCAATTCCACAATAGTTACTGTACGAAACATCAAAACAGTCAACCTCTTTTCTTACCATACGAGTTAGCNTTTCCAAAAATGTTGGAGTTTAATTTTATAAACATAAATTATCATGAATTAAGTAATGTTGCAGCTTCAAATGAGATCAAAAGAAAGTTATTTTGAAATCCCACTATATGTTCTCATGCACCCTATTTCCCTCCAAAGAGTATAGGAGCTTCTTTATCAAATATACAACCATAAGCACCGTTTTAGAATCTGCAATCAATGCGCAACAGAATACACCATAGTTGAACATGAATAAAAAGACGGGAGTTTTACGAAGGGGAAGAAATTTCCGTATATTTAGACCCTTCCCTACTCCAGAAACGGTGCTACAAACATCGTGAAAACGAACCAACAATTTTTAATTCCGAAATTCACCAGAATTTCAGCATTTAACAAATCTGAATACCAAAATTTAACAAATACCAAATTTTGGTCTCTAATTAAAGGAGGACGGTATGCCTCCCATTTGATGTATACGCTGGAGGGAAAATTTACAATTCTGCTTCATTTTCCACGGAAACCGATGAATCCAACGAAATAAATTTTCCACGAGTTCGTTTGCACAAGCGTAAGGCAAATATATTAATTCAAAAGGATGCAGACAGGGTCCGCAATCCTGGAACTGGGGACACGGACGCGGAGACGCGGGTGGGAGGGGAGAGGAAGGTAAAGAGGGGACACAACTTCAAGACAAGATCTGAGGGAGTAGAGGTAGCGGGGGCTGTGGATTCTCCCTGACGAAAGAAGTGCTTTTCAAAGAGGAGAGAAATTCATCGGGAACGCCGCGGAAAAGGAGAAAGAGACATAGTTGGCTTGATGGATGCAATCAACCCTCGCAAATTCGGTCCAAGAGGTCCGATCTGATATTAATTACAAGAAAAGAGCACGCAACACACAAATTTCCGGTGAGCCCGAACCTGCGATGGAATATAAATTCCAATATATCCGCTACTCGGTGCAGTTTGAATTTGATCCGATCGAAAATTGTACTGATTTTCAACTTCAACAACATGCGAAATAGTAAAATTTCTGTGCACCAGTAGCCTAGTTGTCTTCTTTTCCAACTGCCGTATTCTTTTCGTTACGTTATTTTTATATGCTCACATCATTGATTTCATCTCATGATTAGAGTGTAGTGAATCCCATGAAAAATTACACTGATTTCCATTTTTACACTCGTGGCCGGGTGAAAGGGCAGTGATTGAAATGGTGAAGTGTTTTTTTTCTGATATTACTCATCATCGTGAAATTCCAAAGCACCTGTCATCCCTCTACTTTTCCGTTTTATTTCGTTTATCGTTTCTTTATCGTGAAGTTATTATTCGTTTGTTAAACCTGATTAAATCCTATTATTATATATATATTCTTTACTACATACATTTTTCAGGATCGGTATAAAGTTTAAATACTAATAGAATTTACCTAACCAGGCCATGCCATTAAATCCATAAAACACACCTCGTGAAATAAATAATACAGCGATCTATTATGTTGGAAATAATAATATTGGCATAAGGTGATTTCCAGTGTGAATATCATGATATATCGATAAAAAATTTTTATAAGTGATATTGAGACAGCAAATACATTTAAAAAAATATAACTCAAGCGATTTGTCATTTCGTAAATGTATTCAGCATGCACCTATTTTGTTGTTGGGTGTCACAAGCTCGAGTCCTGTGAGGGAATTCTGCTCATATTCATAAAATATTATCAAGGAATAGCTACGCCATGTCCTGAAAACATCCAGTTGGCCACGCATAGGATTACAATGAATGACTTAGCCGTTCCATAGTCCTATTTTATAGGTTCGCATGGTAAATTTTTGCAACAAAGTTTACTTAAATCACATGATTATTAAAGAAAGATTTGACATGAATGTCAAGGTCTGCGTTTCATCCAGATAAGCTAAAGGCACGTCGGACAAGGAAGTTATGGGGAAAGCCGAGAAGTCTTTCCAAATGATAAGAAGCAAAAATTCGAGGGATAAGCAAAAGTATGAGGCAGAAGAAGTGAGAGTTTAATTTAAATGTCATCATGGTATGCGCAGACGGAGCAGAAAATAATGAAGAACGTGAGACGAAAGGAAATGACTTGCACACGTTAAAAAGGGATAACAACACGAAGAGACTCGACGTAGTGAAGCAAATGAAACCCAAACTGTTCTAAGGCGTAACACTAAGGGCCAATAGAGGCCGAGTAGAGTGTGAAGTAATTTACGGACCTAACCCTACCCCTTAATATATATAATAAGGATAGAAGAGAGGGGAACTATAAAGCGGTAGGGAAACCGATTTCAAAGGGGTAGAATTTGTATCCCCAACCTCCGATACAACGGACCTACCGCAGTAACTACTTTCGGGAGAGGGACATGGTTAAAGAAGGGCGGGAGGCGTTGTTGCCCGGGGGTCCGCGGCATGACATTCCAGATATTCCGCGTTCTGAGGGAGGTCACTGGTTGGTTGCGGCGCTACTACTACCCGGAGCGGGAGAAAGAGGGTGAGAAGGTAGAGGAGGGCGCGGATGAGAGCGGACGGGGAGGGGGATCGAGATGAGTGGGGAAGATAAAGCCAGTCCGATGAGTTCAAGCAGTAACATGTTCGCTGGAGGGGTGTGGGTTGGGGGG
>LYUA01000092.1:97676-108547 GCA_002093875.1 Calopteryx splendens | reverse complement strand
GATATAAAGAAAAGACTAGTTAAGGCATTGATATGGAGTGTAGTTTTGTAAGGTTCGCAAACTTGCTCGTCGAGGCAAGATGAAAAGGGAAGGTTGGAGGCTTTTGAGTTGTGGGCGTGGAGTAGGATGGAAAAGGTGAAATGGAGGGAAAGGAAAACGAACGAAGAGGTTTTGCGCACGGTAGGGAAGCATAGAAGGCTGTTGGGAGAAACTTGATTTTTCCACAATTTTGTTTTTACGCTACCTAGGTTTCGAATGCAATGTCTGGAGGAGCAGAGAGGAGGTAGTTTCATTATTTTTAAAAATCAGATATATTTCTTTGGGTGTATTTTTTTATTTTGTGTGATCGTGGTAAGTAGGTGGCGCAGAGGTTGAGCATGTCCGGTGTGAAGAAGTGAATTCATCGGAGGAAGAAGAGTTGAGATTTGAAATAAAAGAATTAAGGGAATCTTGGTCTTGGGTCCAAAGGAGAAAGATGTCGTCTATGTATCGGGCCCATAAGAGTGTTGTGATGGCCTGCTAGCGTTCTAGTGGGCTACTTAAAAATTTTGCATATGCTGGCCCCATTCGAGTGCCCATGGCTTTGGTTGGGATCTGAAGATCGAAGCAATCGTTGAAGAAGAAAGATTTTTTTGTTAGGTGTAGAGCGGACGTAGCACAAGGAAGGGCACTTCAAAGGTTTTCTTTTCACCTTTTTCAATCACCTTTTTCTTCATCGACACAGCTCAGTCGGGTACGTCTTGGCGGCTGGCAGCGGTAGCAGCCTGCAGGCAAGGATAAATCCCTCCTCCCCTTCCTTCCCTCCTCGTGATGTTCACATGTCCAAACTACGAACTTAGTTAACTTAGGAAAAGCTAATACGCCGCGACAATATAGCATCAAAAAGCGATAATTGTTGTTACACCACAAGTTTTTGTTCTCTAATGCTGCCCTTCTCCCGATGTCATAACTTGTAACCCAAGAGAATATACAATTTTGAAACAACTTCGTCTAAACTACAGCGTGGGTGTGGGCAAGGATTAGTACAGGAGGGGCGGATGTTTTGCGCTTCCTACGTTCAAGGATTCAATACGCTACATGATCCGAACATTTAGCCAAGATTCTTACGGTCCGTTTCACAAGACATTTCAGGTTCAAAGCGCTGGAAGTTTTCTTCAAAAAAGAATGTTTTTCAACCTTCCCGAGCTCTGAAATGTTTAGTAAATTCAAGGCAAACAGAAATGAGGAGAGAAAGGAACCCAAGCTAAATTTCGGTGTCTTAAGGCAGTAAGCTTAAAGAGTCTTGGTCTTGTGGCCAGATTTTTCCTGTGGTCATTTTTTGTTTAGCGTAATAGGACGAAAAGTAAATGAAAAGCATTTTTCCATGTGCTTGAAAGCACAAGCTCGTTTTTTAGCAACACTGTTGGACAAAGGAACAATGACCGAGGATGCGGAAATAGCGATCTTAAGCCATCTATGCCTCTATGAAGCGGGATTATTGTGCGCATAACTTTTCGGAAGGCTGTCCTCAGTTCAACATTAGGTTTGATACCAAACATTACGTCCGGCTGCTCTCATGATATATATAGTATCGCCTTCGGGAGTCTTCAAACGATGATGAATTACTTATACTCATACATCGTACACTTCGCGATTTTTCTCTTAGACTTAAATTCATTCAATATTTGCGTCATTACACCACAGCACTCGCATGCACTATACAGTTTCATTCATTTTTGTTTGTTATTCCTGCACCAATTTACAGATTGATGGATTGGGGGGGGGGGTGTGGAGGTTATTAACCGGAAAGCGCCCCAANGGGGGGGGGGGGGGGGGGGGTGTGGAGGTTATTAACCGGAAAGCGCCCCAATTGCGTGATTTAGACAGTTATATATTTTCCTAAGAGGAGGCTCGAGACGGAAGTAATAGAAGAGTGTGGAATAAAGATAAGTGGAAATCGCCAGTACCAATGAAGAACAACTGTACTTAGTATGTGATTGTAATTCGGTTGGCACGATAATTCAAAAACTCTCGATGTACTCAACACGAAATTTTACATTACCAATAATTTCAGAGCAAGAGAAAAGATTAGATTTTGGCCAAAACTTGTCCCACGGGTCATTCCAGAAATTTATCCATTTTATAGGTTTAAATTTAAAATTTTATAACGAAAAGAAATTTAAAAATATAAAATAAGCCCACCAAAAAATGTTTTGATTCAATCGGATATTTTTAAAACGTATCCATTATCTTCATCGTGAGAAACAAGAGTTGATAAAAAAAACCACGCGAAGAGGTAGGATTGAATTTCATCACCAAGCAACTAAACGCTTACTTGTTTACAATTCAAATACGTAAATGATTCCTGTAACGGAAACAACATATACGTTCGCAATTATTATAATTTGAATAATTAATTAAGAGTAGATCGTCCAGGGCTATTAGGTAAAATGAAACATTTTCAGAGATTTGAAGTGGAAATGCAATCACGAATATCTAATTAATATTACCTAGACCTTCACTCACCCGGAATACAGAATGAAAAGTAAAAACGTAGTTTCTGGAGGGTATTTCGAAGGTAATTACCTAGTTCTTGGGAAAGGATGATGTTGTTTCTTCTTCGCACAAACTACTAGTACAGAAATTTTGGAAAACTACGTTGACGAATCATTAAGCTTTTTTTATCTAAGTGAAGAAGGCATTATTTTAATTTCAATTGAGTTTATTATTCGTAGCTATTTTACGGTATACTCCAAAAGAAGGGGATTATAATTATAGAGGAAGTAATATGCTGGCCTATCAATGTTTTTGTTGTGCTTACAAAAACGATATTCAGGTTAACAGCCAAAAATACGGCAGCCGACAAAATGACCATAGAACTGGGGCATTAACTATCAAAATCCTCTCAAAAATGTATTTTTTCAGTGAAGAGTAATTTTCCTCTCACTAACTGCCAATTGAATATTTTCTGCGGCAGCACGGGTATGCTGACCTTGGTAAAGATTTTATCTTTTTTCCAGTTGAGAATTTTTTCGCTTAGAATTTGGCGACGAAGGGCTGAAAAAATACCCGTGTCAACTACTAGGTATGTATTTTAGAAAAAAAACGTGTAAATAAATAATGCAAGCAATCTTTAAACTTCACCAAACCTCCAGCGTTCCCTAACATTTATGTTAATCCAGGGCACAGGAGCCTGAGTGAAGGGAGAAAGATGATACCTGGATATTGCTGGAGTTCTTTTGTACCAGACTTTTCGGTTTCGCTTTGTAAATTTTATCTAGCCTAAGAGGCCAAGTAACTTCTAACTATCTTCTATTAAGAAAGTATAACTCTCTAAGCCTGTGACCACCCAAGTTCCAACGAAAGAATACTATTTCAAAGGTAGTGTTTTGACGCTTTATAGAGGATTGCTCAAAAGATCGAAACCTTTTCTTCACCTTTCCAGTCAAAACGATAGTCTTTTTCAACATCGAATTAATAAATATCGATTTTTTTCAGTATCGCCACTACCCAATCCCACCATCGTTCTTCTTGGCATTCAGTAACAAGCGGGAATGAGATCAGCCAGGAAAGGTGACCCTCGCAATCATCTTACGGGACGTAAGCAGCGGCTCAAGCAGATAGTACCTACTGGCCGTTTCACCTCCACTACGTTTAAGTGCCTTAAAGGGGCATTCCCGAAAACGCGATCCGTGAGCGTCCATAAAATAGGAACGAAAAGCGCCGAAAAGCCATAAAGTTTACGTGAGAAAGGCTCACGGAAAGGAAAAAAAAAGATCTTTTTTTCGGTAATGGATCGTGACATAAAATGAAGTCATCGAGCTGACACGGCTGTAAAAATCCCTCTGCAAATCACGAAGCTTCCTTGTTCGAATGCCGATGAAATTGACGATAATGATGATGATGCTACATGAAAGGGTAATACCAAGAAATTGCCATGATCGAGGTAACACAAAGATTTTCGAGTACAAAAAGTGACTAATTGATAGCGTCATCACTTGCGAGTTTACTAAAAACGTCAAATTTCAGATTCAGTTTATGAGTTAGATCTTTCTTTCTTATTTGGAGTAATAAAAAGTATTCACTTCACTAAATACGACTTCCCATTTCGCCACCGAGGTTTAACATCAGATTGATGACGTGGAAGGCCGTTACCCAACCCTGGGATCAGTATCAGTCATTATACTCTATGCTTTACCTTTGACGATTATACTAGGGGTTGTCAGTATATTTTGCGACACCAACGAGCCTTATTTTTCATTTTAAAAGTTTTTCAGGTGCAGTGCTTTAACATATCATAAGGTTTTGTTCATTTTCGAAACCCCCGCAGCATTGCTCTTTCACGGAATACCTTTCACTTCGCGTACCTTGTTGATACGTGCAAGAAAACCACGAACAATATTACTACATAAACAGACCTTTCATTAAAGCAATCTCATTTGTACCCCGGATTCTCCTCGGGTGACTGGGAGTAAAAAAATGTTTCAATGCATCAAAGAACCTAATTATTTGGCTTTCACGTTCGAATACAGTCCATCTAAACTGTTTGTACAAGTGTTGTTGTTAATCCAAAGGTTCTCCCCATAGAACCGATTTGACATTGTAATCATCCATTGGGGGACCTTTCACTTCTATCCTCTGAAATGGATTTTTTTGGCGTTGGATCGACCTTCGCTTTCCCTCTCACTTCTGTTATTTTGTTTCAGGATTTGACGTAATTATCGTTTTCGCACATGGAAAAGTTCATCCGTGATGAACTGGAATTGGTATATTAATGAATAGCAGAAACAGGTGAGTTTCCACAAGACACCCTGTGGGAAATTTCTTCTTTGGGCTACTCATCATCCTCATCCGCAGTCGGATTCTCCTTATGGGATAGTGGAGACCTTGCTCACTTTGGTTTTTCCTTCTCTAACCAGCCAGCGGAATACATTTTGAATAAGCAAATATTAATTCATCTTATATAATTCCATATTGATAGTTTGCTAGGAAAGGTTTGATGTCCTATACGCCACCTGCTACACCCCTTCAGGCGGCATGAAGTGGTGTAGACGTAGAGTGCCCCGTAGGCGTAGGTATATAAGTGCAGATGCTTAACAGCAACGCAATTAACTTATCATCCCACGAACCTCTTCGACGTTGAGGTAAGTGAAAACTTGAAAGTGCGGAATTTTTAGAGCAATAGGCCACTCACGAAACTGCTATTAAGAGCCTAAAAGATACAGAAATTATCACGGACTCGGTGAGGTAAACCTACTGATACAGTTAAGGTACAAAAATTACAAAATGGAAAATACTTGAAAATATGTATTTGGGTTATGATTACGAGGGGTGGGAGACTGATGATGAAGCTGTCCGCACATTGCATATACTGGCGATATTATTTCAGTATTGTTTTCGAATTATGCTATAAATCCAACATGAATCAATTATGTGTATAGTAGAAAAATATTAAATTAAAATAATAAATGTATACCAGCGCAAAGGAGCAAATAACAAGTAATTCATTAGATAGTAAGGAAAATGATATTTTAAACACGATCAGCACTCTATGTGCCGTAATTATTTATTATATTATTAATCACGAAGAGGTCTTCTGAGCCAGTACCGTAACTACCGGCGTTATGTAACCATTATATGTGATTACGAGGGTCTCCAACAACCAGTTTCTCCAAGCGAGTCAAATTCTCAAGAAGCCAAAGCTGTTACGAGCCTGCGAACCTACGCTTTCCTTCAAGGCCAACCTTGGGAAACCAGCGGGAAATGAAAATGCGATAGCAACGAGCTGTAAGGAGCCCACAATAATAGCGACGGTTAAGCCAATTTACGTCTCCTTTGCCACATGAAACTGCTTCCGCGATTTCAAATGCAAATAATTCAGTACCCAGCAAAATTTTCGCGGGAACTGCCAGAAGTTTAATGCATGAAGCAGTTAGTTATTACAGGCTGTTACCTTTGCATTATGCTTCGGGTCCAAATATACCTTCCAAGAACTCCTACTTACATAAGTTGGTCCCTGACACGGGAATAATTGTCCTGCAAGCCAATAGTATGTGACCTGTAAGTGTCTTTCCATATCGATGTCCCATAACCCCGCGAGGAGAATGTTTTACTCTTACTGTCCCTGGCAAAGTGTTACCTGTTGTCCAGTTGTAGGACTTGTGTATCTGATTCGTGTGGCCATTCCTGGCCAGGGGCAATTTCCCGCAAATCACTACATAAGGAGTGTTGCTCCGAAAGGAAGTGTGTATATATTTTCAAGTATTTGTTTTAATTACAACGTGATCAATAGAAAGGGACTACGTCCCCATAAATCACAAGGTAAAGACACCAGGTTCGGGAATTTGTTTAAGTGTGTGTTTTTTCTTTTATATTTTTACGGCCAATGGAGTTTCCCGTGGTTATCTTAACTATTTTAGGCCGTAGAGCTTAATTTTTTCATTCATTTATAGTGGTGGTATTTATACTGCCAACTGCAGAAACCTATGAATATGTGGAATTTACATAAGTGCTACGGACTCAATAAATACAAAGCCCAATAATGAGGAATTAACTCAAATAACCTTTAGTTTATCTAGTAATATCCAAGAGGAAGATACATCTAAGAGGAACCACAAAAATATGGAGTGACTGCGACCAGTGGCTGTCACTGACATGGAATTGCGTTTCCTGTAACCAACCAAATGTAAATACAAGTCCTTTCTCTGAGTGAATCTTTTGAGTGGTTGCTTTCTACAAGGATTGATCCCTGGCGTGGGATCCTTCGTCCGTAAATACCATGTAATGCCGAGTGATTCTTTTCGTAGATTTGAATCTACGATCGGTAGTTAACAAACTTGAGGCAATTGGAGTTTATTTACCATTATTGGGGTTTGCATAACAAAACCTATTAAATCCATAAACGGGAAGTAGGGCTGTATTTCTTCTGCGAGTGAAAAAAACTGCTTGGTATTCATAAAAACGAAGGAAAATTGAAATCAGAGAATTTCCGTGTTATTAGCCTTCTCCATTCATAATGATAATATTTTTATCTCGTTTTTCAAATTAGAGGAGGGAATTAAGTTTTGTCTCAAAAAAGAATTACACGGAAAAATCAGAGATAATTATTTAAACAAAAATTTACAAATCATAATTTAGACGCATATAAGTTTACCTCTAATTATTCCAAATTATTCCTATAAAAGCATATAAAAATATCGATGACAGCCGCCGAGCGGTATACTAAAATAGCAAGGTACTCACTTAGAATACGAACTCCATAAAAAGCAGCATAAGAACAGGTTTACATACCTGAAAAGGAAATTAAAGAAACGCTGTAGTAATTAAAATTATAATTAGTATAACATTATAACATTACAACATTAACATTAATTAAAACATAACATCATTACATTTTCATCTTGTCCAAGAAAAAATACTCCTAGTGAATCGTGTAACTTTCATAAAAACATTTTCATTTGGACCATCAACACTTTGTAGCATACATACTTATTCATGGAGGCTTTCAGATTTAAAATAAATAAATAAAAATGTTCAATCTGATAGACATTAAATAAAAATTACACACCCTGTATCAATATACCATTGCGGTGGACAAATTAATCTCCCTTCAGAGAAACGAAATCAAAACAAGGAACTGTATTATGTCAATAAAAAAATGTACACCCAACGTTTTTCATGTGTGTGTGTAAACATACACACACACATGTATACACATATGCATACACACATATGTATATACATACACACACATGTATATATATTTTCCGCCGTCGGTTATCCAACATCAAGGCCGAGCTGAGTGTGGTCCTTTCTCGTCCTAATCTACCGTCAAGACATTTATGTAAATAGGAAGGGTAATCGGGAAATTATAAACTATTAAATCTCATTCAAAAGAGTTTGCTCAACAATATATATTTTTCTATATTTTACGGCAATGATAAGAATATGGAAGCAAATTTTCTTCAGAATGAAGCACAGAATAGTTTACTTTCAACCCAAACAGAAGATACCGTGAGAGGAAAGAACTTCGGAGAAAAAGCAAGAATGTATTATGACAAGTATACAATGGTATGCAGTGCAAAGCACTAAAATAATGATGATACTTGTGGGAAACAAAATAAATTGCTGTCTATTAAAAATCAATCCAAGAATTAATCGCCTCTGACGATGGAATGATACAATTACCTTTCGGGAAAGGCAGACTCTACAATGCCCTCGAGAAATTTAACCAACTTGGGTTGGATAGATTTTAGGAACGAGTTTTCTCCTTCCAATTCAATGGATTTCACCGTGAATTTCATAGATGGCCTCTGGCTTCTTAATATACTTTTACTAAGCAATATTCATTAATATTTTTTTCACAGAGATTCTTCTGAGCCATTATGAGCTACAACATCTGAATATTTCCATATTCATTATATAAAAATCAGAGGCAATAAAAACTGCATGTATTAGTTAACATACCCTTAACTGCATTCCAAAAAATACTAAACCTGTTCACGATATTCATAAAGATAATAATGACTTGGGGCGAACGTTTAAATGAATAAGGAACTTGGAGCCAAAATAATTACGAAATAGTCGGAGAAAACCCCCATTACTAAATTGGGGCCCAGAAGGATCCGAAGATTGAAAATTACCTTTGCTCCGAAAGGGAATGCAAAAAAAAAAACATTTTTTTAAATCATACTACAAAACTAAGGGGAAGGGGAACGACGGTAAAAAATATAAGAAAATCTCACGCGATAGGTAAAGTGGAGAGTCGACAGCGAAAGGAAATAAAAGGACAGGAGGCAGGCCGGGAAAGAGGAATCTAAGAAAATCTGCCAATTAAAAAAAAAAGACGAAAAGTTGAGGAGAAGTTGAAGGGAAATGAACGTAAGGCGGGAAACGAGAAGTGCGGTTATCGCTCACGGGGGTAATGAGGTCGCCCCAAAACATTGTGTAATTAATGGAGTCTTCCCGCAGCCCTCACGCCTCCCTCCCCGAAGCCAACCTTCCCTTTCTCCGCTTGGTGAGGAGGAGTATATACTCTGATCGAAGACCACCCCCTGGGCGGTTAATGGCATCCAAAACTTCACCACTCCTTACCACCAAATGTACTTACGAGCGAATTTATTTTTTTACAGTGATCAACCTATCAAAGTACGTGTTTTTATAATTCCTAACGCAGGATAACTCGTGGCACGAAAAAGAAAAGAAACTACATAATGGAAGTTGGTTGAATGGAAATAGTTTGAAGCCGCGCACACCGTGGTAAGAAAAGGCAAGGAATGTAAGACTTGAGCAAAATATCTTTAGCAACGAAAAAAATACCAGGTCTTTGATGGCCGAATCCACAACAACATTATTTCAAATAAATTTCCCACTGGTCAGGTCTCGGAGGTCTCGTAAATAATCAATTAAAATAAAGGCAATATAAGGAATCAAAGCTTCAATAAAGTTTTAGAAATTTCACTAGTTCTTATTTTGGCGACATATTGTCGTCGTTGTCAATCGGAGGATCACGCAGCCCTTCAAGGTCCCACTGTTCCTTTCGCTTCATTTCATCATTTTAACTCGACCTGATGTCTTTCATCACCTGCTTTTTTCAACTCAATCCTTGAACTACCTCCGCAATGTTTTCCTTCCACTACGGTATTCAATAAACTGAAAATGTATCATCAATTCCCCCACCCTATTTTGCCTATCATAGCCTTCTCGCTTCACCCACTCCTCAAAGTATTTCACTTGCTGCTAGGTTTATCCATCATATTTTCAACATTCTCCCGTAACCGCAGGGCCATTCTAAGTTTCCTTTTCTCCGCTGCTGCTATCTTCCATGTATCAAATTTTGGTGTCACGAGTGATTCAGAATTGGCAATTCGTTATAAATACGAATACACTATAAAAAAATGGAAACCATAGATTACAATTAGGTAAATTCTGCGAAGACGTAAGTCCCAATCATTGGAGTTAGACTGATTTAAAAAAAAACAAGTAATAAAAATGAATCATCATTGAAAGAGAAAGCATATTTTCCCCAAATAAATTAGCCTTTCCTAAAAAAATATGTAGTAGTAAGTACCCCACAACATGAATATAGTTCATCAACCTAATGTTCCAACGACGGAGAAGAAATGCGACCCAAAAAGTACGAGCTGACTTCGGGTGTCAGAATGAAATAGGAAATATCCTGGAACGCTCTAGTGCTAAAAAAGAATTCAATTGTACAAATTTTAAGCCCCGTCACCTTCATTGGTGCATCAGTAATTGTAATTAGATTCCTCGAATTAAAGCCAAATAGGGTAACGGCTTTAAGTTCCAGAGTACTACAAAAATAAAAAAAATAAATTAAGCAACAGGAACAAACAATGATAATATGATCGTACACAAATAACGGAGTCAAAGGTAGGAAACAAAGTGTTAATAGGAAGGGTTTTTCCTCGCGAATCCATAACTCAAGACCTACAGGCATAAGTGAAAAAAGTAATTGAGCGGAATTATTTACGATTCAGCGCTTCTTCATGCCGGAGAACGCACATAAAACACACACAACAGGGTGCCTAACCAATGGATATTTTCTGACTTGATATTTTCAAGTGAAATAATTTTTTTCAAGGTCAAAAAATACATTTTTTAGGATGGAAATTGCTTGTCAATATTTTCACATTTCTATTTCAATGTTACACCACAGCTTTCAAATTCCGCGACAATATGCAATAAAACAAATTGCAAATGCAATAAAACTCAATACAGAGCATACCTTATATGCAAGACTTTGGAGTAAACGTATATATACACGTGCTCGGTGGAAAAAGAAGCAGTAAAAACATTTTTCTCATTTCCTAGCCGTAAGTTTACACGAGAAAATAAATATTATTATTAGACGTAGTTCCAGGTTTTTCGTC
>LYUA01000092.1:70326-80846 GCA_002093875.1 Calopteryx splendens | reverse complement strand
ACCGCATTCCTTCCCTCCCCTAAGCCTCCCTCTGAACCCGGCCATGACTACATAAACCTTGTCGTTTTGAATGTATGTCACCTGATGATGCTGCACCACGGCAAAAACATGGTCGTGGAATAAAGTTTTTATGTGGAATTGCAGTGTTTTAATTTCTCTTACACCAGATAATAAAACTAGGTTGATTGCACCCTAATCATCCTAAAATAAACATTAAGATTCCGAATAAAAATATTACATAACTAATATTATTGTACAAGGATTACTATGCTTCTGGTTTCAGTCAATCAAACTAAAGATGGCATTTAAAGGGCAAGGGTACTTAGCTACAATTTAGTCCACTAGTGCGTCCCCTATGTAACTACTAATCTAATGCCCTCAATAAATACAAAGCAGGTTTTTGTAAGTTGGCTTGCAGAATTCGGTGGGAAAAAACCAAAGACGAAAATCCAGGGGGAAGTGACTAAGTATCGCTGAAAGTCTAAACACCTAGAACCCAAAGTTAGCATCTCGGTTACAATAATATTTGTTGAAACTTCAATAATTCATGGCGAGGGAGAAACAAAAGAAGGCGTTCGCAGGGGTTTAAAAAAAACCGTCCCGCAGAATCTCGCACGCAAAAGGACGGCAATATGGCGGCAGCGCGCAAAACCTCTCGCCAACAAGACGACATAATCCAGAGGGTATCTCATAAGGTGATGTCGTGAACCGCGTCGCTATACCCTCACCGGTACTCGGGCGAGGACCAAGTTTTCGCGATATTACGACCGGAGGAGAGCAGCTGTGGTGCCCAAAATGGCGGGGATGGAGTAAGAGTTGGGGAGGTGGAAAACAGTACCAACCCTCCACCGACAAGGAGGAGTTTCTTCTCACTTCGCGGGAGACGCTATAGAGGAATAGAGGGTCCCTGCGCTCACTCCTCCTCCAAACTCCCTCCCCCTCCCCACCCGCGGTAAGAAAATCTCACAATTTCCCACATCCATCAGGGCGGACTTTGCCGTCCCCGCGGCCTCAGAACCTTCCCGGCCCTGCGCAGTATTTCCACTCCACCATCGAAACAAAAGGATGAGTTAAAATTCACGTTATTTACGATTCCACCTACCGTCTAACTGAAGAGAACATTACGTTAAACAGAAAACTCCACGATAAAATTTTCCGCGGAAAAGCACCAGGGTTTTAAAATGAATTATCCTCAAGTGAAGAAATTAACTTCAAGTCCGATTCATAAAAACAGTAATAGCAAGAATATATGAAGAGGTGCACTCATTTAAAGCTTACAACTAATTAAACTTGAAAGATAAAAGAAAATTCTAATATTCCATTTCTTAAGGCAATTAGCTTCCATCCATTTTCTCCTTGTGAAGCGAAGTACAAAAATTCAGGTCAAGGCACAGCATTAAAGCGGCTACTTCATACGAATTCCCTTGCAAGTTAAACTTGATATTCATACCAACAAGAAAGGCAGTTTTCACGAGCCTGCGCTCGTGAAAACTGCCTTTCATCAGTAGGTACGGCTCGTGCTATGCTCCAGATTAAAAATAACGGAAGAGAAACGATTGGGGGATTTTGAAGTGTAGCATCAAGTATAGTAAGTAGATGGTGATAGTTCAGGAGCATTGAGAGTTCGAAACTATAGTTGTTTATTTTGCAATATTATGTATTTATGTAGCTCTTATTTAAAATTAAATTATTTAATCACTTTCCAAATGGAATACAACCGAGGTAAGGTGGTACGGCTTGAGTGAGATTGAGGAGTACGGTTTAGGAATAAGGAATGACTATGAAGAGAAAACAACAGAATTTTGTTGTAGAAATGGATTAGTCATCAGTAACACGTTTTAAATACCAAAGCAGATGTAGAAACACATGAAAAATACCGAAAGATACACGGAGATGTTAGTAGATAACATTGTGGTTAGAAATATATTAACGGAACAGCGTCATCAATTCTCCCAGAGTCCCGGGAGTGAATGTGGATTCGAATCAAAATTTATTTATCATGAAGTGCAATGATAAATTCAAGAGGATAAAAATGGAAAGTAACATAAGAAAACAGAATATACAACCTTAAATGGGACTAAAAGAAATAAATACATGGAAGCAGTTGATTAACTTCTGAATCTGGACCGGGGAGGTGTAGGTATGTCATGCGAAAGGTGGAAATTTCTTAAAACATATAGGCATGAGGAAAGCTGTAGACTAAACAATATGAACGATAATTATAAATAGATTTAGGAAACCATGCATATTACAGATGGATGGTGATGAAGACAAACGAGAGAAGAATATGAAATAATACAAGCACAGAAGAATGTACAAAGAGCTGAACTAAGGCAAGAAACCAACACGGGAAAATAAGTGTGAAGGGAAGATCGGTTTGAGGGAATGCAGAGTTTTCAGAGATAGGGTGAAATGGGTGCGTTGCACAAGAAGACGAATGGACAGTCATAATGTCGGAAAGGGAAATCCGTAAACAATATAAGAGTTACGACAGGAAAAATAAATCAAAGTAGAAGAGATTCAAGCAACATGGAAATAATATATAAACTCTAAGGGTTAATACTAAACTCTAATATAATGGGCGAGTAATTTTAGGAATAGAAGGAGATTATGACATTGAAGAGAATTTTCAGTCCAGGCAAACTCGATTGCGATGTAGAAAAGGCGTTAAAGTAAATTAAATCGAACAAGGCCGTCGAGGTATTCGATATCCCTGCAGGATATTGGTGCGACACAGCCGGGGGCATTAAAGTTATTTATTGCCACAGGTAAAATTCCCCCACACTCCGTTCGAATTTACAAATACTAGAATAATTTAAAAGCCGTGTACATACGAGACTTCCTTAAATGTCAGTATGGTATCTAATATTTCCAGTAAATAACCAAATCTGAAGGAAGAACAATTTTCCTTCAAATCATTAGGCAGTTTTTCATGAAGAATTAGGTTAAGTTACTGACCCATGAAAAACCAGATTATCAAAATCTATTCCATGTCAGAGCTGGGACATTTTGCCAAAAGAAATTCTGGTATGGTAGCGTAGCAGACGATATTGCACTGTCGACCGCTTCCAGTTCTTTGGGGATGGGGATGGCTTAATACACAAGCTGAGAAAGAAAACGCGAAGGGTTAATTATCATATACTGCTAAACTGAGCTTTTAGATGAAAATTAACAGTCGTTGAATATGGTCATCAAGGGTATAGCCCAAAGCACATTCATCTTATTTAAAAAAATACGTTAAATTCAACAATTGAACAGGCCTCCTACATGAACGCGAATAAATTGATACCTTTAACGGTAACCTCTCTGGTTCTCGTGAGGGGGCTTTATCAAATGATTATCTAGGGAAATACTGATGTTACTAATAATCCGATGATATAACATCATGAAACAAATTGACAGCATAAAGAAACTGACTAAATGGGAGAAAACACGCGTAATTACTTCAATGAAAATAATATGTTGGTACAAACACATTTCTCAATATTTCATGAAATTTATGCATTCAAGAATGTATTTGTGGAAATGATCATATGAAAATTATATCATGAAAAAACCATCACCTCACCTAAGATTTAATATTAACAAAATATTATATCCACCAATCATTATGAGAAGAATCCGGACAATAACAAAATTACAAGACTAAGCTAAACTCAAGCAAAACAAACACAGAGGGTATAATGTAGCATTGAAATTCATCTCTCAAAACATGCGAGGTAAATTACAAGGCAACATCACACCGTGATGACGAAATTGGATCAATATGCATATTTCAAACAAGAATTCCGAAAGATTAATTGCCTAAGTAGGAAAAGCGCGCGTATATTTCGTCCGGATGACTTCATTGTGATTGAAGTTCCAAAAACTTTTAGTGGTCATGCAAATTTCCTCCATGGTTGCCCTCAATTTGAAAGCTGTGAATTATGACCCTGATGAAACAAGAAAAAAACACGCGAGAGATGATTGCGTAGCGAGTTTCCGTGCAATCAACGAAATCAAGATGAAGTTTCGTTCGAGGGGTGAAAGTTATCTCAACAGGAAGAATGAGTTCTGAAGTTATAATCTGTTATAACGAACACGAGATAATGACATATCCGCTGAAAATTAAAGCTCATAAATATTAACACTTATAGATTAATAAAACAGTATTTTTTTTCCTTGAAGAATGCATAGTTGTAATTCCAAAAGAAACGTAGGTATAGAATTATGATGTATGCTTCAAAGAACCCAAAAAACAATTAATTAAGCGAGGGAGTAGCTCACATCACACACAAACAAATAATCATGCACACACGAGTTCTGAGATCACATGAATGAGGAAACAGGTTAGTTTGGACGACTTAGTCCCTCTTACCATATCATCTAAAAATTCCCTTTACCATTAGGCTCAAAATTTTCATGTGATTCAATTAAACGGATTTCAAGTAAATCATTCGAGGAAGCTAAATAAAAAATAGACAGTGAAGGAAATGTCCAACAAAAACATCGACGGCGAAGAAAGTATAACTTTATCAGGAAAATTCCTTGTATTCGTATAAAACACAATCAGAAAACGGGAGAAGAATATTTTTTACCTATGTTTGGAATAAAAGAAGTACCTAGACAGTGCCACGATTCGTATGAGAAAACATAAAAATAGCGTCTTTATAATTAAATCCCCCGATCGACTGGGGGGGCGAGGTGGTCAAAGGGTAGCACGCTCACTTGTGGAGCTAAAGATCGCGGGTTCGATCCCCGGCAAAGGCGAAAAATTTTCAGTAGCGAGACAACCTAACAATTATCTGGAAAGAGAGTCTAACAAGATAGCCGGAATGGCTAGTGGCATAACACCCCACGGGGACGGTGTGCGGGATGGCCGCCGAACGCCCCTTAGCTCATCTAAAAATTTAAAGATGACCGATAAACTCCACAATATTCGTTGTGGTCATACGTAAAGTCATTTTAACATGAGTTCCCTCCCGTCCAATCAAATCACAGTAATCAACCCGAAGGTCGGTTTGGAAGGAGAATGTGAAGCTCACCCTCTAAATACAAAGCTCAACGTCGTGAGCCAGTTCCTTTCCCTGTACCGCCTTTGATTTCCCAGAATGACCTGGTATCCGAAAAAGCATGTGTCGAACCCACTTCGACTCCGAGGGGTATCCTCATTTGACCTTAGGAACACAGGCCCTCCTTCCGGTAGGTAGCTCAGCACTCTACCTACTGGACTACCGCACCATTTCCGTCCACTATGGGGCGTAAATATAAATGAAAAGCACCTATCTTATGCCTAGAATTATAGTGGTTATACATTCTCGACGGTAACCGTTGCTTATAATTTCTCGCGAAATAGGAAAAAATATGCACTATCTATGAGCTGTTCTACGAACATTCTACGAGCATGAGAAAGCACTGATGGTCTTGGTATCACAGGGGTAATAATACTGAAATTTATCAGACTCAAAAGATTGAAAAGACCGTTCATATTGTGAGCGAAAATTATACGAATCGATCTTTAGTCACTAGATTCGATCGAGAACGTCATCATACCTAAATGAGTACGGGACAATTGCATTTTTATCAAATGCGACAGAAAGCCGAATCATACAAAAATAAATTCATTATCACTATGAAAATGAATAGCGATGTAACTTTTTGAGCATAAGAAAGTTAATAATAACCTGAAAACAGTAAATGAATAAAATCTCTCACGGAATCGGATTATTGAACAGATGCTTCAATGTTTAAAACTCTGTAGGCATATTTGAAAACATTAAAGTTAATTTACTGCAGAGGAATATTACAATATCAAGCTCGCATCTTTTTAATAAAGAAATTAAAGCTTCAACGATACAAAATAATTAAATGCTTTGGCTCGAAAAACACTACCGCTACCGATCAAATTCCCATCATCTTCCTTCGCATGTAGAAAGAATTACAGAATTGAAAATAGAATAAATAGCGCAACAATTATATACCGTTCAAATGACTCAATTAACACACACTATATACTATGTACTACTATACATGGAAATTCGTTATGTCAAAAATGATCTCAAAAAACTAACTCCGGGATAACTTCAGCCAGTTCCCAGTTTTTAGGATGGACATTGATCATAAAAACCAAGAATTTGCCACGCGTTAATGGTCAAATTTGATTCCACCAAAAGGCTAGGATTAAACATGAGTCTTTGTCTTAAAATACATTGATGTCGCCTAAAAAGTATAAGATAAACGGGTTACGTTACGTGCGAGGACACAGAAAAAGCAAGCTGAAATTATCGGGGAATTCGAATGGTGAAAAAAATAATTCCAATTCTCTAAAGTACCTACTGGACCCATGAGCGAGTATACTCACCGACTGCGTTTTTCAAAAGAATTATTCGTGAATTTCAACATTTGTAAAGGAAGATAAACAGAGAAAAAAAGCTCCATTACGCTAAAAAAAGCAACTTGAGACAGAAAAGACGGTTTTCGATAGCACTTCAGGATGACAGCTAAAGTAGGTATTTTGAGACTCATCGTGGGATAAACGAGCCTCGACTAAATTCCCTTCTTTAAAGAAGCGCATCACAAGTCCTCAAGCAGCTCGAAGTCCTCTGAGGTCGTATTTTGCGATGGTGCACTTCACATCTGTTGTTACCCACTTATTGCACAGCAATTTGGGGACGATCCGTGCCCAGGAAACGATTTCAGAGCATAATCACTACCGAAAATATGGGTAGTGAACTCGGAACCTTCGCGGGAGGCCAGTTTCCCGACCGCCGCCAGACTATTCTCTCCCTCCTTCGCGCAATGAATTCGTTCATCCCGTTCGACCAGATATGGAATAATCCGGCCCGCCATGTTCAGGACCCCGTGGTTCAGACTGGAGGGCACAAAAGCGCTGGGACTACTATAAAAGGGAGAGGCAAAAAGCACAATGCGAGGAACGGGGCCGGAAGGCCAAGAGGAGTCTTGCCTTGAAAGGGGAAAGGAAGGGCGTGGTATGGTCGACGAAAGGACAGAGATGAGGAGGAGCATCGCGGAAAAGATTTCGGCGGAACCAAAGGGCAGAGAAGCTCTGGCCACGGATTTATATCAAGGGCTTCCTCCTCCTTATGAGACGTCAACTCCTTAATGGAGAGCGCCTAGTCTGCCAGATCTGTTCCTGACCTATCTCATCCCCATACGAATCTCAAGCCCGCATTAACGACATTGTACTGATCCAAGGGAGTACCTTGTCTTCACCACACCTAAATACCCACATATATTTATTTTCCTTCTCATATTCACATATATAAGTGGGTGATTACGCTAAGGATAATGTCTGCGCATTTTCCTTAATTCTTTGAATTACTTCAATGGCATTAAAATCAAGCAAAAGCCACAGTTTCCTTTCTCCTAGGAGAAGTCATAATTTCATAATCTTACGGTAATAAAGCCGTGGTACTTTGTTTAAAAACTGCTTACGGTGTAGTTAAAAAAGAAGCTACGGACAATTAAATATGCCAAATGCACGCATAGGAGTTGAAAGTTTGCGTAAAGCAGGGGATTAGCCAAAATACACGGTTTTTAAATAGACTGAGTTCTCGAGTATTTAATACGCATAATCATATCGTTTTGCCCACGAACTAATCTTCAGGGAATCCGTTAATCATCCTATGAAAAAGAGTTTGGTTTTCAGTTATAATACAAATTAAATAGACCTATACTCAGTGTCTCTCAATACTCGGAAATGCATTTTTGACCAATAACTACTGTGCATTTTTGAGAAAGAGAATAGTGGAGCTAGTACTTGCATGGAGGAGAGACAAGCTCGTTTGCAGAGGTGTAGGTAAGGAAACCGGCATCCCCTTCCCTTGACTCTTTCACTTCCTGATTGCTGTTCGAGCGCGCGAGTCTCTCCTCCATGCAAGTACTAGCTCCACTATTTTCCGAGATGGACCAGACCCACCTTCGCTGTGGGCTACTGAGTATTTGGCCAGTTTATCCAGAGTGGACTATACGAAATTTCGCAAAACAACCGTCCAAGTCATATCTGAAAAATTAAGTCAAAGGAACTTGGAAGCAGAGCTCGGCATTACGAGAGAAGTGGGAAGGAAAAAGAAACTCCACTGCTCACCTGTGACGGAAGGAGAGGGGAGGCATTTATCAAACGTGAAGGAAGCCCACAGCGCTTGCACAGACCACGTCGCGTCCGTGGCCCCGGGTTTATTTTTAGCGTTATTCTGGGAGAATTTATCACAACGCAGCGTTGCATGAGGAGAGAAGAAAGTAGAAAAGGGACTAGGGTTGAAGGGGGGCTTTGGAAGAGGGACCTGGGATGTTAAAACACAAGGCTTACGGAGAAGGGGACGCGGGACTGGACTGGATACACGCTCGTGGGACAAACGAGAAATATGAAAAGGACGACCTTCATTTTTTTCTGCTGAACCCCGCCTGATATTTTCACTGCAAATGCCGACTCTGACAAATATTGATGATGGTCCCTTCCCGTAATTCCAGAGAAATGCGCATTATTCCCACGGGTTTGGGGCAAATTCATTTCTGGATTTCCTAATAAAGAGAGCGGAATAAAAAAAAACTTCCGATCCGTCCTCCACCCGGAATATATTTCTGAGGTTCCCAAGAGGTAAGCTAGTCATCATACTACAAGCCTAGCAAATACATCCAGGGTAGTGTTCCGTGAAAAATAAAAGGCAGCCTTTTCTTGTTGATTAAACTTTCCCTGCCATAAAAAGGGACTTACTGGATTGCAATTTAGATGGAGCCAATTGGGAGGCAGAATATGTATTCCCGTTCAACCGACCGACATTCAATATGACAAGGAAATGAACGATTGCTTACGATAACTTGTTTAGGGAACGAATTACGCTCAAACCTTCTCACGTCAAATAATGATCATAAACCCCCTAAGGATTATAAATAAACTATTGAGACAAACTGAATATGCTTATATTAGAAATTGTAAAAAAGAAGTAATCGCTCGAACTAATTGCTTACGATAACTTTTTTAGGGAACGAATTACGCTCAAACTTTCTCACATCAACTAAAGATCATAAACCCCCTAAGTATTATAAATAAACTATTGAGACAAACTGAATATGTTTATATTATAAATTGTAAAAAAGAACTAATCCACATATCTAATTCGTCTTGCGCGTAAAAAAACAAATTAGGAAACGAAAACTCACAGTACCAAAGGGAGTGTATAGAATTTGAGTAAAGCCTCTGAATTACTATCAAAAACTCAGGATAAAAAACTTATCGCTTACATTATTGAAATAAAATTGTATCAAAATCAAACTTCCAAAATTTCTTTTCCATCAATATAGTTTTCAAAATACACGGAAATAGGTTGGTTCCACATCACACTTTACTAGGTTCCAGTATACGCGGAGAGTGAATGGATAAGTAGATTACGGTCAGGTATTGCGTGCCGTAAGGTAAAAAAATCTTCCACGGCCCCTAAAATCCAAATATTCTCGCTGAAAATTATAATAATCGCTTTCATTTAAAGGCAGAAAAAATATGTTTAGCAATCCTACGGGAGCCTACACCAAACTCATATAAATCAGTGAAATTCACTTAAGTCCTAGTATTCTCTTTCATTATGGCAAGATTCCACAAAGTGCGTACCCAATCACTTAGTCATATGAAATAATATGAGTTTGAGAACCATGTTCATTTAATGATTAGTAGATAAAGCGATCTCAGGTTTATGAATTATTCTCAAAATTGACAATAATGTAAGTATCCTTGAATAAAGCATAGTATACAATAAGCTACAAATTTTAAGAGGCCTTTAAAAGGAAAGATTAAAAAAACACCTCACTATAATTAGAACACAAGCACATCACTATAATTATATTAGAATGCGATTAAATTTAATAACGTTTTACCTGTAATAAGAACTAAATACATTTATAGACATCGGTCAGTTATGGGAAACAAATAATGTTTAAAAATTGAAAATCGGATAAAATTTAATAAAGGGATGTATTTTTAATTGCCCTTCATAACAGTCAAATAATTAAATCTACATCATTCATTCTAGAGACTGTGCATAATCTTTGACTTCTTTCATGTGCTGAAATCTATTTTTAAGCCAACGAGAGTTACAGAATGATTTCAAAAAGGTCTACAAGAAGGCTCAAATGAGAACCCACCAAAGCGAAAAAAGTCTTTAACGAGTCCCATACAAAGATATCGTAAATTATCTCGAATTAGGCACGTTTCAAAAGCCATTGAATTACACTGGGTGACCGACAAAAACGACTGAACTACGTTTAATACACCCGATTACATCGTTAAAACACAATGCCCACTACTAGAGCGCTTAAAATGCATTAAATTACTATGAAAATTAAGGTCAAAGGGGCGAAAGACAATGTAAGAAATTAAGACGAATCGCTAAAGGGATGGGATGAGAGAAGAGAAAATAAAAGGACTGATTCGATATCGCCACAAGTAACGAATGAACTCTATTAATAAACACTATAGGAAGAGAGATATATATGTGTGTGTGTAGATATATATATATATATATATATAT
>LYUA01000092.1:33418-45175 GCA_002093875.1 Calopteryx splendens | reverse complement strand
CAGGCGGTACAGGGAAAGGAACTGGCCACCCTACCCTGATGTGGGAATTTCAGGCTTGGTAGGAGAAGGACATTAGTTGGAAGAAATTAAAATATGACAGAAGAGATTTCCTAGCTTATTGTAAGGTAATGAATAGCTAAATACTGTGATGGAGGGGGCAGTGGACGATATCGAGGCAGTAAAAGATATACATGTCGGACGGAATGAAGGTAGAGTGTATGTGGGGTTGAAGAACGGTTATGTATTTGTAGTATGGGGTGTACCGCATTACCAGTCGTGTCAACCAAAAACCTACCCATTCTCAGCCTAGCGTTTACGTTCCGAGAATTGACTCGTTTCCTTGTTTATTGACTGACTCAAAAGAACGTTTATATAAAACAGTACTACGAGTATAAGTATGCTACGGTAGAAGAAGAAAGACTATGACCTATGATATCCGTTTCAGCACAGGGTGAAGAACTATGACACCCAAGAAGATTGGATTACCTAATACGAATGTGACAAAACGCTGAAGTGATGCAGTACCACTCCAGGTAAACACAGTGAAATTTTTACAATACATTATAATTGAAAATTAATGAAGAAGATTAACCTACAAAATATAGAACTTTGCTGAAAGATGAAAGATGTTTTCACAGAAGAGGGAAAACGTTTTTGATGTTTCTATTAGGACATAGAAGCCCGAGTCTTTATCTAGAAAATATAATATGAATAGCTTGGGTTTCAAATGTCTACCAAAGTGTAAACTACCTTGAATGAGAGTTACTAGAAATTTTCTATGTTCGGCGTTATTTTATTTAAACAAAAGTGAAATGTAAAAATCAATGTTTTCATTACAAAATTCTAAAAAACCATTGAATTAAGGACAGGTGTAGAGCTTGACATAAAAATAAAATATACCGATAACTGATGGAAAGAGAAATTTGTGACGACAGTTCAGGGCTACATTTCGCAGAAACTATTATGCGATATTTATAATCTCATTTCACTCATTTAAGTTTAGAAAATGTGCGCGCTCTACTGCGAAATATATCAACCTTTGTAATTGATAGCAGAGAAAAGTTTCCAAAGCTGCAATACGGCAAGTAAGCCCAAATGCATATTATAGTATTTCGCCGTGATTTCTACTTGAGGCAAAAGTTTAAAGAAGACGTTTTAATGCTCCACACCCATAGGAGACGTAATTAATTCCCAAGCAAGTTCTTTAAGATCTCAGAGCGAAGAAAAACAGTCGTGGCAGAGACAACGAAATAGACTATGCATAATTCACTAACGGCAGAGAAGCTAGTAGGAGCTCGAAATCTTACCTCTCTTCTCCAAGGAATATTCTTAATAACCCTCAATGACTCATCCAAAGTTTTGTGAATCTTGAGACTTTAAAATTTTCACGGCGCTCTCGGTTTTATAACGTTTTCTGAGCACTTACGTCATTTCTCCCTAAAGTTCATTCCATTTCACTCTTAAACCTCTTAAAAAGCGTGTCGGGAGGAGTACTGAAATGAATTTAACTACTTTTGTCCTTGGCTTTACTGGGCGATAATATTTCTTACTGGTCCGACTTAGTCACTCAAAGTTGCCGCACGCGGAATCATTCCATCCACACCATAAGTTTCATTTGAAGTGAAAACTAAGAAAGAGTGCGCGTCGCGAAGTTTATGGTTCGCTGTTCCAAAAAAAAGACGGAAGGTCTTCGCTTCGCGAAAAGTGATTAGATTGAAGTTTTTCCTTTTAATATTCCGCTCACTTAGGTCACTTGTGTGTGTACACATTGAATTTTCGTCAGAATCAAAATTTGAAGACGGAAAGGCTAAATAAATAAATAAATAAATAAATATATATATACAAACACACACACACACACACACACACACACACACACACATACTCTGTGCCTCATTAGCAATTCAATATGTCCACATCAACAACAGGAAAAATAAGACTATATATCTCCCTCTCTCTATATCTCTCAATTACTCTTCTTTACATCGATTTAAAGATGCACTACTTTGAAAAACAAAAACAAGCAGGATAGCAAAAAGACGATTGAATGTTATATATTACTTGGCCGATAGGATCCCAAAAATAAATTAGGAGCCCAGATTCACTGACATCACGTAATTACGGCACTACGTTCACTTAGAGACGCAAACCTTTTCATGTAGGATTAGTACTAAAAATATCATTTTTTGACTACATTAATTATAATCGTCATACACGAAAAAAATTAATGGCCGCTGATGCATCTCTTGAAATTAGCTCAGCGGATACGTGGATAGGGAGACAAATAAGCAGATTAAGTTATTGCGACTAAAATTTTAAATCATTGACAAATGATTAATTTCAATATTTTTTCTAATAATTTCTCGTCTAAATAATTGATACCATAGAATGTTAAGCGAATATACGTCATATTCAAATGGATTTCAAATTGAGAGGTGAACACCACATTAATGACGTTAGGAAGACTTAATAACGATTCAATTGCTACGTTTCTACATAGAGCTAAGGACATATTTTGTAAATGTCCCTCCTTAAAAGTATATTTGCCAACCTAATTTATCAATCGTAGAGACAAGAGAAAATAGCAGCTCTCTTACCAAAA
Organism: Calopteryx splendens; assembly: GCA_002093875.1. NCBI lineage: Eukaryota > Metazoa > Arthropoda > Insecta > Odonata > Calopterygidae > Calopteryx > Calopteryx splendens. Next base: position 42,573 of record LYUA01000092.1, on the reverse strand, counting down.
CAACGTTTCTTCGGCTGAATAGCATGGTGTAGTGATGAGGCTAACATGAACAGAAATAACGCAATAATTTTAAACATATTATTAATTTTGGAAATTTACATAAAGGTTTTTTGTTAAAGAATTTTTCTTTCATCATGGTTCGAGCATGCACTCAGCATTTATATCATTTCATCTCCAATAATATCATGAAAGACAATTTCGAAGTCGCAAATATGCTCTCTGCTCGCCCTCTAATTTCAATCATTACTCTCTCATCAAAGTTTTCTCATTCAACGAACTCTATCTTCAATTGCTAAAAGGGTTTTCAATTTTTTTAAATTAGTTACCCATTAAATCCTTCTCCCCTCATTCACCAAGGGAATATAACACACAATTAGGAAAATCAGCGAGGAGGTGTTGGAAGATACCTGAAAACTGGAAGGGATGATGCAGTCTTACTGCCAGTTGGCGAAGGTAGAAAATGAGAGGTAAAGAGCGACAGCAACAACATCTGACGTCATAAACATACAAGCTGAATGTATACCTATTCCTGTTGGTTAAATAAAGAATGACCTAGGGTTAAACTGATGAATAATCCTATCCATACAATTTATACACACAACCCCGAAGCTCGATTTAAACTTTTTTCTGAAATAGATGATGTAGAGCAATTTGATGCAATAACTTACTTAATCGGGGATTTTTATAGCGTGGTTGATGACACGTTAAAATATAAGTAACATCAGTGGACTATTCAATACTCATGAATAGTTCAAGACACGCAATTGCGACTCCTATGGTATATAACGATATTAGGTGTTGAAGTTCATTGACGAAAAAGTATGCGTAAAATATGATAAGTTCTTAGAGTTATTTTATAAACTGTATGAAAAATATACATAATAATGTCAAATTAAATATCCATAAGGATTCAAATTCTGGGCATCAGAAGCAGTTAGGTTTTACATTTACTATTCCTTTTTTAACAGGAACTACTCCATTTTTAGAATATTCGCTAGCATTACTGATATTGAAAATTTAATCACCGAACATATCTATTCCTTATCACTAAGATTTGATCAATAATAAATTTAGTAGAACTTATAAAGATTATCAGAGAACCAAAAACAGTTATTCAATTTGGCCAAAAATTAGCTTCGGGCCAGCTACACTTGAGGTCCAGAATTGAGCTTATTAATTTATAGGCGTCTTACATTCAATCCATACGCAATTAACCATGATAATTAAAATGGATACATATCAGTTTATTTGATAAGATCTCTGAATAATGGTAGTTTATATAATTAATCAAACAACTCGATTGTGTTAAGCTCCATCCTTTGTCAAATTTTGACGAGTGCATGGTAAATGTCACGAAATGAAGACATATAAGTAAGGAGAAAAGGCATAATTTTTCCGTTTTTTTGTGAAAAGCAGAAATTCACACTGTGGTATTTGATTTTATGACTTACTCGGGAGAACATACATTTTGGATTAAAAAAATGCGAACTTTCAAACTATGGTTAAGACATTTCGCCCCCAGGAGGCAGCGGAAAAGCTTCTCCTTGTCTCGGGAAAACATGACGCATAATCGGATATGTTTCGAATGATTTACAGCATCAAAGGTCTGATGGGACCAGACCATTAGGGGAATCGCATAGGAGGGGATAAATGGCTCGCCAGCGGCGTAACACGTTTAACAACCCACTGAGAGACAAAAATTTCCCGCAGGATGCGACACCATTTTAAGTGACAAAAGTGCAATCAAAAAAGAATTACGACGCAATTTCATTTCTTCCGTTCTGCGCCGAGTATTTTCACCACGTACGTTTTTATTCTCCTATCTGACCCGTGGATCTAGGTTAGGGAAGGTAATTTATCCTTACTTGTGAGACCAGCGGTTATAAAGGCAACGGTAACTAACACTAGCCTAGGTCAATGTAGATCCGAGAGAGATAAAAGACTTTTTGGGATGTCATGGTTGAGATAATAAATCCGAAGTTATCCCCAGATGGGTTCGCTAACGAAGTTTTAGTGGACTTTCGAATTACGCATTGGGTCTAATTAACATGAGGAACAAAAAAACACCAACCCTAATCATATTTATTAATATATCTATGGTTACTCAGAGCTATGAAGAGGATAGGCAACATAATTTATTTCCATCGTTCAATGTTGAATACTCTTGTTATGATCACATTCATTATATAGAATGAAAACTTTTGCTAGTTATGTGAAATGATTATCACCTACTAATTCTTGCTTGAAGCACCATGCGTTCCACATAAGATGCTACGAAATATTAAATTGAAATGATCGGCTTTGCGATAATTTAACGAAACCGAAATGAGAACGCAATCTTCCGAAAAGCAAAATAGCCGTGGTGAATCGATTAATACTGCAGGATGAAAACGAAGCAGTATGGAATTAAATGGATGAAATTAATTTCCTTTTAAATTTCTTTCATGCTTTTCCACGCGTTAATCCCCTAGTAAATTAAGCCAATGTAAAAAAAATACCCATTAACGCGATGATATTATTGGAGGAGTCACGAAAAACTAAACCACACGATGGGCACAATTAAGAATGGGAAACTCAATTTCTAAGTTAAAACAATAAGCTGATGATCAAATGGATGAAACTTCTGCTGCGATTAAACCCTCGTAATTTCCAGATATTTCATACCTCCACAGGGAAAATAAAAAACACCTGGCCTGTTGGGACAAGGGTGTGACGTTTTGACCACAATACCATTATAATTTAGATAGGGATTACAATGAAATAATTGAATCGAAGAAGAAATTGCACGCAACACCCTGAGGGAGAAAACAACTGACCATGTGGCAATTGCAAAATTCATGGAACAAATGGATCCCACCCTTATGTGATCTTCAAAAGCAAAAGGCTGTACCCTGTAAGGAAAAGCTTCTGAATTCACGTGTATTTCCTGAAGAACGGAGAATTCATAGCTATAACTTTACCAATACAGAGGATTTTTCAAAATTTCAAGAACGCTTTTTAATAAACACTTAAATTCTTAAGGCCATAAAATGAAATAACACAAAAATGGTTAAATTTTGAGTTAGAATATCCTTTTCTTCAATTTTAGTTGCTGCTGCAGTTAAGGGCATCATTAAACTTAATTACCTCATCCCAGAAAAAAACATTTTCCATTAACTGGATTTGTAACTGACAAATTTGGTTACCATAATGGTTAATTACAGACTTGAAATCAACCAATTGAACTCATTAGTTCATGTTTAGGTGAATGTACTGATATTCAAAATCATCCCATAAATTTGATTATAACAATAAACGAGTATTTACGGAATGAGCAGCCGAGGCTGGTGGAACATTATTTAAGAAGTGTAGACCAATTTCATTTGATTTCTTCCATATACTGAAACTATTTATTTTACTAAGCGATATTCTCGTAATGGCATTTGCTATTCAATCCTTCGTACTTTTAAAAATGACAGTAACATTTGGGTAGCGTCTGTAGTTTACCTAACGCAAAAAACGTTATCCTGGCTACCTTAATTCGTAGAATAATGGAATAGGTACTCTTCTGACACCAAATGACATTGCTTTAGATCAAGTAATATATTTTCAAATGCGGAACAATCAAAGAATTTTTTCTTATTCTTCAGATATTTTCTCAATTCGTTTATATTCTTATTACTCAAATGCAAACGCATATTTAAATTGCTTGCACATCATGGAGACCATGTTCTACAGAGAGATCAGAAGGTTAAAGTTTCGATAATTAGTTGTACAAAGATTATCACGCATAATGCTCGAAGGTCATGTTAGAAAAGCCCAAGATGATCACCACCATACACCCCTTGCTACTAACGACCTTCCACATTAACAGCCTAATGGTGTGTTAATTGAGCGCAGCAACAAAAAACTAAGATGACCCCGAATTTCAACCTCCGATCCAAGACGTCCACATTTCTTGCCCAACTCTCTGAAAAAGTAGGACGCAAATGCCTCAGAATAGGCGCAAATTTTCTTTGAGCGGGATATTTCGAACTCCCGGAAAGGGAGATTGTCGGCCTGGCTGCTAAACTCCCCATCCCTGTTCGCGAAACTCTTTGAGGGAAGTGGATGAAGACGACGGAAAAAAAAAGAAAACCAATCGTCCTCTCAAGAAATATTTTTCCCTTTGAAAGTCAGGAACGAACACTCAAAAGACGAGGATTTCTAAATACGAAATTCGGTCATCTCCGTACGTGTATTTACATTCCGGCGAATGAATTGCCCTTCGAAGCAGCCAAAGACCCAGCCACCGCGTCTCACTTGGAAGTCGGGATGAATGGGGAATCTTTGCGCAAAAATAACTATTCTCGTTCTAGGAATAGGTCTTACGTGTCGCGCGCAAGGGGATGAAAAAAAAATGAACGTTCGACTCTCGGTGGTTAAGGGGAAGCTTTTTTCCCCTGCAAGAGAACGTTCGAGAGATTTCTTCTGGGCCACCGCCGCAGACAGTGAATAATGTCCAGGGTGAAATAAAAACGGAAGAGCTCTCGAAAGCCGCCGAGGACGCCGAGATTAAAAGCCCGGGTAAAGGAAACAAGTAGTGGTAGAATTGGAGTGCCAACTTAGCGCAAAGGAGAGGATAGCCAACACAGACCGGAAATGGAAGAAGACACGTTCTGAGAAAATTCTGCTAATCAAAGAACTGGTGGTGATTACGAGACAAATTAGAGAAGAAGCGATTTATTTTACGCTGGCCGTTTTGTAAGTTCTCTCCACGGGTGAATCAATCAATGCCTCTAAACAGTTTAAGAAAAAAATGATGAAGTTACGGAGTGTTGAGTTTCCCTGCGATTGCTGAAAATATTTTGCACAGAAAAAGGCCAAATCCAGTCAACACCCCAAGAAATGAGCCTAAAGGAAATACATACATAAGTCTCTTCTGCGTGCCTGAGGTGTATTATAGCATCGGAGATTTTTCGCTGACCACATGAGATCCATTCAGAAGGCACGACCTTCCGAGAAATTCACATCCGCTGCTAACAAAAGATTTAAAAAATAGTCATCCTGTTCCAAACAGAGAACAAAATAATCATGGCAGATAAACGCCAATGGTCATAAGAAAGGTCTAAATAAAACCTTCAGAACCACGTGTGAATGATCTCCTGTACAGATAAAAGAATTTGAAGTGCTCCTTTGGAAATAATATTCAGCATCGAAATGAATCCATAATTCAATTTGTTCACAGGTCTAAAAGTATGGCAGAAATAATTCCCTCAGAAGACTCTTCCATCAAGCGTTTGTAGGAATGACATATACCTACATGGGAACGAAGCAACGAAGAGGAAGCTATCGATCTGTTTCTTTGATGAGAACACAAGTGAAACGTAAATAAGGTATTAGGTGAGCGACACCTATAGACGGGATGGAATAGACATTCAGAAGTGCACTTTCGCAATTAGTCATGATTAAATAAAAAACAGTGGCCTGTGAGCATTAATCTGGATTTAAACACAGACCTTACATATGACGGGGGTAGAAACGAGCTTCACACATTACTCGACCCACGTGTTCAGAAGTAATTTAAATGACATAATGTGGAATATTTTGAGATAAATAACAAGCCACGACCACGGTGGCCCAGCTTTTCCGGGCTTCTAAACCGAAGATCACGGGTTCGAATCTCACCGCGGGGATAGGCGTAATAAAAACGTAGGTGATCCGACCCCTAAGAAACCTGATGGCTAGACAAGAGGTATCATCGCGAAACAAGATTAAACAAGAGCCAGAAGGAAGAAAAATAAAAACGATCTGATTTCCTTAGAAAAGTCATAGGAATAATATTTTGATTTTTTTCTTGAAACAAGACTTACATTAGTAACTATTTTCAGTATTTATTTCAGAGAATTTTTCGATTCACACGAATACTTTTGATTCTTGCATTCGGACACATAATTAACTTAAAAATTTTCAAACTTCTTTTCCATGCAAGATGCTTAAAATTTTGGGATTAGGGTGAATATGAAACTTTTGAAAATTTTACACACAACAGAAAAATAAAAAAAAATACTTTTCTTTTCCCGATCATCGTAAAAAAGCTGTGACCTTTAAATATTATTTGTTCACTTATTTCTGCAATGTCCGTTAATCTACTCTTGGATTGACTCAAGAAAGAGGAGGTTTTCACTTGAAAGAGAGAGAACAATGCTAACGCTATACCTATCCCACCTAATTTGCACAAGAGTACTTTCGCATGAGGAAAATTATACCCAACTATAATGTTCCACTATTTTCGTAAAATTACAGAAAATTGGTAAGGTATTATATTCAAGAAGGTTAAGATACGCAAACCGTCCAAAAATACGGATATAATTTTTCAAACTAACTCTCCCCAGTTAAAAATCCATCAATACAGAGACAGCGACACACACCAGGCTTCGAAACTAAAGGCAGCAGGATCCCATCCCTGAAACCCATTTATTTAGCAAAAAGAAAAAGAATCGCGAAGAGAAAAAAATGCCAAATGTCCGAGATGGAATCCTTAATCCAGCATCTTTTGTTCCCTATGAGTCTTCTAAACGATGGAGGAGTAGCTTCCATCTCGGTCATAGAATATGCGAGTTTAAGCCACCCATATTGCACGCAGTAATCAGTCATGGCGAGATAAAATACGACAGGCAATGAATGTGAAAGGAAGATACAGGGGCAATTCCGGATTAACACAATGATCGCTGCCAAGTCATTAATTATCTCATTGGACATCTCCCAATCGTCTGCATGGACCCATCCGTTTATCTGCCCATTCCGTGTGCCAAAATGCACTTAGCATGTGGTTCAATTAATCTCATACATCCTAAGGATGCTAGCTTTGATCGTTTTACGGCATAACCGGCTTCATGGCCTCCAACGCGACACTGAAGATATACAGAAAATTTTTCACACTTGCTACTAATAATGTGTTAGCCTTAATTTTATTTGCCAAAAAGCGACGTAACTATCCTGAATATGAAAAAAGTTGAGATCCCTCTGTAATTGATAACACCTACACCCTGATATTTGATTTATCGAATCGAGTAGGTGCACGACAAGACTGAAACCAGGATAATAAGGATATATGATATCGTGTAATAAATAAAAGTACCTAGAATTCACATATCTTGAGTAGTTAATGTCTCAAAGTCGAGCATCCTCTTATCTAGGATCAATTCGAGCAAAGTAACATGACGCAACAATATGAATAAGAATATTTAATCGTAATTTTACCGTGACTACTACAATTTTCGTTGTTCGCTACAATTAAATTGTTTAGATGGGAAAAATGAAACATTGCAGTGCGTAACGCAAAAAAGCTCAATTGAAATTTCGATATGAATAACATCGCCAAGAGGCAACCCCATCACGCACGAGGCACATGGTAAAAAAAACAGAAATCGAATTTAAAAGTGTCAATTAAAGTCGCGAGTAGCATGCGACCCATGAAATGACATGTGTACGTAAAACATTAGTATTAATATTTCAAAATTTTTAAAGGGAACTAATTCTAATACACAAGCCTATTACGTCAAATGTAAACACACGTAGCAGGATACACTGAACTATGCACTGTAATGAATACGTACTATGCACACATGTTCAAGTGCTACTACACATGTTTTCCATTTCCCATCCACTTGATCGAAATTGCACTGATACTGAGAGCAGCGTTGTTTGAAGGGGGTAAAAGCCGAAAGTAACGTGGGCTCATGAGATTGAAATATAACAATGTAAAATTCTGGCGTTCCACATACGAATTAGCAAACTGATGACAAAAACGGAACTTGAAATAGAATAAAAAAACAGCAATCTTCGGTGAAAAAAACATTTCAGTTTTTTTTTGCTAGGATTTACCTAAATCTGCTTTGAGAAAATACATATGCAATGAAATGGAAGGGAACCAAGGGAACGCAAAAAATAAATATCCCACGACGAGCAACTCCATAGATTTCAAAATAATAACTTGACGATCGAATCGAGATATTTGAACATCACTATTTTTTCCTTCGTTAAATTTAACGCACTGCATTAAAAGAGCAAGAAAGAAAATATGAAGAGCTAATTCACCAAAAACAGCCTCTCGAGGTAAAAACGTTTCTTAAACCGTAAATTTATTCTGGCTGCTTACTACAACCCTACTCCATAAGAAATCCAGGTTATTTCATTAGTCGCGCACAGCGAAGAAAAACCATCCTTCATAATCATTCAAGACATATTGCGGAGCTGCACTGATGGTGTGGACTAGGTATGGACGTAAAGAATACTTATCGAGATTTCAAAAGCGAGCGGATTTAAGTGTATGACACTCGCAAACATCGGTGAAGTGGTGTATTTCAACCGGAAAAGACTTTAGATATGAATGGTCATAACAGTTTGATCTGAGGAAAATAATTATGACTCACTTCTCACTCGAGGCGTAGTAATAGCTCACCTTGCATAGAGGAACGATTAAAAACGGGACAAAAGAGGATTAAAGAATTACCGAATTCATTGAGTGGATTATCGGAGCTTTGACCGAAAATCCGCAGGAAACGAACGCCCCCAGAGTAAAGCGTGTGATTAACTTTCTCCTCATTAGTCTCGAGCACCTAACCGAGACCCTATTTATCTGCTGGAGAACGGCACTAAATTTGATAGGATTCTAAGAGCTTAGGTTGAACCGTCCCAAGTTGGCTCGCAAGAAATGAACTAAAGGTCATTCCCGACGACAGTGTTGGGAGGAGGTGAACGCGAAGGTATTTAACGATTTTGTTGGAGAAAGGGCTCAAATTGGAGAGTTTCGTCTCACACTGTATTGTTCGCGCTAATGTGACCAGCCATCTAATTTTACGAACACGAAACGGTACGTAAGGCTCCGTGGAAAACCCAATTTTATTTTAGATGGGTGGAAAGTTGTAATTCTACGTTGCGCTAGCAAAGCGATGACAACTTCCATTTGATTTCCAAGCTTGGTACTGCCCTCAAAGTTATTGTTCGAGACAAGCAAGTGTTAGCAGGGTGAGGAGGTGGTGGTTTTATATAGGCAGGATTACGGGAAGCGAATGAAGGATGGTAAGGCATATTGGAGCAAACCCCCATCGTAGGGATTAAGGCCCGCATTATAATAGTCGTCTTCCAGTTCGAAGAGCTTCCTAGGAGTCTCTTGCGTCAAAATCTCCCATGGC
>LYUA01000092.1:16478-27263 GCA_002093875.1 Calopteryx splendens | reverse complement strand
GCTCTAACCTCACCTACCAAACCGACCTTCGGGTTGATTACTGTGATTTGGTTTTTGATTACTCGTTATCATCAAAAGGTCGCACTGCATCAGTTCCCAAGAAAGGATTCCGAGATGAAAACAAGGCGTCTCTTTAAGTGTTGAATTCTAGATCAGTTAAACAAAGCTCGTCATGATTTACGTAACAAAGTGGAGTGAAATAAAATTCCTCTTCTTCTGAACAAACACCATCTAGATGCCCGGAATTAATTATTACCAGTACCACTCAACGCGAAACATGACATGGATGTAGCTTTCCCGGTTTAGCGTATTTTGAAATGTAGACTGAAACCTATCCCTTCCCGTGCTCTACATCCCAAAATATTCATCTTTCCCAATTCCCACCACTTTGAGGGAGGGCGGCAACTCAGGAGTGAAATTCGACGTCCAAATGACATAATGCAATAGAAACATGATTTAAATATTTAACTTGTGGCATGACCCTTTTTTTGTAAAACCATCGTTTAAAAAATTTATATTTGAAAGTCCAGGTCACCTTAATCAACCTCACAACCTATCCACAACTAACTTGGATGGGAATAATATCTACCTCAAACTTTCACGTGGCACAAACACATAAGTTCTTTTCGCCGGTAATTTGAAAGTATATAAATGATTCACTGCAGGGAATAATAAAAATTTTAATCATATGACTTAGCTTAAGGTTTTAGATTAAAATTCCTGGAATTGGCACACCTCATCCGAAGGTTATTCCGAAGGTTTCTTGGGATAGAGTACAAGCAAACCTGGAGCAGGAAACTTTCAAGCGCTTCAACCACTTCCAAAGAGCTTATTTTTTCCCACTGTTTTAACTTATATAAAAACTACGTAAAAATAAAGTTTTGCGAGAATAAAATTAGAATATTAATGAAGATAAATGACACCCACTCAGTACGTCCACGAGATAATGTTATTATCTAGCGCAACAACGTTTAAGTACGGGCCTTTGACCCTCCGCGAAAACCATGAATTTTCCCGCTTTTATCTGAAGCAGGCCATGCTTAGAGCAATTAAGTTGAGACTTTTTTCAGGCCTTGTTCTTTCATATCTGGTGTTTCAGATTTGTTTCAGATCCTAGCAATTGCACCCAACAGATTTTAATATTAATCAAAATCATCCCTAATGCTAAATAATTTAACTTGCATTGCGAAATTACGTTGCAGCAGGAAAGACAGCTGATAACTCGTAACAATGTAGATGTAATCCATACTCGTATCTTTGGTACGAAACGAATGTTCATTTCTTGATTTTAAGAGGGACAATTAATACGCGGCAAAACGCTGTGAGACCTCCTCTATCCGAGAAGAGAAAGGAGAGTGCACGTACTACCCAAAATGTGGCTAAATATGCATTTTTAAAATGGCTTAGGCCCATGTCAGTTCTGATTGAGCCGTCGGGTTGCCGCGTAGGATTACGACTTATAAGATCGGAGAGATGAAATGTGTGCGTTGAGTGTGTGTTTTCAAAGCGCGCGCTCGGGTTTTAATGACTTATAACTGGAAAGGCACCCATGAGCCTTATCCGAGGAGGATTATTGTTTACGTACTATTGTCCATCGAACGTTAAATATTTTATTTTTCTTTAATGCTCGAAGCAAATGCCTTAATCACCCGAACTAATTACCTTAACAACAATATAAACAACATAGATCGGAGGATATCTGCCGATTAATACCGCAGCAGCCACATTATTGTGAAATTGTGCATGCTCCACATTTTCCGCATAACTAACATTTTGTCATCTTATTTTAAGACACATAAATACGTGTGTTCGTCACTTTTTATAAGGTCACCACAATTGTATCTGCATATTTAATCGTAGTCCTGCGTCAAAAAAAAGGTACGGCCAACGATTCCTTTTTCAGGAACTCGGTGATAATTCTGTGATCGTAAGAATAACTCCTTCGAAACGTGCGAGTCTAGAAGGATCACGTAAAAATCAATGGAATGCGAGCCGACTCGACGTCCCCATCTTCCGTCCGTAAACCAGGGACGTGACTTCCCTTAATCATGCATACTAGAACGTAATGAACATCGCTAAGGAAATGAGGAGGGATAAAAAGGAAGAGTACCCTACATTTTCCTTACCTATTTAAAATAAGCGTAGAGTAAACAAAAAAATACGCCACCCGGCAAGACTAGTTAAAAGGATACACAATTTTCCCTCTCTCTATCTAATAACCGACCTTTAGGTATCTAGTCTTGATGAACGCGTAAAAAGCTTGGATGCATGGCGCGAAATAAAACTTAAAAAATAAAAGCTTTTAAAAACTTGATGTGAATTAAAAATGTAAATGTTTCATACGGAGCAAAGCGGCGGCGAAAAGGTATTTTGTAGGCCAAGAGTAGGACGGCGAAGGAGGGTTGGAAAAAGATTTCCTTTAAAACGCGTCACATTACGAACCGGCAGCAGGAAAAGTAGATCATTAGGAATAAGGGGGCACAAAAATGTTCCTTCGGCGAGGGAGACTGGGCACTTAAGGATAGCGCGCGCACTTGCCAAGATGTCAAGAAGAGAGACGGAAATGGAAATAACAATTTCACGGGGCTCACCCAGGAGACTTGGAAAAAAGTTGGGGAAATGCAAATAAACGCGAGGGATATGAAGGAGTGGGGAATGAGGGAATAGTTAAAGAGAGGGCAAAGGGGAGGGAGATGAAACGTGAGAAAAAATATGAGGACCATAAGACCACAAGGAGCGAGTAAGCCGAGGCGTTTCACAGATAACGCTACGAAGACACAGTTTTGGGATAAGTTCTCAGTCAACACTCTCAATATTGGATACTATTTTGACGTAAAACGCCTTGCATTTCGGTTAACACGGGGGGGGGGGGGGGGGGGGGGGGGGGGGGGCCCNNNCTAACTCCGACAATAGCAGAGATTGACACATCGTTTGCCAGGCAATGAATATGCTAACATGCTTAAAATAAAAATATTGAACCATCTTTTGAAACTGCCAAAATAGAGATCCAATTCAACTATGATATCCACACTCTCACTATTAGAAACATTCAATATCTCACTAGCAATCAATAAAACTGTTAATAAAGTGGAAGAAATTATTTTTTTTTTAATATTTCATAAAAATTTAATGCAAGTTGTCGGCGAGACGTTTAACGTACAATTTGCTGTTCAGCCTTAGCATGAGTCCCTTGTATTTGTCTGGCACACTTTTCAATAAAAAGCCAAAGAAAAACAATAAAATGAAGGCGCCACAATATATATTATCGGAATATGTATGCGCTCACGTATATAAAGACAATATCTACACAATACAATTTAAAAAAATAATGATGAACGCAAAGTAGATAAGTACACATGAAAATTATCATTAGGCCTACTAGCCTAGTGTGTTTTCAACGACACACTAAAAGCGTCATCATTCACTATATTCCACTCTGACTCTACCCCACTATAGCAAAATCTATTTTTGGTTTTGAACAATTTGTTTTTCAAATTTTATTAAGGCCATTTCAATTTGTCCTTTCATATCACTTGGTAAATCAAACAACTTTACTTCAAACCCCAGAAAATCCAGTAAATACCTGCGTACGACGCATCTCTCATCTAATCTCAGAAACTAATCAGAAAACGGAGGATACCTTCAATTTTTTTTAAAGCCCTGTCAATTTCACTCAACCGAATTAAGCTTGATGTGGTGGAACATCATAACGTAGAATTAAGGGAAAGCACAGATGGTACCTTCCAATTATTTAAAGTGGATAAAATAATATTTGTGCCATCTGCGTTTTTAATTAATTTTACGTCCTTTAGCCTATCACACGCAAGTGTCCAAGCTAAATTTATCATTCTATTAGTTTCGTTCAGTTATTTTTATCCTTTTTCCGTTTCAGTTCCAAGCCTTGATGTCTCATTAGTTCATATTATTACGAAAACATTGAGAGGTTTTAAATTCTTCGTTCCATAATGAATTAATTATTGATAAACTATTGATAGGTTTTTTGGTGCACGAAAACTAAATTTTATCCTGCCTAGCGTCCAAGCATTGCCACAACAATATATTTATTATTACAAATTTCGCAAGACATGAAAACTTAAATAAATTATTGAAAATCGTAAATGCCATTTGCTTAGAATAAACACTGCATGGAACAATCACCTTCATAATCACTAAAAACTGAAGCAAATTTATTAATATTTCCGAAGGAGATTTATTTTGTAATTTTTCTATTCAATAAAGAAGTAAATGATGAATACATAGCCAGGAATTGATTTCTCATACCCATTAACATGAGAAAAAATAACTTGCGATTGACTAACAGATAGAACAGGAGAGAGGTTTAACTGACGGACCACTTTGACCACTTTTCATTTTATTCATACCATTTTTACGATGCAAAATGACCGTATTCATAACAGTCCCCAATAAATTTCGCTACAGCGTTTCTTCAACCGTTCCATCGCGTTTTTGCCACGTAAAACCAACGCAAGTGTTTAGGTGTATATGTTGGAAGGTGCATCGACATACCTATAAGGGTTAGTTACCACCCTCATATCCTTAATGGAAGAAAATAACGTATCATGCTCCCCAACGTGCATTCCGGTAGCATCATGATAAAGCAACCATCTGCTCAATTCTTCAATCAACGTATTTCTAATTTCATCCCAAGTTTATTAACGAAAGGAGAACAATACTACAGGCGGTATTAATCAGTGTTTATTTTCTTGGTTCATATTTTATTGTGAAGAATAAAATGTCCTTGAACGTATTTTATACATTCCTCTGAATACATCGCAATGAGTGGGCCACGAACTAACTCCACGCCAATATTCCAGCGGTAAACACTTCACGAAGAAACAAATCATGCACATTTACGATGATAATCAATGAAATATACACTATCAAGCGGATAATACACATTACAATTTCACCCAAATCCTTACACTTTTTCCCATTCTTTCACATTACAGGTAGCTGTACACAAAAGCTCTTTCACACATCCAGGCATCATTATAAACCCTCTAGCTTTCAGGAAAACATTTTCGCGCATGAGGGATCAAAGGAAGCGCCGGAGTTGCAAGGCTGCCTTCGAAAATGAAATTCACGACTGTCTCAATATGATTTAGTTTGTCGGGATGAAGTCGGTAACCGAGCATTGGACTCGGCGAACCATTGAGACACTTCCGCATCTCCCCAATTTCCGCCCGAAACATTTTCAAAGGACGCCCACGGCAGTCAACGATTCGCGGAGAATGGGAGGAGGCCGCACAAAAGGGAGGGCGAAGGGGAAGGAAATCCGAAACAACGAATGGTTTCACCTCTTCCTTCCGGCTATTCACAAGGCAGAACCAGCAGCAGGATGGAAAACTTTCATCTGAATTTATCATGGCTATGATAAGTGTAGGGGAAACGTTTTCCTATTGATTGTAATGTTTAATAAGTTACACGAGCCTTTTCGCGAACCGTCCGATGGATAAAAAAAATTTGCAATTCGCTCAAGCTAGTAGTTACTAATTAGTTAGAATTGTAGTGAGAGCTTTCTATTGATAAAAAACTTTTCCAACAATTCCAAATTCCAAAAATTAGATCCGCATCACCCAGAATATTATTTAAACCATTTTATTAGCATTTACGACTGGTTTTGAGGAATTATAAATTCACTTGAGAGGTTGAAAAATAAACTTGAAGGTGACCTTTGAAATACTTACTAAGGAGAAGTCAAAAATATAGGTAGAAACCACAATGAAAAATAGTGTATTTTTTTCACAATTTACTCAATAATTTTAAATATGTACTAAAAATATCCACAAAATACGTATAATGGATTAAGATAATCCAAAGTAGAATGATAGGAAAATGCATAACTAGTGCAGTCCAAGATGACTTAACTCTCCACATTTCAAATTAGTTGAAATTGAGTACGGTTACGAAAAAAAGGGAAATTTTCCTATTCCCTTTCGAGATATTTTTATTCGCATTTTCAATCATTTCAAAGACAGGAAGTAATTCAACAAAAGTATTATGTCGGTAAAAAAATATAGTTTTTGAGGTTGTCCATGAAAACATTACAATACTCACTGATAATAAAATCACAGGTAGCCACGAATGAAAATTATACTTAGAAAATAAGCATACGCCCGAAGTTTTAAAGAGATATATTATAGCTTAAGCCACTCGTTTTCTAAGGAATTGTAATTTCATGCGGCAGAACGACAGGTCTCCCCATTTTCATTACTTTTCCATGAGAGATTTTGTGTGTCGACGCCTATAATTGCCATTACCTATACTTGCCTACAGTCATCGCATTTAGGGTATACCTCTAAGGTGAGGAGCAACTTTTAGTCCATTTCACTACGATCATTTTCTGAGTCCCATCATACATTCCGCTAGATGACAGACAGTACAGTGTCGCAGGTCGGATAATACTCGTCGCATGGCAAGGATTTCACCACCCATTTCAGCCTTTTTTTTCAGTCTCCGGGCTCATATAGCGCAGGAAATCAATTAAGCGAAGCTAAAAATATATTTACCCGTGGAGTACCACGGGGTGGAAGCGGGGGTAGTCGCGGGGCTTTTCGCAGAAATTGCCACGACGCGGGTGGCCTACGAACCTCACTAAAAAAATAAAAGGATTCGTTTATTTTATTATCTCCGCCGCGACTGACGAGGGCGGGCGAAACTTGATTTTGTTTTGCTGGCGTAATTCTGAGGGACAGAGTTGGGTCGGTTGCGAGCGGAGGCAGAGGGAAATATTTCGCCGAGGAGCGGACATTGGAAAATTGGAGAGAATTCGTGGAAATGTCTTTCTTTATTCTGCATGCTACATCCAGTGTGGTCGCTTCCCGAAATAATGGATAAGATGAAATTAAAAAAAAAAAATATATATATATAGTTGCGCCAGTTGTCCGCTAAAAATAGAATGTCGAAGGCACATTCATGCCAATGATAAAAACGAATTCTTCCGGTGAGTTAGTATCATAATCATATTTCAGTAACCGAATACCTCATTGTCTTCGCTTACTGAATAGTAATAGTAGGACGCAAGTAACAATGTAGTAATTTAAATAACAGATGGATGAGTTCTTCAATTATCGAATCTCTCCCGGAAGGGGTAGATAAAAAAATGCTATTGTGTATTCGTACGTTGTTTCTTTCCGAAAAACCAGATTTGCGAATATTTAAAGAAAAAATTAAACGTACCTACTTGTGTGAGCAAAACAAACACTTCTCTGCATATTTTGACACAGAGCCACAAATATCCACCTCATGTATGAAAAATGAAATAAGTAAAGTATTTACTATAAGGTCAACCGCACTCCAAAATCCAGTTTTGCAAAATTCTTTCATAATTTGAACATCCCATGAACAGTATTACCTGTGTCGTAACAAGGAAAACCAGGTTTTGCGTATGGTGTAAATTTATGAATCAGCAAAAGGATTTTTTGGGAAACATCTATATATTTTCGTTAGACAAACAGCAACGGTTCTCCGTTTTATAATGCATACAAGGGCTAAAATTCAATCCACCCTTAGGACACTAAATTGCATGGTGAAATTTAAGCTGCCTAATTAACTCGAATAGATAGCAGAAAACAGAAAAAAATATGCTCTTAAAAAATCGGGTATGCATGTATAATGATGGATGTAAAGCATGTATAATTTTACAACGCATACTTTTATTATTAATAATTAAAGGGGCCATCTGCAATTTGTCGGCATTAAATTAATAAGATTTTTCTTGCGACTTCTAAAGATGATAAACATAATTTACCGAAGATAAATAAGTTACTTTTCTAAGATAAAGGTTAATTTAGAATATTTTTTTAATATTTGCTGCTTTAACGCAATATTTTATCCTGGCCAAAAACGTGTCTCAAACCATAGTATAGTTTACATCTTCCGTATCGACTTTTATTTCCCAGATTGATAAGGATTTAGTAGGACTTTCAGGGGAAAAGGAAGCAGCAACAATTGTTTTTGCTTCCACCGACACTTTCAGTTAAAAACATATCAATTTTCTGTAATTCCATATGCTCTGACCGATACTTGCGTTTTAGATGTTTTTGGTGGATTTTCTAACCCCCATCGTTTCTTCGGATTCCAAAGTATTGAAGGGAGTATTCGCCGCACTGATGAACGGTATAGAACTTGATCCACGGTTGTCAGTTGAGGTTTGAAGGGCCCCCGAACCCCTTCACCTTAAGGGATGGTCCTTCAATGCAAACGTCGCTTTCGGGATATTTAAACCGTTGGGTCAAAACTTTACGCAAACGAACGAAGCCGCCGAAGTAATTGGTGCGCTCTCCATTGATTCGTCCATGGGACAAGAGAGGTCTCTGCTCGTTTAATTATTAATTCTAATCCCGGGGAAATCTCCGAGCTAGTGGGAAGTTTGCATCCAGCCCTATCTTCAACCTTTCAGCACCCTCTCTTAGCCCCTTTCCCTCGATCCTCGATGCACCGTTCACCCGCAATTACGCAAGGAGGTCGAGTATTGAAGCCGCTCACGAGAAAATCTCGTAAAGAAAGGTTAGGGTATGTGAAGAAAAAATTATTATTTTTTTAAACGGGTTTTGGCAACGGTGTGCCTGGGAGAACGAATTCATGGAAAGATTTATTTTTTTCAGAATTCAAACTCTGCTCCTTCACCTTGCTAGACTTTTCCTACGAGTTGAGAGACAAGTGATATTCCCTGCGAGAAGTACCTACGAAGGAACAGTACTCGCTTACCAACGCTTTACATAAACACTCCAGCATTCGCATTAAAAATTTCCCCTAAACTGATATAATCTGAAAACTCGGTTAGTTCCGATTAAATTAACGTAAAAAAAATACATTTACAATTATATGAATTTCACAAGGGAATGGCAAAACAAAAATATCGTCGCATCGCAGTGTCTTGAATAAAAAGATAGATTTAAAATTTTGAGAATAGCTCACTTGGTTATCTACTTTTACATTTATTTTCTTTTATATTAATCTTCTTCAATAAATTGCAAAAACGTTTTGAAAAACAATTGCCATGATTTTTTAACACAATTCTAATAAGACCAACTTCTGCATTTCACTATATTCTTAACTTTGAAAATGGATATCTAACTAGATATAATTCCTAATTACGCCATGTTTGAACTCAGTACACACTCCCTTCGACTCAACAGGTAATTGAGCTTCAATGTAACGGGATTCTCCCGCGTACCTTACAATCACTTTACCCCTCCCAAAATATTCACCTTCCGGAAAATTATGTGACTACTCAAGTAGAATCACAAATCAGAAAAAGGTAGTTCATCACGAGTAGAATATCAAATATGTAGAAAAAATATATTATTATACATCGCTTTTAGTATTGATAAATAAGCCATATTTGACTTAAAAAGTTAATTTTTTGCCGTTTTCTTAAAGGAACTTTAAAATCCTTCTGTTTGCAATTTTCGAAAAAATAAAAATTATGTGATGGGTTGAATAGTTTTTTTCCCCTAAAGCTGTACCTAAAACCTGTCCCGAAATAGTTATAAAAAAACAGCAAATTAGTACTAATAATATTCTCTAGCCCCCAATACTCTCTTTCTTATTCTTTCCGTTTCGGCCAGATATGGAACATGTTATTTCAGCTGTTTTCTTCTTTGCTTTTTAACTTTAATCCAGCATTCCTGCATTCGTTCTCAGTCTTGTTCTTAAGTCCACTTCTTGCCTGTCATGGAATTTGGCTTTTCTCGGAAATTCTGGTATGCTTCAAGTTTCTTTTTCAATTACTGTCGTGTTATTCCCTACTACTTGTATGTCCCTTTCCACAATGGTAAGCCATGCTCCCTTGGTTTTCTTGTCTTGAAAGTAGGTAAAGATCTGGTTGGCCGGTCTAGTTGGGCTCATTCATGCAATGCGCCCATGAAGGCGATACTCTCTTTATACATAGCAAACATAAAATCTAACAGTTTTTGTAGGAAAACAACAGAATCCTCAAGACGTTTGAAGAAAATAAATAACCACTGTGATCGTTATCCCCGAGTGAGATAAACTCAGGTTTAAATCTGTCATTGCAGAATTATACCTATCTCCTATTTTATGAGGGTGGTCTGAGCTGTCGATATATATAGAGCAGGGTCGCAATAATTCCTACGCGTCAGAACTTAAATCGAGTGCCCCATAGATTTCTACGGCCCGGACACATCGTTAAATCTGGTCTTTAGTGAAGTTGAACGTTTCCTTAACGTCAAAGGTTTCTTATAGGTCCACTGACATAAGCAATTCAGAGTGCTAGTTAGTGAACATATACATGCTAACCGTAGTGACTCAGTCTTTAACTAGGACCTCAACGGTCGCATTGGACTCAATTAGCGATTATAAAACTGATATTTGACTTAAACTAGAGATTGAAGTTAGCCTTCGGTTCAATGAGACAATATAAAACCGGAACTAAACGTCTTGCATAACTCTCCTCCTGGCTGATAGGACTACCATTCTAGCTTTCTCAATACAAAATTACACATATTTTCTTGTCGTAACACATTTTCACAAATCTTCTCCATCTTAAATGAAACTGCCTAAGGACAAGTGGCAACTGGATAACCAACCCTCTCTGTTCTGAGCGTCCATCTTCATTTCTACATAGGTCCTTCCTTTATGTCCGACAGCATACTAATCTTTCTTCTTTCTCTCCCTCTGCTTCCCTCAGCCTTTCCTTCAATGATTCTTCTCTGCAAACAATCTCTTTTTAAATGCCCAATCCATACCTTAGGGGTTAGGTGGAAGAAGGGACTATTCTAGTCTCAATCTCGCCCCAAT
>LYUA01000092.1:0-10439 GCA_002093875.1 Calopteryx splendens | reverse complement strand
AATCCATATGTCAATGGAGTACCACAAAGTTAACATGGAACGAATTTTATTTTTATTTTTACTCTCCTCTAAGCCCATCTCCGAACGTCAGAGGGGCATAGTTTTTCATTCTTTCTGTACACACAGGGGTTTTACTTATTCCTCCAGACAAAGCCTCATACACCACGAAAGAATATGCCTCATTCTTCCTAGACGACATTAATTTAATTATTACTTTCACCTTTCCTGCATGGAATACCAGATGGAAGAAGCTTGGGCTACGGCCCCGGGTTTTATTCCTGGTGATGCCCCTGCGCACCCTCGGCTTCACTCAAGCTGTGTGATTTTCGAGTACCAGATCTTCCGTGGTAACCAAAGGTGACTCAGGGGAAATAACTGACCCACAACCCTTATGCGAGAATTTCACACACATTAGTAGTTCGTAATAGGTGAATTCTGCCCTCGGGTCGATTACTGAGATTACATTTGTTTACCTTCGATTTACAGGTACTATATCTACCGAAAGAGCAAAAGAAAAATAATTTAGATTAGCAAAATCACATTATTATGGAAAATATTTTTTAACGGTGCCTTAAAACGGGAAACTTAAAGCATAAAAACAGAAAGCCCGCCCGCGCACTCGCGGAAACTAAAGCAATCTGGGATTCATACATGATCCCTGGAAGCCAATCAAGAGGTCCTTTTCCCACTCTCCCTAATCTAATTTTGTTAAACTGATTTCACACTGCTGTTGCTACTCCCAGCGCCCTGGGCTTAACTGCAAGCAGTGTAAATCTCTTACCTGATTGTCAAAAGGGGCAGCGGACCTACAAATTCTTCACGGTTCCACACCAGAAACCGGTAGAGCTCCATATAGACTCATACAGATTGGCAACTAGTCGCTCGAAAAGAAAACGACTCCGGACAATAATGTCACCCCGCTCCCGTCCTACTCACTCTCTTTAAAGTCAACATGGCGGTAACAATATGTCTACACTCCGATCAAATACCCGACTAGGCCATCACATCCTCCTTTTTTATTAAGATTCGTCCCGGCATCCCGATCGATAAATTGATATCCAGTTGGGGGAGGATTACATCAGACACCCCCGGGGAGACTGATCACTAAACCCTTCTACCTGGCACCCCTCCCCTCCCAATCCTTCCTCCCAATTTCCAAAAATCTCTCCTGCATATTTCCATACCATTCCCATACCATATTTTCCCATACCATTCCCATACCATTCCCATACCATATTTTCACACGGGCGTTCATGGTATTCGACCTCTCACTTACCGCCCCCTGTGAATATACCTCCGCCCCCAATCCCATATTTCGAGCTCTAAAACTGACAATATAAGATTCAAATCCCAACGCTATATTTTAAATCCCAAGCGCATTCAGCTCGACTTATAGTCTGCCCTACTTTCCATGTCAACTAGAGCAAAAATGGGCAGAAGCTCCAACTAACGTATCGTCGGCATCAAAGGGAGTATCGCGAAGAGTTGCTCCGTATGTTCAATACACTGTGACGATTTTTTTCCTCCTAAAAACTCTCTTAGGGGTAATTCAAAACATCCTAATGAAGTGGTCAAAAATTTAACTATGAGGAAATTAGAAGAAGCACGAAGACCTGAATCCGGAAATAATCTAGGGCAAACAGCTGGAAGTAGGTTATTACTGAAGGTTGGTGTATAGCTACTTAGATAGATCTTTAAAAACTGCTTTAAAAACCCAGCCACCAACCCTGTTAAGTTAGTCCCGTCTGCATACCATATAATCCGGAGGAATCACTTCACTATCTTTGATATCTTCGGCAAGCCAGCTTCCTGTTCCCAAAACTAAATCGGCGCTCTGAAATGCGTACGTATTGTCCACTTATTAGTTTTGTGTACATGAGCAATTAACAATTACTAAACTGATATCCGAAGATGAATTTCTTTTTGTGGGAACGTTTACTGTTTTTTAATGACTTATTCTTTTAATACTTCCCATGTATTTCCCTCTATTTGCCTACACTTTAGCCTGCCACCCTCTGCATACTTGTGTATCCTACGCTACTTTCTGCGATGCCTCGTTCGTATAGTGGACTACCGAGAGGTTTAGGGGCACCCGACACGAAGCTAAAAGCTTACCTGAGCTCCAAGAACGACGATCCCTCGCTCTCAGAGACTTCACGAAGCCTTTACCTATGCCTACCACTCGGCTTCAAACCATTAAGCCCAGGCCCATCCTATGTATCAATCTTAATATGGCTAACCTCATTTCGGTACCAGAGACGTCGTGACTACGTCGGAAATCAAGAGAATTTGTCCCTTACGGAACCTTAATTCTCTACTGAACCGCATTTCAGAGCGTCGTTGGTCCCGACGCCCGCAACCGCACGCACCTAGGAGCAGTTCATGCCACTGACAGCTACCGCCACTGCCTTCGTCACCTGGGAAACCAAACCTCCCGGGATATACCAAAAGTCGGTGGCAGAGGGAAAGGAATTAATTGGCCTCCCCCGAATGTGCGAATTTGGCATGCCTTGTGGCATAGTTTAGGAGAGCTTCATCTAGAAAAACCAACCTTCGGACGGATTACTGTGGATATATTCAAACTAATCCTCTTCCAGAGTAAAATTTGTACAATAATATCCAACAAAATAATTTTCCTTAACGGCATACACACTTTTTTGGGGGTTTACAGAGTATCATGTTCGTGTAATCGGAACACAATGAAAGCGAGACGCCCATTCCAGTGAAAGTGCGCATTTGCAGGGGACGTTCGTTGAATTTCTGCCTCTTTATATTATGGCGTATTTAATACAATATTACCCTTGTTATCAGCACCGTTCAACGGTAAATTGCAAACACGTTTTCTGAATCTCAAACTTGGTCATCTCGCAAGTAATGTTCAGGAAGAATAAAAGGATGACGTTTTCGTGAAGTCACAAGAACGTATTTCCACGCAGTTACTAATTAATATTTCTAAAACAAGGTTTGGGTGATCAATAACCTATATGTTGTGGATGACTATTCGAAAAAAGTGGTAGCTGGGTATAGATGGTATTCTTTTATAGAAGGCACAATGTACTGCCAAGTATTTATGTACCTACTAACTTAGTCTCTGGGAAAATATAACAGTTTTTGTGTTTTTGACATCTGGTCGTATCCCTGCGATGCATGGAAAGATAATCAGACATAAAAAACTGAAAATAGGAATGAGAAAGTGGATACAGGAGTACCTAAAACCATGAATGGATTCATTGTGTATGCAAATACGAAAATAAAAGACCTCCAAACCTCAACAAATTTCCAGAAATAATTAAAATAACTTTTGCAAATAACTTTTTTCCGTATTTAAAATTCCGACGATCATAACGGATCAGAGATTCAACTTAAATCTAAAAATGAAATTTTTTTACTTTGAAATTACTGATTTTTGTTTACATTAATCTTATTTTCCCTGCAATACCAGAAGAAATATTTTCAAAAAAGGATCAAAAGGTATTATTAATATTAAATTGTGTAATCTACCGTTTAGGGTAGGTTTAAGATGAAAACCCAACCGCAATCTTAGAATAATTGACTTCATTTCCGCATAATTCCTGCCACACTTCATTATATCTTTCGTCCCTCTACCTCCCCTACCCAAAACTATCCCTTCTATCACATTCTACAGCAATCCATCACCACTCTGCACGCCTTGCATCCACTTTTCTTGCCTTTTATAGATTTCTCCCAATAGTCTTCTCTCCTCTCCCACCATGTGGAAACCTCTTCGTTCGTTTTCCTATCCTTCCATTTCACTTTTTCCATCCTTCTCCACAACCTCATTTCAAAAGCCTCCAACCTACGCTTATTAAATTCAATGGTAGCGCATCACAAGAAATAGCTTTTGACAGGATCACGATTGATGAAAAAACATTTAATCGATTATAAATGTTTAATGATACAGCATAAGACTGCGCTGTTAGGAAAATTAAAAATGGTTCAGCGGTCACCTGATGAGGTCACTAGGAATGAGCTTGCATTATTGATTATTGGAAAACAACAGAATTTTGAGGAACTATGCGGTTTTAGAGATTCACAGATTCTTTTCACCACAGTGCATAGGTTGACTGCACTGTTACACAATGTAAGATTATTAAACAGTTTTTTGTGTGTCAAGGAAATAAATTTTTTGCCTGATCGTTTACTATTATTTGTTTTAGAAACTGTGAGGAAAGCTATAAAAATATTATTAAGGCAGCACTGATTTAAAGTAAAGTAGAAAGGAATGTAGGATGAAAGTTTAAAGTTCAGTTCTAGGTTAAAGTAAAGTAATAAAGGGAGGTAGATAGTATTCGAAGCTTGAGAATGGTTTATCGTAGCGTAGAGTGTTAAGAAGCTTAGGCCATTATATAAAGTATCGTTGAACCTCCGGTTAAAGCCAAAAATCAATAGTTGACGGTGTCGGCCGTTACTTGGTGGAAACGGTTCATCATAAAAGACAATATTTTAAATAAAGTTGTTTTGTCTTTCATGCCAAAAATCAATTTTAAAATCCCACGTTAAGTCCAAACCGGCCGTTAAAGAGCTAGTTAACTTGAAGTCGGAATTACTACCTTTATCATGTTTACATTCACTAACGAGCAGTCTGATTTTTTAAAAGAAAATCGGATCTGTCGGTATTAAACAGGTAAAGTAAACGTCCACGTTAACTAACGATTGTATTTGACGAAACCGCACCATAGTGTCGTTAGGCAGGGCTTACAAGCGTAGCATTAGTTAAGTCTCTGTTCCTAAGAGAACCCTACCTTAACTGGCACACTACTATAAATAATAACAATAATAACTTTGAAATGATCAAAATTTTTAGCTCTTAAATATGTCTAAATTATGCCTCCCCATTTTCCTTCATTCCGCGACGGTAGAAGTGTTAAGGGTCGTGCATAATTAACTACGAACAATCTATTCACTAAAAACCTTCTGGGATCAAATTCGCACGGGTTCGGAAAGACAACCGCAGTCGAAGGAGCTCGAACACGCAGTATCCCACAGCGTCCTTGGAGGGGAGTGGTTATCTTCAAATGCATTCCATTCGCGTTCCCACACATCCATTTCTCCTCCTCTCTCTTCCGGCCGGCCAATTCCAATCTCTAAGGAGCCTAAACCTTCTCCGCCCACTTTCCAAAGCTCTAAAGACACACGACCACGCACGTGGCAAACTTCCCTTGGCTTTCACGGTCCATCTTGGTACTCTCGACATCCCTCCCCCTACGACTGCGCCGGCCGGAAAGGGTCGACCGGTCTTGAAACAAATTCTTGGGAGAACTGCGCAATTAAATCACGGTTTACATAATGTCGTGTCTGAAGAAGCTGTCGAGCTAAAGCTAAATCATTTTGGGACTGTTTTAATGAAGCACGGGTGCATCAAGATTAGGTTCGTCCACAAATTTTTTATTGCCTTGCCTGAGGGAGTTGAATAAAAAACGAAAATATCCGTATTTTTGCGCAATTCAATCTGTCGTATCCTATCCGAGACATTGGCGGCAAAACATCAACCCTATCGCTGAAGGGGGTTGACCCATTGTTATTACGTCAATAGTCGCTTCCATCCAATCGCCACGGTGCTTATGGTCTATATTACCAGCAAAAGGTCTGTTATTATGTTACCGTGCCGAGACAACGGCGTAAGTCGAGTCTTTCCTGACTCTCGAATGATGTAGGAACTGTCAACGGAGTGGGCGACAACAGTTGCGTATTTTCAATTTCGTTTTCCAAATTAAAGGATGACAGCAAGAGAAAAAAGGTTTTCTTAAATCATTATTTGAATCTTTCAGCTGAATTTGTGAATGACATTAGGATTTCGCGTTAGAGTGAACCATACTATTACTTCATATCAAGTTAACTGCTTTTATCCTCCGATACATCAAAGACCTCAAGACATGCATCGTTCGTTCAAAATCAATGACGCAGGAGGGGGCCACCTCAGGGGGTCACCTCTCTCCCTCAATCTACGCAATACTTCATCAACTACAAACGTAATGTAAGATAACTATAAATGGAAGAATTTCACTTATTTCTTACTGTTTCACTCCTATAGTGTAGTAATCGCGAATTGTGTGAGGTAAAGATAAATCCTTGAATTCAAATCATTGTTAGTGCACACCTCTGATTTTGTCATTATTGTCCGAGGAGCAGGTACAACGTGGGAATTAGCTTATTTCCACGCTGCAGCCTTAAAACTGCTAAAGCTATTACTCTAGCATTAAGAATTGCCGTCATAATGAATCCCAACCCAAGTCAAAATGTAATTAGGTATGCTCTCGCTAGGCACTCTAATGGCAGTTTTTTTTAACGAAATGGGCGCCTTTTCTATGTATTATGTTTTTTTTATTTATCCAATGATTTCTAAGAAAGGCTCCAAATTCTGTTAACAATTCGATGTTGACACTAAAGGATTTTTATTACGCTTTTCAAATTTGAAAATAAGCTATGTTACAAGGTTTTGCAGTTATTCTCGCATTTAGATAATTAAAATGGTAGTCTCTAATATTTAAGAATTAAAAATATTTTTAATTTAATCAATGTAACATACAAAAAATGGAGTTAATAATCCATGCAATAATTACGAATATAGGCTGATAACTGCTTAAGACTTATTGAGTAGAAACACTTGGTTTTTCCACATGACTTTTATTACTTACGTCCTAGGTTTCGACTTACAAAGTCATCTTCAGGACCACAGTTACCTGTGAAGTGACCAAAAACCAAGTGTTTATACTCAATATGAATCGCTTCCACAAAGTGACGCCTAAGACCACCCAATGCCTATGACTTCTTTTATTATTGACAAAATTGTACTTAACTACAGCAATTCGAGTAAAATTTTACTACCAATCGCGTTTAAATAAGAAAATATATCGAACCTTTGCAAGAAAATCAAGTCCATCGGCTGTTGAACCGGCCAGGAAATCACTCATTATAGTATATATATCTTACAAAGAACCGCAAATGAATGAGACATGCAAAGAGCATTATTTCGAGGGCAAGGAAGCACGCCGATGAGCATATGCCCTTTCCAACTAAAAGGCAACCACTGTTTCCCAATTTTACTGTTTGCATAACAAGTACCAAGATTTTAGGATACCTATGTGATGCGCATCTTACCTATCCGAAGAATCAATTTATAAGATTTCCTTACGATATTGCGTCATGGATTTTTTTCCTGTCGTAAGTTATTTAAGATATGGCGAAAGGAATTAAATCCGTGGCTTTGAGGCGAAACGAGTCGGGCAGTTGAGGCCGGTTAATTTTACGGGTAAGCTACTTCGAAATGGAACGGCGAGTTGCTTACACATGTAGGTAAATATTAATGACTTAATTTACCCGTGTTTGACGAGGCAACTCATTTGAAGGCTCCAGTTAGGTTAGGTTTGGGCACTAGGCGCTCTCTTCAGGATATTAAGGTTCCCTCCAGAACTTTTCTGGATAGATAAATGCCTCAAACAGATATCCAGGCTTGAAAAGAGCCCATTACAGACGATTTAGGATGCATCACTTTCTAATTCAGCCAGAGCTTTAAATACGATGCAGAGGATTCCACTCGAAAACACACCAATTTCCGCGGGGGACTTTTAACGGCGCGACGCTAAGGAACGGCAACGCTAGCCCCCAAATTTGGACGCCCTTGCCTCTCTCTTATGACTCGGATCCTCCCCTCAATAATTCATTGCCAATCCTTCGGCTGCTGCCCAGGGCTAGCCGAGATGCCTTCCAATAGATCAATTAGTCATGCGAGGACGCAGCGGGAACCACAGAAGACAAGCACTGAGACCGGACGTATACTTCCGCTTCCTGTGAGACGATGAGACCACTGCCGAGTGTTGCGGCCGGAAAATCTAAACTGAACGGCTGTGTGCGTCTTCCGAAAGCACGAGGGGACAGCGGTCATTTATACAGCGCACTTGATAAGAAATTGACGCATCACTAACCCAAGAAAAGGAGTCGATTCCGTACGCCCCATCACCTTTATGTGCAGTTCTTGTAATTGCAGGTTTCTGAATAATTAGAGCGGGAAAGATATTTACGGTTTCTTTCAGTTTTCAGGTGTTTTTCTTGAAAAAGCACCCTTTTTCAAGAACAAAAAATTATCTTTTGGGGTTTTTGAAATAATATTTCGCTTTCTTTATTTCCACGCTTAACTGCACTTATAGGGGTGGTGTAGCCAGAGGGTGCGGCTTAGGCGTTAAACCCTCCCGCCCACCCTCCCCCCAAGAGCCAAAAATGGATTTTAGAAATATTCAAGGTCTTGAGAGGTATTAAACACTAAAAGAAAAAATAATCGATAACAGAATGGTGCGATTAGTTTATGTAAGCATTTACCCAGCAAACCTTCGGTCGACCAAGGTGCGGGATGTGGATTAACCTGGATGTCATCGGATGAAAACGCCTCAAAGCCGTTCCCTGGCTACGCTTATAAAGTCCAGTATGGTTCACGCTGTATGCACAAGGCATAAGTAATTAAGTAAAATACTTCTTCAAGAAATGATCATAAGCTGGCTGCGGTTTATGGACCATAAAACAACATCTGCAGAGAAGTAATAATACTTGACAAGGGTACCACCAGCACTAACAAGGATGAGTAAAGGTAAGAGTGAAAGTCAACGGTTATAAAATGAAGATGATGGTCCGGAACAGAAGAAAGAAAGATTGTTTTCAAATACAACTTGGGATGCAAACACTTTAGCTAATGGAAGATAGCCAATGATGGAAGAATCAAGCGGAAAATAGTAAGCCGGATAGTCCAATTGAAGAAGGTTTTCTATTAGAAGAAACAAATTCTGACAACAAATACCACTATCCAAGACGTAAAACAACGGGACATAAAAACTATCTACGGCTGAGAGGCAGGGTAGAGCAGACACAAAAAAAGATTGAAAAGCATTCAAGAGAGATGCTGAAGAAGAATGGTCACCGTGAAATAGGCAGACCAAGTGACTATTGAGGACGTGTGCTCTAAAAAGTGGACGAAGAGAAAGTCTACGAATGATACTGACAAGAGGAAGAGCATGGGGCAAAATCGTTAACTGAAGGCCGTAATGAAAGGAACAATAGGAGGAAAGAACTGCAGAATAAGGCAGAGAAGGAAATGAATAAAAGAAGGTAATGGAAGATTTCCGCGTAAAAAAGGAATGAAGAGAGGGGTACTGAAGGGCTTGGATTGTTGCTATAAACCAACCCTCGGAACTAAACCTAAGATGAAAATTACATCAATGTATTGCTATAATATGTTATGTTATCAGAGAAAAATTCAGAAGTAAAGTCATATTTGCTTTGAGTGACAACCATTTACGCAACAAAAAAAATCGTAACTCCAGGTTTTTCATGTCAAAATGAAGTTTGTCCTTGGATTTTTGAAAGGATTTTTCCATTTGCCGTTGTTTGTTGTTTCCACGAAGATATATTTACTATACTAATCAGGGCACAGCGTCACGGCCTAAGGACAAAATCGCTCAGAAGGTAATTCTGGGACGAATATGTAGTAATTATTATAACTCTTATTGTATTGCAATCATTATTAGCGACTTCTCTCGCATGCAAAGAGCAGTACTTAAAACATATAGTAAGACATTGCAGAACAAGTAATAATAATAATGTAGAATTTATTAGGGGAAATTAGGGCCCTCTATAGGCCGACCGCGTATAGCTGTTTGTACAAATTATTTCCAGCGTTTGAACAAGAAACTGCTCAGTAGGGCCCAAACATTTTAGTTATTACAATTTCATTGGTGCCTTTCTGTTGTAAAATCACCCCTACCTCATTCCCCATTGGCGGGTTGTAGGGTACCATGTAGATGTAGATAAATGGACGCAAAACATGTTCACGAATTTTTTATTAACGTTCATCATGAACATGCTATTTTTCGTCTGTCGGACGCAACTGGTGGTGCCCCCTTTAACCTCTTTATGGCAACTTTGGCTTGTTGCATGGGTTTCCCCAGTGACGGAGATAAACGAGCTGTATCACCCGAATCCTACGCGGGACTCGAACTCGCAAATTATGTGTTAACCAGTGGACCTAATCACCGACTTACCCGGCCTATTCAAAACAACGGTAACGATCAACGGTACAAGTCGTAAAAAAATTACTACAAATCATATAAACCGTACAAAGTGTAAAATCAAAAACTTTTTCACGAAATCAATGAGGAAAGTAAGAAAAAATCTATTACAATTAATTGCACCGAATGAGATACAAGATAAGTTTAGCCTAACACAAAGACGCATATGGTGGATATAAAATTGATTCCTATGGAAACATCTCATGAGGATTTCTCAGGATTGTAAAATGTTTAATTAATGAAATAATTTCCTCGGGCACTTTTATGGCTGTTATTCAGAACTTTCTTTACTCCAATAATTCCAACATATTTGGTATATCCTCCACTGAGAAAGGAGGTATCGCCTCCGAAAATTTTGGAAATCGT
>LYUA01000091.1:1165908-1180691 GCA_002093875.1 Calopteryx splendens | reverse complement strand
CACAAGTACTTTTTAGCGTATAACTACAGTAATCAGCCAAAAGGTTGATTTGGAAAGGTGAGGGTAGAGTTCAGCCAATACTACTACCCAATGGCATGTGAAACTCTCACATCAAGGTAGGGGGGCTAGTTCCTTTCCCTCTGCCACCTGTGGTTTCCCAGGATGACCTGTTACCAAAAAAATCGGGGTAGGTACACAAAAGGGTAGGGTGAAACCGAGGGTGCCCAGAGTTGTCAATTGGATTTGACGAAACAAGCATTTGTAAGAAAGGATTTTATGACACCTATACATAAAGAAAAGGCTAAGACCTTAATGTAAAGCATAGCGCTATATATATCGGAAGCCTGGTTTTTGGGACAAGAGGATGAATGTAGATTGAAGACATCTGAGATGTGGTCAAGGAGAAGAATGGAGATGGTTGAACAGAGAGGAAGTGTTAAGGATAATGTTTTGAAAATTGTGGGGGAAGAAAGAAAGATGTTATATGTAATTCTAAGAAGTTCTTCCTTCCTTCCCATTTGTAGAAGACTCTTTCCTCTTATCTAAGGGTAGGGTAGACAGGGGTAGAGAAATAGTGAGAGGTAGTGGGGTGTCGAAGGCTGTAATGAAAGGGTGATTGTTGGGTAAATGGAGTAGAGGAAAGAGGAGAATAGGGTTTTTAGATGGCTTGAAGGTAGATAAAATGTATGAAGAACTGAAGAGGAAATAGAGTAGGACAAACAAAGAGGAAGTTTGTTTGAGATATAGTACATAATAGATGTCAGAGCCATCCGATACCCACTTTTAATAAGTAATTTGCCTTTGATTGGTTACAAAAATCTTGCAAATGTATAACAGAGATGAAAACAAAAAATTAAACATCCTTCTTCTCTCCTCATTGCCATAGCAGTAGATAATGTGCATTGATGGTGGTGATGATCACCTATTGATGAACCAAAACCTAAATGAGACAGGATGGTATTAAAGTTTTTGGTGCTATAATAGGGGGAAATGTTGAATTAGAAATATGGAAAATCCTGGACATGCCCTACAATTTAAACTTCCATTTGAGAGAAATTTCTTAAAATGTCAAAATGCCCTCTTTTTGGAAAATTTAGATATTCATCAATATAAAAATGTCTCATTACATGTTAGTCATAGTGTGTATGAGTGGAGTTGACTTAGTACTCATGAGCAGGATGTATTTCAGAGAGGTTGACTCATTCATTCACCAGTAGCTTTCCAGCACTAGGCTGGAGAAGGCTGAATTTCCATGGAAATTTTTTATTCTTCACTTGCTCAGAAAGTGTTTTTTATTCAATAAGTCTTATACAGTTGAATGAATGAAATGCCATAAAAGGAGATGGGCTTGCGATCATATTCTTCCTTTTTTCCTTCCCATTTGATTGAAATGCATAGAGTAAATGAAGTTTTATTTTATTATGCTCATCCAAACAACAAGCTGAATATCACCATATGGTTGTGCTTACCTATCCAATTTTGAACAAAATATTTTCTCTCTTTTATTTCAGCCATTCATGATAAGTACAAAGACTGGAAGGAATTCTTGGTGAAGAGACTTACAGGAGCTAGAACATTGCCTTCAAATATTTATAGTAAATGGCATGAGAGTCTTAAATCAAGATTTAGGTTTGTAGTCTTTTGATGATAATTATCTAATTATTGTGAATCTTCTGTTCTTTTTTTAAGTATTGTTTATTGAATTTCATTTATATTTTCCTTTCAGATGCGGTATACATTTAGAAGTAGTAGACAAGAATAGGATATCACATGTAAAAGTTGCAACTGTACGTAAAATAATAGGAAAGAGATTACATGTAAAATATTTTGATTCAGCTCCAGATGATAATGGTAAGCCAATAGTTATTCATTCTCAGATACAGTTAACTCCTGATTATCCTCAGTAAAAATTGGCTTTAAAAGGATGATGATATATTAAAAATTAGATAATATTTCAAGTAAAAATTAATATTTTAATCAAGAAATTCTCTGCCGCAATGTCTTTGTGGTCAGAGATAAACAAATGCCCATACCAGTAGGCTTATGTATGTGTTTCACATTCCTTTCATTCCATTTTATATCAAAACCCTTAAGAGTATGTTGTCAGTAGCAAAAAGGAGTATAAAACTTGTTAAAAAGTCTTGTGTTGTAGCCACAAAGTTTATGAAAAAAGTCTTATTTTGGTATGTAGCAGATAAATGTATTTTTTAGACTCTCTTTGCTATAGTTTTCAATAGCTATTTTCTAATTTCATGTGGAAATTTACCACTTTTCAGTACCACAACTTTATTTTTATAGTCTCTGCTGGTTTCAAATTGTCAAAACTCTCGAGGTTTCGAAGGTTTTACCTTTATGTCTTATGTCTCCTGAATAATAATTCTTGAAAGCAGCCATGAGTGCTATACATCGATTTTCAATCTGCAGGATAGCATGTCCAGATTGTCTGTTATGGGTATGATGGAAATGAATATCACTCCTAGTTTTAAGATTTAACAAATTATGTTTTTTGCTCACTAGAATCTCATAAACAGACAAGTTTATAGCAGGAATAAACACCAATTCTGTATCATCCCCATTTACCTGTTCCCTATTAGTACCTAATTTTGAACCCACCCCCTACTGTTTGCTAATTTGATACTTCTCAACCTTCCTGAATTCTGCACACAGGGGCCTTGAATTCCCCACCATCCCTCTCCTTGCCTCTCTGACTATAACTTTGGTGTAGGTTGCAATGAGCTCCCAGGTACCCTTAATTGCTAATGTGACTCCCAGGTTAAATTCTATTTTTTTGTTTCCAATTTTGTGGATTAAATGGTTATATGCTTGTCTTTATGTTTTCTAAAATACATTTTGGATGTTATTTAAGGGTTTTGGTGCCATGAGGATTCTCCACTTATACATCCTGTGGGCTGGGCGCAAGTTGTCGGGCATAGAATTTCTGCACCTGATGAATATCTGGAGCGTTGTGAAAAACACCAATATGATGTAGATGATGCTAAGGTTGACCTTTTCCCCACACATCCCCCAATACCTTATCCTGTGGTTACTGGTGGAGGATTTGTGGAGGGTATGAAATTAGAAGCTATTGATCCTTTGAATTTATCTGCCATCTGTGCTGCGACAGTTATGAAGGTGAGTCCTGTTATAGTTGTAGTGGACATTGTAGTCATTTGTTTATTTTTTACTATAAAACAATATATTTTATCAATAAATTAATGCCATGAGTGATAATGAAGTAGACAAGTGTTTGTGACAAAGCCTGACTTATCTACTCAATCATATCTAGGAATGTGTGGGAATCTGTTATTATTGATTTCAAAGTTAATAATTCAAAATTCAAGGAAATTGTATCATGCTGAAATCATTAACTGAAATTAAGGGTACATGCATGCAAACTTTCTTGTATGCTGAAGCCCTGCAATAGAAAAATGAGTAATTGTGTTGGTGTTTGCATATAATATCAAGCTTGGAAGAGCGAAACCTGATTAAGTACATTTACAATAAGATTAGTAGTGATTGCTTCAACATATTGTACATCTCAGCATTGCATTGACTTTGCCTGTTAGTATGTATGCATACTGATATAATTCTCAGTGAAAGACTTAGTGAAGCCCACACAAAAACAATTCATTTCCAACCCAAGGATCAACTAATGTAAAGTTGTTTTCAATGATTGAAAATGACTGCACATTTTTCAAAACCTGGGTAGTAAATAAATTGTTTTTTTGTCAGTTTTACTAAGTGTTTTTACCAAGTATGGTATGAAGTTCTACAAAGTCTTGTCAGGAAACCCTAAGCATAGATGGATAAAATACTTTCATTGCATACGTACTTCACCTTGCATACAATAATATTACTAATTAGGAAACCATAAACAGGATTTTTTGAGAAGCCATTAAATAAATGGATGAGTCTATGACCAAACTACATTCAAAACTCAAATTCAAAGAAATCTCAAGTGAAAGACAAGATTATGTCCTGGAAAAATCCTTGATTTTGCGAGTGGGATTCCTGGGATCACCCTGCCATAGAAAAATCAAAGAGATTCAGAGTCTTAAAAAATACATTTAAATAATCTGTCCGTCAATTATTCTAGAAACCAAAGATGTGCATGGCAGGGCAATGGCGTGATAAAGCTATGGGCAGTACAATTCATGTTAATTGTATTGAGCAGGGAAGAGATCTGGTGGAATAGCAATGATTAGGAAATGGATCAACAGAATTTGGGAGTGTGTATCATGCTTGTTGAATTGCCAGAACCTCCATTCCTACCTCCTTTTAGATTCAATTTCAGTCATGAATTATTACTATTGTGGTATACTATAGTCATTTTTCCTCATTTAAAGAGTGGCATTACAAAAATATTCAGAATTTACCAGACCTAACAGCATTCATTTAATTAAATATTTGGAGAACATATAGAGGTCTTATATTGTTCACAAATATGATATGAGTTAAATTGAGTATTAAATTATAAGTTTTAGAATAATAAGGTTATATTTTTATTTTTTTTAATGACAAAATGATGTGGACATCCTGATCTCTTAGGCTTTTTTTTTCTTTAGTTTGTAGATCATCAACATTCCATTATCGTATACTGCACACATGTCTTTTGCTGAACATACCGTATCAAATTGCATTTTTTATTAATATTGAGTGAATTAAAAAGTTTGCATACACCATCTTGAAGGTGTTTTCTGTGTTTAAAAAAAATCATTTTTAATGTTAAAATGGATTAATTATTGCATACTTGTGATATGTACTGTGAATTTCACTTAATTAATTAAGTTGTACTTGTGATTGTAGACAATTGCAAAAACTGCATGAATACCACAATTCTGGTTTTTTGGTCTCCAGATTAAGAGATACCTGGATATTAAAGAAAGATATTGTAGAGAAAGAAATGCTTAATTATTACAGTTTTTATTGTTGTCCTTGCACGATATTTGAGCATTGTGGTAAAAAAAGTTTCTTTTGTTGAGTAAGCTTTATCTATGTAAGTATCTAGTTTTCCTATTGTTCATAGTTAAGATGCCTATCACTGATATTAAATTGGAGATTCCTCATAATAATACTGTTGCAAAGC
This sequence comes from Calopteryx splendens, assembly GCA_002093875.1. Classification (NCBI taxonomy): domain Eukaryota; kingdom Metazoa; phylum Arthropoda; class Insecta; order Odonata; family Calopterygidae; genus Calopteryx; species Calopteryx splendens. The sequence goes on along the minus strand of LYUA01000091.1, from coordinate 1,175,605 downwards.
TAATATGTTCTGTATATCCGTGAGTTTGAAGTTTGACTTCAAAATTTGAGAATAATTTTTGCATCCTTTTTGGCTTGGCATTTTAAAGGTGAACTGCCAAAATCTGAAACAATCACTCTACATATCTGAAACACTTTATACAAAAATTGAATTGAAATAAGAATGAATCAAACCAATAAATTATTCATAGTATAATTGATGGGAAAAAATCCAGGGCTGCAGAATTTTGCAGTACATCTGATTTGGGCCAGCCCCTTGAACTCTTAAGGGTTAGGCTCAACCATCAAAATACCCAAGAACTAGAGCTGCTCACCGGATCTAATCCCCAAGTCTACCGCCTTTGCCAGCCTGGAATGGGGAGAAAGAAATAAGAAATTACTATGGGTTGCAGTTTTTATGTGACCAAAAAACTATTCAAGAACCCATAATTTAGTTTCAAAGCAAGGCCCTGGTATTAAGGATGTTGTTTTAACACCATGCCACTAAGCCTCTTAGTTCCCTCTTTTGATGAACAGAATATATTTTAGATTCAGCATTTGAATGAAACTTTTTAATCCAGGTGAAACTTAAAAGAGAATTATCACAACTTTGCAGGGGTGATAATGGCTACTTTTAGAATATTTTTTTCTTAAGAGAACTTCTTTTCTTTTAAAAAAGAGAATAATTAGAGAGATTAGGACAAGTAATATGGAAAACCTGAATTTAATTTATTTTTATTGTAATTTTATTCTTTCCTCAATTTAATCAAGTTCTGATGAATGTAGGTAAGTATTTGTCTTGTGATAATGTAATTTTTCATTTTTTTCAATCATCTGACATTGCAAAATTGCAAATTCTCTTTATTTCAGGTTTTACAAGAAGGCTATATAATGATAAGAATTGATTCATACGATGCAGATGCCACTGGATCGGATTGGTTCTGCTACCACAGCACTTCCCCTTGCATATTTCCTGTAGGTTTCTGTGAAAGGAACAGTATAGCACTCACCCCTCCCAAAGGATTTATAGCTGGTGACTTTGATTGGGATTCATACATGAAAGAAAGCAGTGCTGTTCCTGCTCCAGTATCTCTTTTTAACAGGGTAAGGCAATAATTATGTGATGAAAATCTGGACTTAGTTCAAGTTTTAAATGTCTAATCTTGTTTAATAGATGGTAAGTAGATGTTCAGAGTGGGGCGTCGTAGTCCAGTGGTTAGAGCATTGGGCTGCTGACAGTAGGGCCCAGGTTCGATTCCATTATGTGTGAATTTCACTAGCCTTTGGGCTTAGTACTGGGTGAGTTGTACCCTCACCTACCAAATCGACCTGTGGGTTGATTACTGTGATTTTTTAGATGTTTAGAATGCTTTTTGGAGTGGAATTATGGTTTAGGTTTTTGGATTTCCTGGAGTAATGGTACCGTATTTTATGGTAGTTGATGCACCTGTCATCTATGCAAAAAATATAGAAAAATGAAAAAAATATAGTACACGATATGTAATGGAAAATCTTGTTCTATTGAAAATCAAACTTGGAACTAAATAATAATAGTAATTTGTTTTGTTCTGTTGGTCAGGAAAATGTCAAAGAACATAGTCAGAAAAATACATAAAAGAAAGGCATTCATCTATGTACACATGTAATAATAGTAATAGCTTTATTGCTCTTGGAGATAGTTAGTACATATATAAGACCCACCAAAAAAATGCATCAACATGAAGGAATATAACATTTCCTACAGTTTTAATTTACAACGAAACAGGAAAGGAAAAAACCCATAATCTATACAGAATCAGGAATTCATCAACTGAGTAAAAACAATTGTCCAGAAAAATTTTTAAAATTTTGATTTAAAACAAAACAACCTCTTTTCTTTTTTTATTAATACAGGTAAATTATTAAATAATTTACAACTCAATATATTGGCCCATTACTATATTAGGTAAGTTTATGTGCTGTTATTGAATAATCATGTTTATTTTTTGTGTGGTAATTATGAACATTTTGGTTAGTAGTCAGATTTTTTATGTTCAAATTTTTTGAGGTAAATTATGGTATGATGCATATAAATACAGTATAATGGCCGAATTTGTAATTGTTTAAAAAGAATTTGCTTGAAAATTCTGAAGGTTGACATAATGTAGAATAAGACAATTTTGGAAGTAACTGTGTTGAAATACTTTTGGAAGAGGGAAAAGGTTTAAATTAAAGTTACAAAATAGATGTGTTTGTGAATGTGTTTGTCACTAAGTGTTTATATTTCATTCATCTTCATTAGGGAAATTTTCCAAAAAGTCAAGCCTACTATGGTGCAATCATCATCATAGGTTATCAATTCAAGGATTGGTTTGTAGCAGCTCTCAAGCTATCCTTTTACCTGCCAATATCTTCATTGATGTGATCAACTATTTTCTTCTGCTTTGCTTGCTTCAAATTCAAATGTCACATTGTGGCACTGATACCAGAGACAAAATTAATTTTTAAAAATAAATTTCACTATATGTTTCTTGTTATTTAAAATTTTTTTCTCTGTGACAAAAAGCTATGTGATAAAGATGTTCATTGAGTCCTAATGAAACATTCTTTATTTTTTTAAAGGATGTGCCTGTGCATGGGTTTAGAGAAGGAATGCGCTTGGAGGCAGCAGATTTAATGGATCCTCGCTTGGTGTGTGTGGGTACAGTTTCTAGGGTAGTGGGACGATTACTTAAAGTTCACTTTGATGGTTGGGAAGAAGAATATGATCAGTGGTTAGATTGTGAAAGTCCAGACGTGTACCCTGTTGGTTGGTGTCAGCTGGTAGGTCATCGTTTGGAAGGGCCTCGAAACACCAATTGTACAGGTTAGTAATCTTGTTTTACAGATATGCCCATTGGCCCAGCCAGAATTTTAGTCTTTAGCTGCTGAAACTACGGGGAACAATTTTCCACAAGCCTCTTTTAGATATCGTCCACTGTAAATAAATTATGTATTGATGTAAAAATATAAAAATAGTATGTAAATTATGGTAAACCATGTGCAACCTCCTTTTTCCCCCATTCTCTTCCAATGGGTGTACCCTTAGGCATGTCATTTATTTTATTAGTTTTTTATTAATTTAATATTCTGGCTCTATGTAAAGAAAACTATGATTCAGGTAACATTTAATAGGAAATAAAAATTTGATGATTATTTCTTTGAAAAATTGTTCAAAAATAACTACAGATAAATATTAACTGGTGAATAAAGTAAAGGTACATCCTGCAATTACCAATGCAGTTACCATAGCAATTTATCTGTAAATCTTCTCCTTTTTGTATGCTGCATCATTGTTCATGAATGTTGACATCTGCAAATTTTAAAATAATTGACTTTTTTCTCGATAAATTTTACTGTGTTGTCAGCCATAATATAGCATCATCAACTGTAACACTATAACCATTTTAAATCCAAGAATTTCACAATGTAAAAAATATTTTCTTGGACTGGGATTGCAATGGAATACTGAACTATTACCATTTTATGTACACCTTTTCTGTCCTCCACAAAAAAATTAATTAGGTTTTTCTCTTTAATTGCATATAATAATGTCATCATGTCATAATTATGTTTATTTTAGAATGAATCTCTATAAAAGATAGACCATCCAGATAAATAAAAAAGTTTGGCCCCAATTTGCCTCCTATTGACCAGAATATAAGTTGAGTACTTTCAACTCTTGCAAGGGCTCGAAAATCTTAACCCGTCTTAATTTTTTTAGCACTAAAAACCTATCCTGGGATGTAACCTACACTACATCAGTGTGACATGTAACTTTTTATCCACACAAACATGCATGAAAAGCTTATTCCCATCATGATAATAACCAAAAACATTTTCTGCAAGCCAGATATAGCATGATGCCTGGAAATGTATAATTAACTCTAATCACTGGTGATAAGTCACTGCCAGTAAAATCACTTCACCTATCACCGCCCTTGTGATATTGTAGTTCTGAAAGATGATATAATCCACCACAAATGAAATGATAGGGAATCAATCACCACATCGTACCTGGGGCCCTGTACTCCATGGCAGCGGCCACAGAGAATTCATTATGGGTTCTTGGACTGACCTCTGTGCCTGTGATCTGTGTTTGTGGTGAGGATGAGTCTTGTTGATGGAGCTTTTGACTTGGAATTGGCAAGCAAAATCTTTATTTGTTTCAGTATCTTAATATTAGCGTATTCTCCTCATATGTAATTATAAAACCTTTACTGCCATTAAAAATGTGCTAATTTTGCAGGAAAGTGTATCTACATTATTAAATGTAGCAATGCTCATATAAAATACATTAAATTCTTCATAGCAAACTTTCTACATAATTCCATTGCCATTCCTGTGCTTAAAAGTATTTTCCCTTAATTGGCTAATCAGAAATCCAAACGATCTTATACCTTATGCCATATTATATTTAAGCCAGTATGGTATTACATGTGTTCTTAGTCTTCTTTGAATGAAACTTAAGTCAACAAAAATTTCTCTTGAATGAAGTGATTAATCGTCCATATGGTCTCCTTTTTTTTCTCAAGAAAATTAAGAATTTTTCAAAAAACTGCATTGTGCCATTTCATTGATATGATTTCTGATTACATGAAAGTGCAGCATGTTAATGACCAGGTATTGAAATGGTCAAATTTATAAATCAGTGATAATCAATTACGAATATTCGTAGTCTACCTCTGTGCTGTGAGGTAGTGCTCTAATCCAAAAAGCTATTTAATATCCTATTACTGTTTTTAAATAGTAATCCCATAATTCTGAGTCATTATAAAATATACTATATGAAGTTTGCTGTCTAGTGTTAAAAGATTGAGATTGTGTTAAAAGATTGAGAATTTCAAATTTTGTAGACAACAGAATCTATTTTGCTGATTCTCTGGGGTATGATTTGATATTTTATGAAAAATCAGGGTGAGAAAATGAGGCTCAAAATATTTATTAGGTTTAACATCCCATAAAGCATGTATCCACCTGAATATTAAAGAAGAGGCTGTGTGTTCAACCACTTAATTATTGATAACTTGTTCAAAATTTTAGTGATCAAATTTATTGACTACTGATTATTCAATATGAATGATCGCAGAAAAATCAGCCAAAGTATCGCTACATATGCATTGGAATATGTAATCATTGTGTAGTGTTGACATATTTCCTGGACGATGATTAGGGATAAAAGAAAAAGTATAAGTCATGCCTACTATTACAGAATTAAAAGGCATGCATAATTACTTGTTCTCTACCTCATTGTAATAAAAACAATTCACAAAAATAAAACAATTCTCTCTTAAATAGGAACTAGCCATTTTAAGAGACATTCACAATGAAAGAAGAAAGGGAATGCGAAGTCAAGAAGTAGGTACCTATTACATCATAGTAGATACCCCATAAACATAATTGGCAATTTTGAAAAATAGGAAAGGAGTTGGATAGCTATAAATCCCACACAAAGGCAATTATGTGCTGTGGCTAACAAAAAGATGCATGAAGCCTCATGTAAATGGTTTTTTATACACTGTATTTGCAGGCAGGAGATACTTTTTCCCTCTAAATATCCCTAACATTTGGGGTGCATCTTATGCACCGTAATCAAAATGATGAGTTGAAATTTCAGTCAGTCTAATACTTCTAGTTTATATTAATATAAATATGCAAGTATTTTATTGCATTTGGTCCTTTTGCGAAAGAGTGGTTTTGTAATAAATCGTTCCAATAGTTTTTTTCTGTTCTTTAAGTTGCGTGATATATTTAATGCTTCATTAATGAAAGAGGGAGCATTGCAGTATAATCGAGTTCAGATTCACTGACATCTCAAGGTTATGATTTGTCCAATGTGAGCACACGTGATCACTTTAAACTTTGAACTTGGTAGATTTATCGATAACATTACCTATGTTGTGATATTTTATGCTGAGATTTCTTGGGAAAACATGGTTCTAAAACAACACAGATTCTGCTAAGATATTTCATTTGAGCTAATAGTGATTGCATATGACAAAGAACTCAGAAACAAGGCAGCAGAGAGGAAGTTTGGATCTCCACCAACCGAAAAGTTACATGAACTTGGTGAATACAGGAAGAGGATCTAGAAAAATCTATGCATAGTAAACACAGCCTGCAACATGGAATTGAAAAATGGCCAGAATTAGAAAAGGAATTGAAAATTTGAAAATTGGACCACAGAAGCTTGGTATTTTCAGTTTCCACAAAAATAACTATTCAACAAACAAGAGTGATAGCTACTAACAGAAGCATCACTGATTTTACAGTATCAATGTCATGATACTCTATATTAATAAAGTGAATTCACCTACATATGAAGACTAAAAAAAATAGCACCAAAGATGCCAACAGAATATGAAGATATGATTATCAAGTTTCATAAATTTTACATTAATGCAAGAAAAAAGGGAAAATTTTGAACTTTCACAAATAAAAAAAGATAGATAAGGTCCCACTGATGGTTGATGTACCCTCAAACAAAACAGTTGATTCCAAAGGTGCAAAAAGAGTTATTTTTAAAACTTGTGGACATGAGAAAACCATTACACAGTCACTTTTCATTACGTGCTCTGCCAATGGTTGTGTATCTCATAAATCTATAGTGGAATTACAAAGTTACTATTTCTCAATCTAAAAAAATTGAAGATTAAGTGTAGATATTGAAGATAAAAATAAATATAATAAAAGTTATTCTATGCCAGGGTCAATTTTTGACCCAGCAGTTAAGGAGTACGATGTGTCTTTTACTGTTGGTCAAATAAAGCCATTATGATTTTAATATAATTCTTGGTCAGATTTGTGCATGGGAGAATAACAAATCATAATAAAAGTCATTGCATAAACATTAACATAAAAACTACCATGTGGACAGAGTCACATTATCTTGAGGGTGACTTAATTATTCACACTCACACATTATTCACCTTTAGCTGGGAGAGCCAACTGCCAAAAAACTTTATTATTGTCACTCAAATGCATGATACAATTCATTATAGAAGTCTTTAAATGTTGTCCGTAAATTTAATCCTGTTTCTTCCTGCTTAGGAGAATATTTCATTAAAAACAGGAGGTGATGTCACAGAATTCGTTGCAAAGTCTTCTGTGTTTGCAAAAATCAACATACTGCAGATGAGATTACTGCAACTACAAAATCTATATATAGCCTTAATGGTGGAGTACATATGTGGAAAGTAGTTACTGTGTGCCATCAGGGAAGTTCATGCAATATCTGCATGCTCAATATTTGACGTTCAAGGAAAAGTGGTTCTAATCATCAAAGATCCTCTTTCAAACCTTACTCCATACCATTCATATCCATGCATACTATATTTTCATGAATCTAAGATGAGTCCCTTAATTCAGAACTACTCAAGTGAAAAAAGTGGAGCAACCAATGATAATACCAAACAAATAAAATATTTCAACATTTAAATTAAATTTTTTGTGCATATACATAGCTTCCCAAGCAATTAAAATATTTTTAAGAAAAGATCCTAGAAATATCTATGATAACTAACATTTTAGTAGTTACATATTTTTGTTAACTATCATGTTCTTTTGTTCTTTTTCGGTTCCCTTGCATGTTTTCTGATGCTAACTTTTTCAGTGTGAGAGTGTGTTCATATGATTTTTGTATGTAAATTAACATATATGGAAAAATGCCAACATTTATAATAATATTAAAGACAGACAAAAGACAATATTTCAGCTAAATTGAAACATCTTAAGGTGTATTCACCATTCTTTGATTGGAAAACTATACAAACACAAAACTAATTTCTTGACTTGACTAACTTACATGCTCAAAATAAGTTAAAAAATAAAGATAATAATGACAGTTCAAAAATTTTAAAACTTCAATTTTTCCAAGGACTTCACCACATCCACAAAAATATCACTGTAGTTCAATTCATCATCACTTTCACTATTGCCTCTAGATTCCTTGTCACTACCCTCCTACAAAGACGTTTGGGTCATTAACAGCCAGTGTTTTTCATGGACTGAGTTTTTGACATCCCAGGTTTTTAAGTTCCGAGTTTTCGAATCCTTGTTTTTTGATAGACCAGGTTTTTAACCCTAGGGGTCTAATGCCTATCCCTAATTGTGCAAATGACGTCAGATGTAGGTTGGCTCCCATACTAACTAACACTCATGATCCTATAGCCTGCTGCTCCAAATGTCTCATTTCTCCTGCAATTCATTTCAATTTAAAATATCCTAGATCATTTTTCACATTTCCACTGTCAGGTTCTCTAGATTTGCATGGTTCCAAAAATATCCTACATTCATTTATTGCACTTGTCTGTCTCTCTCAAGTACCTACTCCCTTATTGGTGATCCAAGTTTAAAATAGTTAACCTCCAGAATATTTTACTCAATAGAGTTGTAGTTGTGTAATGTATTTTGCTATTAAAGAATTATGGAAGAGAGCTAATGAGCTTATGCTCTTTCGGATAATAATGTGGTGTATTCTGTTGTCTTCCAAATTACCATACTATAGCCGTTCATGTAACTTTTTGTTTGCCCTTAATTAGTTGCTTACCTACCCAAAGACTTTACCTTCAGTCATATAAAGGAAAGTTGCTCTCTTTTTCAGGTAGTTGGTACCATACATCATGTCATTCATGCCAAAACACCCATTCAGACAATATTCAGTATCATTTGGTAGGCTCCTGTTACCAATGACAGGACTCCTCACACCCTCCAATTACTGATACCTATTCTCCATGTGCTCTCTTGGTTATCAGGTCCATTGGTTTATTTGTTAGCTAACCCCTAAAATTTGATGATCCAACATCTTCAACCTAGTAGAAATGCTGAGTAGGCTTTCACATATCCACAAGCAGAAAAAAATAGGTAGAATAAACAATGTTTCTGCAATTTCTATATTGGAAAGAGTATTTCTTTAATATTTTTTTCAAAATTGCTATATAACCTCCTTTTTTCAAATAAACCATTAATTCTTATTAGATTTGTTGGAAAAAGAACTGTGTCTTTATCTTGCGTAGTTGATTCTCAGATGCAAGATGGGTAAATCTTGGAACTTTGACCTGAAATTGAAGAAAGAATTAGGAAGAAAATGTAAATGTGAAGGAATTTTGAAATTATATGTGTCAGTACTACCATGGCTAATTAACATGTTCTGTATTCAAAGATTTCTTTCCTGAACCACCAAACTAATACCAGTGCAAAAAAATATAATCAGAATTGTTTGGTGATACAGTAAAATCTTGTGGTTGATCTTTCAGCGTCATCAGCGAAGAAGATGAAGAAAAAACCCAGAAGAAGGCATAAAAAAGCAAAGGGTGCTGCTCCTCACCTAAAACGAAAGAGCCCAATTTCAGGACCTGTCAGAATAAATGATCGATTCCACCATGAGCCAGCTCAAGCAACGAAGTTGACATCAGAAGACCACTCAGGTTGGTGAATTTTCCTTATAGTTTTGTTGCAAAAAATATTTTTGACAATTCAGTGGAGAAGAATTTTAAAGATGTTTAAACTATCCTCTGTTTTCCCACATAGATATGTAAGAAATTAATTGCTTGTCTTCTTCTATGAGGTGCATAAATATTTCAAGAGGTATTGATGCATATTGGTAATATTTCTTTGTATCAATTATTTTATAGATTAGTTAAAACTACTTACATTAACCCTTTTACTGCCAACAGGCCGATATATCGGCCCTCACTGGTTGT
>LYUA01000091.1:1123742-1135692 GCA_002093875.1 Calopteryx splendens | reverse complement strand
TATTTTAATTCGTGTTATTTATTCACTTCCGGCTTTGAAATTCTCGTCGTTAGATACAAAATATCTGAAAATATCCGTTTCTACAAATTGTATTGTCTTAGATATATTCAAACTTCTTACAATGAGCACAATTCAGGTCAGAATGAAATGATACCGTTTAATAAACGGGGTTGTGTAAAATACCTGAATGCTGTGTTGCTTTTTTTGCCTGCAAAGTTTTATGAAGAAGGAAATCGTTTACCGGTTTGTATTTTTCCTACTGCACAGTTGACTTCTGTTCTCATCATCCAGATCGGTGACCGTTTGACTCGAATATTTTTGGTGTCTGTCTTCTAAAATTACAGCGTCTCGACTTGCAATGAAAGCGTGATCCGTGCAGCGTTCCATTGTACTTTTCGCCCCTAGTTAATATTAATTATATCCTGGTTGGGTGATAGTATTTCGGGTATATTGAGGAATGTACTTACCAATAAGAAATGCAATGGCTTCATCGAATTTGTCCGTACGGATGGAAGGAAAAAGTGGGGGTGGATAACGTCTTTGGTTAAAATTTTTCATCAAAACTCAATAAATTCGCGGATGCCCTCCCCATTTCTATCGCTATTTTCGATGTTTCGACTTTTTCCCTGTATTCATTTGTCTTATTTCCGTGCACTTGCTTGGCCGATGACGTGCCGCCCCGGCGTGAAGAGGGGCGCCTTCACTTTAGGTGACTCCGCGTGGATAAGTGCCAGAATGCCATCCACGTGCCTCCTCCTCTCCCGTGCATAATGTCACTGTGCCGTTTCAGCCGGTCGTGCTCTTTGGGACACGCCTTCGCCGTTTGCCTCTCCTCCCCCGCTCCCCTCACAATCCTTCCGCCGCGATTGCTCGGTCTCAGTCGCCCGCGGCGAGTTTTTCTGACGTACGCCTCCGAAAAAAATCGTGAAAAGAGGCCCCAGTCCTTGACAGCAATCGTTTGACGCTGACCCCTGCGAAGGATCTGGGAGTTTAAATGGGAGTGTGTTTGGAAGAGCTTCAATGCGGATGCTATAAAACTGGTAGGGCCGAGTTTACTCTATCCCTCATTAACACGCATTTGAATTTGCCCACCAATTTCCGCGTCGATTAGGCGTAGAATTTCATTGGACATTTCTGTCGCTCGCTTTCCTCATCTCCATCCTTGGCGCCAACCGAGTCCAAATACATTGTGAAGAGGTGTATGTTCTATGTGGCTATAATGATGTGGTGCTAACGGTTAAGCACTTGCGTTATGTCATGGTAATGAAGCGGGCATCTAGAATTTTAATTTTATCTATAATGGCTAGGAGGTTTTTTTATTAAAAGTTATGATATGGTGTCCTCAAGAATCTATCGTCCTTCAAGAATCAGGAGTTTACTTTTGTGTAATCATTCTATGGGAAATGAAAACATTGAAGTACGTACATAAGTAGAAAGTTAAATCCGTCGTCATTCCATAATCGTTCGAAAAGCGTTCTATATTAATTAAATAAAAACGTGACCGTCACAGAAAACGGCGCTAATCCATCCGTCTCATCCCTCGTCGAGCGCCGGAAAATAGGGATTGATTACCTCATGGATTAGGGTGGGGCGGCACTGATCCTACCATAGTTGAGTTGCGCTTATTTCTTTTCTATGTTATCCCATTCTGTGTCCACGTATTTAGCTCTCTCTGCCTCTCCATGTTCCCTGCGTCATTTGCACTTTCTGTTTATTGTGTTTATCCGTTTTTAACCGCTCACAAATGTTTAATCCGTTTATTTTCACTTTGTTCAGATTTTTTAATCTTTAAGATGGTGCATTAAATCTGATTCCCGAGCTTGTTTTTCGTTCGCCCCCATACTCTGGAGCTCATTTGGAGCATGATAATGCTGTTTCCCATCCCTCGTTAAGTGTACATTATTAGGATAGTGGGACAGGGGAATTATATATCATTTACGGGGTGGATTGGAAGGGTGCTTCCGTGTTGAATTTATAGATTCTACCGAAGGTTCTGAATTATTTGAGTGTCTTGAAAAAAAATGGGATTTAAGATTGTTTGCCTAGAAGCGATGTTATTGATGCACTGGTTTCTCATGCGATCCGTTTTATGGGGTGTTCGTATGATATATTACTTAATTTTACATGGTATTACTTAAATTTTATATATTTTAATCGGCACGTAGAACTATGTAATGTTAGAAATTAATTTATATTTTATTATTTATATGAATCCCTGTCTGTTCGAGAACAATCGTTATAACTTTATTTTGTTCAATACAAGTGATGTTCCAACTGCAGATGCAAACCTAAGCCAACCGTGTTGCAGTGTTCATGTTTCAATCAGCGATACTCGTTGATGTGTTTCATTTTCTCTGCGCTTTCACGCTTGTGCTCGGTGCCTAATTATTTTCCCTTCGCGTCGACATTATCCTAGTTCGTCTCGCAGCCCCGTGCCCTCCTCCCCCACCACACTCGACACAGTTGCTCTTTCTTCCTGTGCTTCTCCTCATTCTGCTCTCCCACCCCCCCACTCCTCATTCCCTCCCGCTTTTAACTACCTCGCGACAGTAGGGGGCCTTCCTTCCCACGGGAAAGTAAGCCCGCCTTGATCCCTTAACTCCGTCTCTGTCCAACCCCTCCCGAGTCTCCCCACCTCCCCACTTTTCCCATCTCCTCCTCCCTCCCTCTCTCTCTCGGGGGAGAGAGAGAGCGACGCTATCTTCCTCCCACACTTTGCCATCTTCTAGTCTCATAACTGCAGCGGATGCTACTGTGTTCTCATTCACCTCCCCTTCACCCACCCTCGGCTATTCCGTCCCTTCCACGGACCCCCGTCCTGTCCCCTACCCCCTGTCCGCACAACTGTCTCCACGGAGTCTTAACCTTGTTCATAGCTGCTTCGACGCGCACGCGAGTTTTTTGTGTGCCGATTGTGGCGCAAACTGTTACGCGTACCGTTTCTTAGGTTTACTCGGGGTTTGCGCGCAGGTGACTGTTGTGAGCGAAGGAGGATGTGTTTAATTGCCTCCCCCGCTGCCGCGATGTTTGCTCTTCGATTGCCGTGGAAACCATTGCTTCCGCGAAGAATTTTTACTGCCCAGGAGGGAAAATAGTTTCAGGATGTATTGCGTTTTGTGGGGATGTATTTTTATTTCCCATACGAGTATCGAGTTCAAAACAGTTAGTAGACCACCGTTAAGATTCGTGTAGGTTGAGATTCACCTAGTTGAGGTATCGTTAATACAGCCATTTTTCGCCAGTGGTAATAAAATATGTCATCTGCGACTCGGCCTCAGTTAATCAGAGGCATATTATAGGCCTGAAGTCCACGTGGCTAGCAATTCAAGCTAACTTAGTCTCCGATTCGAGATAATTTTTTTGTCTTCAGATTTTCTTTCACTCTAAAACAGGTTTGAAGTATTTTTGGTCGTAACCTGTGGAGCTCCTTTTTGTCTCGAAATTAGCGATTGTGCGACGGGGGGGGGGGTCTCTGAAATGAGCGTTATACAATCCGTTGCGTACGTTTGGGATATTAGGTTTGTAAAAAGAGGATTTTTATGCAACTGCATAACTGCTGAATTTTCGGGAGAGGTTTAGCTGGAATAAGGCCAATAAACTTTTCGAGTTTAGACTTTGTAATTTTGCTTTTGCTACTGGGGCTGTAAAAGCCACGATGGAGAACACACCGGCTACAAATGAATGAAGCTACACGGTCGCTAAATTGAAAATAACGCGTAGCCCTTCCCGGGATCAATGTGTCTGCAAGGCAATAACGTAGTTAGCGACGTCAAGCTTCCCCCGCGCCTACGCGCGTAATTGTATTTTCTCTATCTGTGCCGCGGGCTTTATTCACTTTGCCGGCCGGTTTAACTTGATTTCACTCCCGTCGGTGATTGCTCCCCATGGCTTTTTTTTGTTCCATTCACTCTAATTTACCTCTGCGACGCAGCAATTTTTGGTCGTGTCTTTCGTTTTCTCCCAGATTACTTCTGTGTAGAGAAGCTTTTCTTATACTCACTCTGGGCGATTGTTTAGGCTGGTGTTTTTTCTCTCCGCGTTGGTCGTTAACTCCACTTCATTTGCGTGCGCGGACCTTTTTCTTTTAAAATCTAATCCAGCCTATTTCGTTCTGTATTTCATCCCGATATACTTTGATTGGGGACCGATCTCTTGAAAAAAATCCTCCCTCCATCCTCTCAAGTGGGTCCCGTAGAACGCCTCCATTCTCTTGAACGTAGCACTTGACACATCACCTTTCCGTATTGCGATCCTTAGTAGTATGAGCACTCTTTCCTGGTTTCCCCCGGCGCTTGCATCCCTTCACCCCCGCGTTCGTAATTCGAGCTCTTAGCTTCTTCAGCCTTCGTGTCCTCTTCCTCATCATCGTCATCTTCCTACTCTTTCCACTCCCTTGTTTCCCTCTCTCCCACCGACCTCCCCTCAAGTTGGGAGGACCATAAATAAACGCAGCGACCCCCCAACAGGTAAATTTAGCTCCGCCCGCCCCTAGCACACTTCACTTTTTCCCCTTCCGTGCCGCCACCGCCACCCGGGTTCTCCCCCTTCTCTCCCCAGCCTCAACCCTCTGCCAAAATTTTTAGTCTCGATGCCGGCGGCTTAAACGCCTTACTCTCAGCCGCTTCCAGCCCCGTACCCCCACCCTCTCGTCTCGCTACGCCCTTTCCTTATCCGAGGATTCACTTCCTCTCCTCCGAAGCAACACCCCCGCGCGGTCCCTAATGTGTGTTTTTATCTTGCTCCTCTGCCCTTCCTCTACTGGCGCCCTCCAAGTCTTCGCTCGACTGCCTTCCCCGCCTCCTTTTCTCCTCCCACTTGTTCCTCTTCACGTCCTGATCAGCTCCCACTCCTTTCTCCATCGCCCTTGTCTCGTGAGACAACACCTTCCGATTCTCCGATGCCCAGTCCTTCTTCCCGAGGCATGCGGTTGCCCTCTTTGCAAAAACAATAATCCACTCCCTTATGTCTTTAAGGGCTAAAATCGTTCTCTCATACACTTACTATCGGTCTCTTTCTTATGGGGTCTCGGATCGGTTGAATTATGATTCCTATTCCGTTATTTTTTTGGGATACCTTTAAATTTATAAATTCTTGAAATTCTAAGTTAATTTCAAATGGATTCAAGAAAATCAATTTTTTCTCGAGAAAATCACTCTGACATGAGATTGGAAAGAAACTAATTTTTTTGTGATGTGATATGTCTTAAACATACGGTACAGGGGAAGGAACTGTCCTCCCTACCCGGATGTATGAATTTCACACGCCGTTGGGCTTAGTACTGGGTGGTCTCTACCCTCTCCTTCCAAACCGACCTTCGGGTTTATTACTGTAATTTTTTGTCTTAAACTTAAAAACTTAATGCTGTTTTTCGATTATATTTTAGTCGATATTGCTGTAAATTCTCTGTAATATTATGACAATCCAATAATTGTATAGAAATTCGAGCAATTTTATGTGTAAGTAGATGCTTCCTTTTTTCACTGTTACATTTTATCTCACCTAAATGTTTATTGGTTTTCTTGTTTGATGGTGATAACGACCTTCGTGGGTTCAGATGCTCCTCAAATCTCTTTAATAAATAACAAGTTTATAATGTCAGTTTGACATTGACCTTATAAGATTTTTTCAATGTCCTATTACCGAGTTTATAGAACGCTCTTTCCGTAAAAGAACCTAGGTATTTGTAGGATGTTACGCCACGATAATCGTAACCATTCAGTTGTACAACGTTCTATATGGGCATCGTCGTGACTTATTTTGGGGCGTTGAATAGTAAAATGGAGGTTTCGTGAACGGGTTTATTTCCTCTCTTCAACAGCACCTGACTCTTGTTAATTTCGTCTGTTTATCATTTTCCCACGCTATCCGCGTTTATCTCGTCGTGACGAGCCCCCATATTTGTCTTCCGTGTATTCGTTAAATTGGATGTGGGCACCGGGAATCGGTCCGCGGAGACCTGTCGTAGCCGAAATCATACCTGCCGTTGTAGTGTTCGTTACAGTCGCGAAGTTATCGGGAGACAGATAAGCCTTTCAACTGAAGGAGGTTTAAATTAGAGTCGCCGGATTTTTCCACCTTTGCCTTAGTCCCTATTGTCTACCCCTAGGCTGTTTAGGCTCTTAAACTGTAGTTTCTGGAGACGGAAGTATTTTTTAAAGATGTTTATGGTATTATTTAATAATTCGGTCACGTTTCCTCAAAAAAAATCGAGTTATCAACCGTGCTTTTCTGGTAGCTTGCCATGCTTTATTAAATAAGCCTATTCCTCTGGCGAGGGTGTCCACGCCGAATTTTGTCGCTCGTTTGTTTTTGGAAAATAACCCGGTGACGTCGAGTGTGAGGAAAAAACGGGTCCGGTGCCAGTGTGCAATGTCTATTGTTTTTGTCAGCAATTCTTTTTTTTATTTAATCTTTTGCTAGCCCCTTTCCCGACACTTTCGAGTGTATCGCGAAGCAATCCCTTGCTGGGGTTGGGGGCCGTGGAGCGGGAGCTCGCCACTGGTTCTTGGCCGCGAGACAAGAGCAGGGGCTTCGTGCTGGCCGTTGTCTACACTTTAAATGTTCCGGCTAAAAAAAGAGATTCACACTGCGGCGGCTCTCTTGACGTCCCCCTCCGGTGTACGTCTGTGGGTGTGCGCGCGCGTGATTAACTCCCCGAATGTATTTTCGTGTCTCGTTCTGCAGTGAGGAATTCTTTTGCAGTTTTTTCACCAGAAGTTTCCGGCGCGAGCGACGAAATCGGAGAATACAGGGTTGATTAAGTCGCAACTCTTCATTTAACTCTCCTCGAGTTCTGTGAATGAGCAGGCTGAATAAACCCATTTCTGTCCTTATACCTCCCGACTGCTTTGTTTCGAATCAGAGGGAGATGGGCCCGAAAAGTTTCTCAGTTACGCAAGTTCTTTTATCATTTCGAAGAAACTGATTTCCTTCATCGGTGCAAACTAACCGTGCAAAGATATTTTGGTCGCGCCAGCTTTTGCAAACAAAACACTCGTGTCTCGCCGTTGGAAAATGTACGACATGTGGAGCACTTAAATGACGTTTTGCTGAGAGCTTGGCGGCGCGAATTTTTAAATTTCATTTCTTTAAACTTAAAGATGTTATGTGCCAAGTGGTAAGGTATTTACTGAGAATGCGTACTTTTCTCAGTGCAAAATATCCTAGAATGTTATTCGCTCTATAGTCGGATCGTGGCGTGAATTTCGGAAAGTAATGGCTGTCTCACGTCCGTGGCGGAGGGGGGAAAATCCTGTTCTCTCCCGCCTTTGCCTCGGTTGTTACTTGGCGGCGTGAATTTTATGTGGGATGTAAGGACGACGATGGGATTTAATGGAGGTGGTGGCCGGAAGGAGTGGGAGAGGGTGGGGGGCGTGCATTCGGTGCAGACGGTGAAGTCTCGGGCTGCATGTGGAAGTGTGTGTGACCGGGGTGTCCCTTGGCCACTTACCGGAACCTCCGCCCCCCTTTTCCTTAACCCTCCCACCTCTTGCCACCGCCCACGCTTCCTCTAATCCTCATGAGCTAATCTCCACCACCCGAACCCTCTCGTCCCCCCCCCCTGCGCTCATCCCTTTCGTTCTGCTTCTCACGATATGTCTTTATCCACCTCCGTTTCCCATTTCGTCAGGATTTCCTAATCTCAATCAGTTTTTGGTGTGTTTTTATAGCGTCTGTCAGCTTCGCTGTTGCGCAATCTTCTTCGCTGGCTTCATTATTTTGGCGAAGAAAAGTTATGTCGCGTTCATTTCGTTTTTATTAATCTTAAAGGCAAAAGCGAAGACCATTCCTGGAACAGGTGTTAGGAAGGGAAATTGCTGACATGCGAGACTTTTACCCTACTGGTAAGCTTCCCAGTTTACCAGGTGGGCGTCTTCAAGAATAATTAGTTGTAAATCTTCGTAGTGTGCCAAATGGGTTTTGTAAAGAGAAATGTAAGTCCAGATCTGAGATCGTTAATTTTCCCTGCTAAACATCATTTCGGCACAGAATCGTTGTTCATTGCAGTTGAGGTTGCATTCTTGTTATACACTATTTTAATTGTTAAATAATTTTTTATGGGTTAGTGCTACTTAGTTTCATGTGGGTGTCACATTAGAGGCCTCCCATCAGAAAGTGCACTATATCGCTCATACTTGGTCAGTATTGAGATGGGGAATGGGTAAGCGAGGCAGGCAAGCAGCTGGAAAAGACGAGGAAAGAGAAGAGTTTTCATAGATTTTGCCTTATATTAGTTTTCCTTCGTAATTGGGGGACTTAAAATTTTATGGCTGAATTATATGTAAGTAGTTGTGAGTTTCGCATGTCTAGGTTTACGTTATCCTTCATGTTTTATAACACCTTGGTCGGAAATACGAATAGAATGCAGTGAAAGGTGACATGAAGGCATTTTGCCCTTCATCTACGTTTGAGATCTATTTTATTCGAACAAGAAAACACCATCATGAAAATTCCATCTTAAGTAGTTCTGAGGCTTGTATAGGTTTTTTTATATCTTTATTGTTTCTTAACCAGCTTTTGCTTGTCGAGCATGCCCTTTACTTAATCATCCTGTGTTCACTTAGCGAATCGCGAGTTTTAAATGTTTTTTTTTGATATCGCCTGGCTTTTCTGGAACTAGAAGGAATGCTGGGGGTCTCGGATGCCTCGATGTTTTAGTGTGAGGGCATTTCTTTTCTTTGGAGAGCGATGTTTTTCACAGTGTTGGGTGAATAGGGGCCGAGTCGAGCGAGGGGTTTAAGCGTCCCCGGCATAAATTGGATGTGTATCGTTCATAAGTCTGAAAATGTGACGTTACGGGTACGTATTCTAGATTTCCGCATCGCGTTCGACCGTTTTTTTTACTCCCTTCTTTCTGCCTTTCCGGATTCCTTTTGTCTTCCCATTTCACCCTTTTTAAGCTGCATTCCTCGTAGGATTTTTCTTTTATTTTGTAGGAATTCTTTCGCCGAAGTCGGGCACCGGAATGTGGAGGTTGACTTCCTACTGGTTTTTATGCCCTTCTTGTCCATGAGAAGAGAGGAGTCTTTGTGACGCGGATCTCTATTTTTGGCGTGTGTTGTTGTTTATGTATCTTATTTTCCCTATCCCTCCAATGTCTGAAAATTTGTTTTTATTGTAAATTCTTCCTCGAAAGCACATTGAATATATTGTCGAAATGTAACATCCCAAGTAAAGGAAAGATGTAGTCGGTGGTGGATTTTAAAAGCGTCTCTTTTGTGCGTTATTTCATATTTTCAAGGATAGGTTGGCCGAGACAACTTGTGTGAGGTTTTGGATTAGAATGTAGTCAACTTGAATTAAGTTTCCCTTCCAAGTTCTTCGCCGTTTCTCTCATGAATTCAACGTTCGGTGATTTGTATTTTTCTTTCTTGCTCATATCCAATTAATAATGAGTTAGACAAAACGGATATCATATGTGATCATTCCTGGAATTGGTTTGACGCACCTCTCCATTTCGCTCTTCTATCAGCTACCTCTTCTTGCCTTTATATTTCTCAGTTCTCTTTGTTGTTTGTATCCCATCCGGGGCTGGGTCTTCCACAGTCTCTTGCGTTTACGTTTCATTCCACTGCTATCTTCGGCAAAAAGTATCTTAATGAACCCAGTAACTTTCTTTTCATCGTTTTCCGTATTCGACGTTCTTCTCTCTCATTGTGTAACTTCTTCCTTAGTTATTCTATCCATCCTTTTGACCATCTTCTTTATATTCTCGCATCCTTTGAGAGAAGTTGCAATATTGTTGTAGAAATACCGGACGGTACACCTGTTGTTGAATTTTTTCACGTGGGTACATTTTCTCTGGTGTTTTGGCTTTTATTTGTTTTTTCAACGCAGAATTGAATACATAGGAGTTGCGATTTCTAGGATGAGATCAGGAGGACTGTTAATGTTTGTCGTATAGGCTAATGCATTTTCCGATCCATTTCTATATGCTCTTAATTTTTTTGTGTCCATTAATGAAATTCTGTTGTAAAACTTTCGTAGCACACAAGGTTTTATAATTTCAGCAGGATAAAATATCCGAAAGACGTGCTAACAAGGTATTTTCTCTTTCTCATGTGCGTTGAATGGCAATGGCGTACTGACTCGCGCGGAGGGCTTCCAGGAATTTCTTTCTTTGGCGTCGCACATTGTCTCGTAATGAGCGTATTTCCGTATTTCATGTGACCTTTGTGTGGGACAATGGGAAATAGCACTTAGTCGCAACGGTCGGCCCCTTCACCCGTTCTCTACAATCCGACTGCTCTCGTTCCCCGATTCTTTTTCTCCTGGAGACCCTGATCGCATCCCTTGTAGCTACAGGGAAGAGTAACTTTCGTAGAATAGGTTGGATGCGATCCTTTCGGGGCGGATCTTTCATTTCCCCTCGGGAATCCGTCCATTTTGCGGACCAGAACATAGTCATGCCTTTTGTTCTTGGCACGGAAATACCGTGTCTGTTAAATTTACGTTTTGGAAAATTGAGATTTCTAAAACTTGTCTTGCAAATGTGATTGTGCAACATTCATTATTATAAGGCTCTTTTTCGTGTCATTCATGTTGCAGTGTATGATTTAGTGACTTAATAAATGAGACGGGAAATATACATGATTTAAGATGCCTGGTCCCTAAATTCGCCTTCGTGGTGTAATTTTCTGTTCGGTAAATAATTTCTTTTTAGATAGGTACCTTTTTTATTTTATGGCCCATTTTTCCTAGCTATAGAATGTCGAAATATATGGGATACCTCTCGAGAAGTTTAAGGTTGTTTTCAGCGTCGAAGATGTTGAACATGGTGCTCATGCAGTGAATGAACTGATTACAATATAAAGGAAATTGATATTTACCGTTGTGATGGTAATTGATATTATATATTTTCCATTCGAAGGAATGCTGAATATATGTAACAGCTCATGAGAAAGCCCTCTTTTTTAATGGTGCTGTTGTCCAAAAAGTCATCAGCCTTGACGGCGCCCGTTTTATCTAATTTGCGAATTCTTGGGTTAATTTCTCGTCCGAGGGCAAAAAGTGATGCTTGCGAAAGTAGGTCAAAACCTCTGAACCGGAGATCGTTATTAAATTTTTACAGTCTTGGAACGGAGTGTGTTGTTGGCTTGTTTCTTTAGTGCTGCACTTCCCGTGAATACGAAGAAGTTATTCTCTATGGAATTTGGACTCTGATAAGGGTGATCGGGGCATTATTTTCTATCGGAGTTTTCGATAATCTTAGTAACTCGAGGTTTTTCTTTTCATTGCGGCGCCGACGGCATCAATCAGACCTCCATGCGGTTCTGGCGGGTTGCGTGCATCTATAGATTCTGAAGGGGTTTCCCGAAATTTAAATGAATGCCGCAACCGTGTTGACGGGCTGTCATTGCTTCTTCTCACATCCGTCTTTTCTGTCTATCCAGACCGGAATTTCGCTACCAGTGTTCTGGAATAAAACTGCGAGATGAATAGCGAATTCTCTTAATATTAATGAGAATGATCATATCGAGTTCTACGGAAATTTGAGTGTATGGTTATTTTGCGTCGCAAAAAAAATATTTTCGTTCACAGTAAAATGTGGAAGGACACACTTATAATGAAAATTTTGGCTCGTATACGATGTAAGGTTATCTCTCCGATCTACGAACTGGAAACGGTCGATCATGGGGGTATGCGCGTCATACGATTCAAGTTTCCCACCCATTGAACGGCCGTTAGGTGACCAGTCTTTAATTGCGTACCTGTAGATACATACTTGCTAAATTTGTTTAATGAACCACTTGCAAAGACGAGGACTGCCTATCTGTCAATAATATTGGCCGTGTGTATTTAACCATGGTTTTTCGGGCGAGTACTAAAACATGAGGAGATGGAGATTGAGTTATTTTTTTTATTTTATCCGATTAAAGGGGGGAAAAGGGTCGGCACCATTTTCGGAGTGGTTTCGTGGGTGTGGGCTTCGTCCCTTTTCGAGATGTGG
>LYUA01000091.1:991674-1008496 GCA_002093875.1 Calopteryx splendens | reverse complement strand
ACGGGGTCGCAGGGGGCGCTCCGAGGCGGCCTCGCGACAAAGGGATGTGTGGGCCGCCAGAAATGGGAAAAGTGAAAGTTGCCCTCATGATTTGTCGCTCCTCTTGTCTCGTTATCCATTTCGTTTTGTCCTCTCTCGCTCTTCGAGACGAAGGTTTTTTGGATGGTTTCGCGATAATGGAAGTTGACGAACTGGTTGGGATTTTTGTGGACCGGACGGGTCGGGTAGGGGCGGCACGGGATGTGACCATCGTCGTTATTAGGTCGTTAGGTTTTTTACTCTGTTCTGGGTTTTGGAATATAATCTCTCTTAAAAAAATAGTCGAGTCCGCGTTTCTCACTGTCTTCCACTTTGCCAAAAACTTTCTTCATTATGATCGCCTTCTGGTAGGTATTAAGCAATTTATCGATTACAATTTTCAGAATAGGTTTGCAGCCTCTTTATGCCATCTTAAATTCTTCGAATTTTCCATTTGAATTAACCAATTGGAAGTCCAAGGTAATAATACAATCTAGTTTGCTATAGAAGCTTGCGTAATCTTTTTATTCCGCCCTGTTGTTTTACGTCTTTTGACTTCCGGACACTAGTGACGACTTTTCGTTAATGATCCTTGAGCCATCACTGGATCTGCTCGAGTTGATTTTGCCAGCCGGTTGCCAATTATGCAGAGAATCTTGATGGAGCTTGTTTCCTGTTCGTGTCCGGGCGGAATCGTGTATGTCCTGTCCGTCTAAAGTTTTTGAAATTTGGGTTTTGAGTGTAACTGGCTATCTGAGCAGTCTTAAGAGGTAATTGATGAGGAATGAGTAGTTTGGAGGACAGCAACTTGTTTCTGTGCAACCGAGTGCATTTGCATTTCGGCTTTCCAATCGCCTTGCGCCGAAGACGGAAGCTTTATAAGGACGTTCGGTGAGATTCATCGAAAACATTTTATGGGAAAAAATGTGTTACAGGTTTGCTTAGGGTAAACTTGGGTAAGAAAGATGACTCCGGACTAAGACTTAATTTATAATTAATAGAAATTTTTTGTGGCACTAAGCAAATGATTGCAACCCTTCGCTATATCAGTACATTAAACCTCATTGATCAGTTAGAGAAACATACTCTCAGGAGTTTGGTTTTTTTTAATGATCGTATTTCTCTCCCACAGCTCGCGATTACAGAAAAACAGAGGTCCTACGCCCCGAAATTCTTAATTGAAAACATTCATAAGCCATTCCCATTTGACGATATGTCGATTACGGTTGTTAGATTCGATTTTTTCTTTAGTAAAGATGATGGTACTGACGATGGCGAGTTGGTGATGCATTGTCGTGATTTTGTCATTATTTCAGTGGGCTCGCAGTCCCGGGTTAAAGTTGTTTTATTCGTGTTAAAATATTTCCGGGGGTGTATTTCCATGTTTGGGAGTAATATTTTCTTTCGAGCGCACGGCGTTTGTCATGGTCGTCCCGCACCACCACCGACGAACGTAAACTTCCCGTGCAGCTTTGTGAGAACCCCGAAATTCGTCGATTCCCTCCGTCCTCCGACTCGCCTCCTCCCCATTCTTCGACCGCGCATTCCTTCAAGTGTTTCATGGGTTGGAATCCAGCTTGTCAATATTTGAGGGCAATCGCCCGTGAGTGTTTTGTGACTGGGACGTATTTACTGCTTCCTTAGTTCTCAAACCATCCATGAGAATTCTTTGACGTGAGCGTTACCCGCGTCGAACTGGTGATTACGTTGAGGCCTTTACGAGAAAGATTCATTTTTTCCTTTCTTCGTAGTTTCGTATGGTAACTTAATTTATTTAATCTTTCAAGCCTTCTATCGTTCCGTTTGTGGTCGGAGCTCATCCAGTTTTTCCTTCGGTTTGAATTTATTCTTTCTCATCTGGTATGTAGTTTTGGGTGGTTTATAGGTGCAAAAGGTGTTTTTTTTCTGTAGAGGGTTTAATTATCCTAGTGTACGTTAGAAATTAATCATTCGACGCGAGGCAATCAGATGCACGTTTCTGTGTGTGGATCTATCAACAGAATAACTAACTCTTCAATGGGAAAATAAGACATACAAAGAAGAATCTTTTCTAAGAAAATATGACACGATGTGGACTGTTCCATAATAAAAGAAAGAACGTTTCAGTGTTCCATTTAAGATGTTTTAGTACAACTAGTGTAGATACTTCTACATAATTTTCAAGTGCTTCTTCACACTTGAAAAGTAAGTATAAGCATCTAAAATAGATGTAGTAAAACATAATATAAAACAAACTTTTTTCTTTTGTTCTTCTCCTTTTCATTATCTGCTATTTACGTCTTCCGTGGGTCTCTAGTAATTTGATACCATCGGTAATGATTGTAGCTCATCCTTTACTATCAAAAAATCTTCAATTTCAGCGTTTAAATAATTATGAAGGAAGAGAGAAATTATTTAGTTTTAGGCCTTGATGGCACTTTTTACAAAAAAAGTCATTAGTTATGGATAATTACTCGTAAATAATGACGCCTGAATCTGAATGGTAATTGTTGACTAACAAAAAAAGGTTATTTATTTTTAGGTATATCCACCACGTGACCTTTGAATTTTTTTTTCTTAATTTAAATTTACTGACTATTGATAGGAATATATATGCATCGCAATTCCATGTCACTTTATCTCCAATTCGTGGTTTATCGCTGATTGAGCTATTTAAAATGAGCCACTTTCTGGTTCTCTTACCCCGGGAATGAGGTTTTCTCAAGTGTGTCTTGCATGGTTTCGCTCAACTGCATTTCTGCATCATTCTCGTACAGCTGGCTTTGAACGATCGTGGTTAATTGCAATTGAACTCTTTCCTCCATTAATCCCGTCGAAAAATATTACCACCCAACCGAAAACATGGTAGAGTTTGATCTCAGTCGAAACTAATGAATCTAAGAGTAATTCACAATGATAATGTTCTCTCTTATGCCCGATATGTTGTGAATTTAAGGTTTCTCCTGAACTAGTTAGAAAACTACAGTTTGACTTCTTATTTAATGCTAATGATGTTGCATGTCTGCGTTTTTGTATGGTGGATTGGAAAAATTTGAGCACGGTAGTTCTCCTAGCGTTCTAAAGAGAACTAGCTGCTGTTCGGCCCATATTTCAACATTCCGTCGTAATTGCTCTATTGTTGAGTGTAAGCAAATGAACACAAAAGGAAATGAGTATTTAAGGGAGTAAAGGATATGGATATATGGAGAAATTCTTCCCGAGACTGCGTAATTACGATCACAAGAAAAATGTTCTAACACGCGTTATCTGGAGTGAAATACACTTCGACTTATTATAGCTGCGTGAATCGCGATGCCCATATCTCAGCATAGAGAAGAGCGTTTCGAAATTCATTCCCATGCTTGGAATATTGGAAGAGTGGACTGCATTTCCTTATAAATGTATAGGCAATGATAGTAAGGGAAGGATATGTACTGTGCCGAGATTAAAAATGTTTTGGAACTTCGAAGTTAGCACTCCTCCTTAGTGAGGGAGCCTCCAACAGCTTAGGTCTTTAATGTCGTCATAAATGAGTAAATTGGTGGAGGCTAATTTTTTTAGGTAACAGAGGAAGGCTCTAAGGAAACTCGGCGTCGGAATCAGCTTTCTCAAAACCAAAGGCGCGGTGGAATCCGAAATGACACATCTCGTCCAAGGAGCGGTTTGCCGCCCTTGAAGTGGTCCCCCACTCGATAACCAAACTGGGACAGGTAGGTGTGACTCTGGGAAAATCCTCCACCGCCGAGATTGAATTCCGGGCCCTCGGGGTGGAAGCTGGCACATCTGCCACCGCCGCAACCCAATTCCATCGGTTGACATTTGGAATATACGTATACGCTGATGCTAATCATGTCTCGGCTATGTTCTCTCGGCTTTGGTTTTTACGCCTTTCGAGGTAGATTTCCGCAATATTGAGCATATCGATTCGCCTATGAACACGATATAACACTCACATCATTGGACCTAAATATGGCCAAGATATCCCATTCCCACTGTCGTAATTCGCCTTGAAAGGTATCGATATAATGAGGATATGAGCGGATTCTTGAGGAGTGTAGGTATCATGTTCTATGCGGATAATTATCGTCCACGTGAATCCGAGTGGGTAGGACGAGGTGCTATAGTGCTACATTAAAAGTGGCGTTTGAAATTTCATTTGGTCCATCCCAAAAGCAAATTCAGGGACGTAGAACTCGGTGTAGGGAGATAACACATGCCCCCAGGGTAGAGTATCCTAGGGATCGTCCCCCACTCCAGCATTCATAAACTCTTCATAATAAATGTTAAACAACGTTATTTTGCTGAATTTTATAATTTAAGTATTGCTGTAAAATTGTGCAGATTCTTTATCAACGGTTAATATGCGGTTTATGTGGTCGATACATATGTAAAAAAATAAGTAATGAGAGAGGCAGAGGAATAAATTTCAAAAATGCATGCAGAATGAGGTACATTGTACTCGTTCCCCAACCCAACTTTTTGTTGGAATGCTCTACGCCCATGGGCAAAAGCAATGTCGTGCGTTTGCTTCGCAGTATTGATGAATCGCCAATTTGTCGAGCCGCCTCCTTCCCCAAACCAGGGATTGTTTTATTTTTTTGTGCGGTGCCGGTCCCCGCGGCTCGAGATCCCAACTCCCTTTGGGCAAGCGATGACCTTCTGCCGTCTCCCCGCGCACCTACCCCGGCGTGCCCTTCCCCCCCTCATACCTTCGAACTCTTCCGATCCCAGCAACAGATGCGCTCCGCGGAGTTCGACACTCGGTTTGGAATGCGGGGGTGTGGGGGTTGACGGGCGGCGCACGGGAAGGGGGGAAGGAGGCGGCGGAGAGGAATCTCTGCGGTGCTATCCCATTCTCCCCTTTTCACTGTGTATCCTTCACCGGTGCGGCGCATGCGCCCTTGCTCCGTGCCCCTCACGTCCCGGCGGCGGGTTCATTCGGGGATGCCCGATGGTCACACGTGTTTGGCCTGCGTTCCCGGGTCTTTGGGCAACGGTTGGTGGTACGGACGGATCTGAGATGGCGTTTTCTTTTTCGGCATGTGGGTCCAAGTCAGACCGAAAGATAAATGAGTGGGCATAACTTTTTCTCGTCTATGAATGGGTTCGGCCAGGATGGGGTAGCGTTATACCGGCCTCCGAAGAGATTTAAAGGGAAAACAAAAATAGTAGGGCGAAAGGTGATGGGGTACATAGTTTTTTTTCATTCCGCCGGGTTAAATTAAGTCTCTCTTCTCTACCGGAAATCGCAAATGCCGTCATTTGTCGCTGCATTGTTTTTTTCTAACCGTAGTGGACTAAGATTTGAACATCTATTCACGATTTAGGCATGGTTTAATGAAACGTAGAATCTCGACGTGAAAATTTATGGTTGTCATTTGTAATTAATTCGGGCCCACTGCCTTCTTAGGAACACTGCTCATTAAGCAATTTTATTAAATAACGTTAGGAAAGGATATTTTTTAATATCCTCCTTGAAATGATAGTTAAAAGAAAGGAGCACAATTTTTTGCACTTCCTATGTTTTACCTCCTTGAGTTTTTTTTAGATTATGGAACGGAACAGGTGATGATATACACTCTGCATATGGAAAAGCTGCGAAGGAGTGCATTCCGTTTTTTAAATATCAATTTTGCGTACTGTTTGGATTTATGTTATGCTTACTTTGAAGTATTTGGCGAAGGAAGGTTGCTGAATTTTTTTTAAACGGAACAGTTAAGTTGATGCCCAGAAAAGCGGCTCCTCGCGTTTTTATTCCAGTGCTCTTGTACCCGTATACATCTTTTTATGTTTTTGCCCTCATTTAATTGATTATACATTAGGGCAAATAATGAAATTCACATCCAATCCATAAATCAATTTCCAATTCATTTGGAATATAGCGGAGAAAATTTCAATTCAGGTGTGAGATTAATTTCAAAGGTCTGTTAGATTTTTGAATAATTTATTCTAGGGGAAAGTTATTGTCTTTGGAATTATTAAGGAAAATAGAATTAGAATCTCTCCACTCAGAATAAAGTCAAAGCGAGGGTTCGGAATTGGCAAGTCATACCATTCGATTTCGTTGAATTGCATGATATTTATTCCTTAGTCGAATGATGTTAGTCTTAGTAGTCTGATGAATGTATAAAATCTCTTCCACGAGGTTATAATGAGATCTTTTGATTTTATATCCTGCCGGTGAATGGATTGGTTCAAGATCGGAAAAGTTGTTGCATGGAGATCGGATGAATCGGAACAATGAATATCGATCGAGTATTAGGTATGAGGTTGGTTCGGATCGAATCGATTCGAGTGATATTAAGTAATGGTTCATCGATTCGAATCAATTCAAGATCGGTTGAACAGAATCGATCTCTCAGGAAATTATGTCCTAAGTAGCCATCTCTCGTTTGGGACACTAGGTTTTAGCTCTCTCAATAAGAGAGTTGTGAAAAACCCACTAAATCTGCGTAGTAAACCGCCCGAATAAAATAAGTGAAACATACTCTCTGGAGTAGGTACTATTAAATTTAATTCTCGATTATCCCTTTTACAAATCGTGATCGCAACAAAACCAAAGCTCTAAACACTCCAACTACTGTAATAGAAAGGCCTTGTTTCCATCTTTCATTCCTTTCACGGACATTTCATGTGACAAAATCATTATTTACTGCAGTTGATCAAAGGCAAGGAGGTCCTGAAACCTCTGCCATGTCCACGTGGCGGGGCACTTTGGATGTAATGAAGATGTCCACCAAGAACGCGGACTAGGCGGGGGATTCTTCCTCAAGAAAGAGCCATTTCCAGGCCCGGATGGAAAAAAGGACGTAACAGATGGCCGTCACGTAATTTCAAATGCCTCGTTCATGCATTACCAAACTGACCATTCCCCTTCTGGTCGTTCAGAGCCAATGCATATTGCCTCCATTCTCCTCACTTCGACTTCCTCCTCCGCCCCCCCCGTCTCTTTTTTTTGTCTCAATGCCTCCCCTCCCTCCACCGACGACGACCTTACCTCTTTTTAGATGCACTTGACCGCTCGGAGAATGGCGGTTGGGGGGAGCGAGTGGAGGAGCTCGCGGGGATGGAAGGGGGTGAAGTGGGGGAGGAGGGCGGGGGTAGGCTTACGTAGAAGAGAAGGTCACTCTGTCCAAGGGGGAAGTTTATTTCCTCCCGGCCGTTCCACTCCTCTGGCCTTTCTTCCTTTCGAAGCTCTTCATCCGTCCTTAGGCGATGTTTTTCCTTTCGTTTCGCGTTTTCTCAAGTTCGCCACCTTTCTAAGACTCGCTGTCTTAATTCCTTCGACTTATTTTTGCCTCTTTTACTTATTAAAAAGTGTGTAATATATTTTCCGTTAACTGTCATGTAATCACGTTTGTCTAAAAAATGCTAGGGCCGAAACATTCACTCATCCTTCAGACATGTATCGTAATGAGGGTGGCAGAGTAATGACCGAGAACTATTGCATACCTTCGCTTCTCTTCGAGTATTCTCAAAGAAAAAGGTGCCTTGCTGCGTGGTTTTTGTCGCCGTTTATTTATAATGAACTGAGTCGATTGTTAAGCAATGGAATAGTAAAGGCACGGCTGTGGTCTGGGACCTTAATTTGAAGCGGAGCTGTTCGCAGGTGCGAGTCTTGACTTCGAAAAAAATCTCCAAGTAAAAATTGCTTCTAGTGATTGATAGTACTAAAATTCATTCCTTTGTCTCACTTCGGGTATGAGTTAGGATAACTAGGCTCACATCAATCACTACCTCCTGGGTGCTAATTTCGCTTGGCGATTAATGGCACGTTTCATCAAGTCCGG
This sequence comes from Calopteryx splendens, assembly GCA_002093875.1. Classification (NCBI taxonomy): domain Eukaryota; kingdom Metazoa; phylum Arthropoda; class Insecta; order Odonata; family Calopterygidae; genus Calopteryx; species Calopteryx splendens. Next base: position 1,000,709 of record LYUA01000091.1, on the reverse strand, counting down.
ACGAGTATTTGCCTTTCGGCAAATACTCGTCCGGATACCGTCCGAATACCCGTCCGCCGTATTTGGTTCGTTGGTCGGTTTAAGTGTAAGCTCACGGTACCGAAACCTTTCCACCATAATGAAGATGTAGCAGTGCGCGTAAATCGACGTGCCACCAACTTCTTTCTTCTCCATTGTCTCCAGCAGAGCGACGCTTGTTTCGTGTAGTTTCTCGATTTTTGTGACTTCAAGTTATCTTGTATGCATATTTCTTCCTTCGAGGCATGTATGAGGAATTTTAGAGACTTGCGTTACACTGTAGGGGATTAATTATTGTTGGGGAAAAAACGTACAATTCCCGCCCATTGATTAATCTAGCCCTTTCTCCATTATTCTATGATTAATTTCGAGTTCAATGATTCCTGTTATCTTAACAAAAATGAAATGCATAATGGCCTTCTGCCGCTTGGGAAATTTTTCTCTTCCGTTTTGTTTTTAAATGTATGATAATGGATTTGCACCAGCCGCGTGTCAACCGTGCCACGTCTCCTCCCGTCCCCCTCTCTCTCTCTCTCTCTCTGTTAAACTGCTAATTATCGTCCTCTTCCGCTTTCGGGCGCACGCTCTTCCTTGGTAGTCATGCTTTATCTCTTACGCCCGAGAGTGAAACGGGAAATGTTGCATTCGCACCAACTCCCCGAGTTACGCGCCACTCCCGCATTGACTCGACAAATGAACTTTAAAAAAAAAAATGCTTGACTGTGCGGAACTTATAATTAATTTCTTTTTCTAGAATTCGCAATTCCTTGACCATACATTTTTCTTTTCAGGTGAGTGGGCTTCTCCGGCTGCATTGGTGTGCATTTTTTTAATCGGTGCTTGGTGGTGCGATGAGGCTACTTGGTAAGTTTCAAGGGATGCGTTTTTATGGCGAAAATGTCTAGGGGAGTGAATTTTGCGTTTTTTTAGATGGATCGGGGTGATCTATTTTTAACGGCCAGTATGAGCGATGGTAATTAGCGACCAGAATTTCTCGCGAAATATATGTGTGGAATTGTTAATTCCTCATTACGGTGAAAGTAGTTTCTTCTCGTAAAATACTGTTCAAGGGGATTAGAATGTGTGTGGTTAATGTAGATTATCCTTTCAAGTTTCCCTGTGGTTGAATAAGCTGTGGGAAATTGTCGCAATGCCTAAGTGCCGTAATATTATGTCGTAGCTTAATAATTTTAAGTATAGTATCGCACTTCTCCAGGGTATTTTCTATTATACACTGTTACTATTCGCTTTTATCGGTAATTTTTTTCTCCCCAAAACAATTTTTCGCGAAGCGAAATAAAAGGTGGACTGGAAATGAAATCACCTTCGCTGGTAATTTTGGCGATATTCGGTCGTCGTTAATCATTTATATTTTAATTTAAGATTCGGTAATTTAAGTTTCAGATCAGTCCCATTAAAATAATTTAACGCCATTATTATGCTAACGACCAGAAAAAAAACCATATCCTTTGTGGTGAACTAATGAAATGAAGAGGATTCGCATTTAAAAAATGGATCCTTTGATCGAATGGGCTTTGGAAAAAAAATATGTTTGAGTATAGAATGCATTATTTTATTCCTTTGGCGCTTATTTTTTTTAAATATCCTCTTCCTATGAGAGTTAAAATAAGATATTCAATTTCGTTTTTACGCAAGCAGTCTTTATTCTATGAATATACGTTGAGAAAATCCACGTCCAAAACAGGGCCCTGCGCTAGCAGCATTACACCTTATTGGCTCCACATCGCTCTCTTTCCACGACTCCAAGCTGTTTTGCTATGGGTTCGCCAGACATGGGGCAGACGGACGGGAACTTAACACGGTCATTCAAACTGAACGGCCAGCTCGCTCATGCTCCTATCTATTGTTTTGAACCGTGGGCTCATGCCTCCAATCCTTTTTGCCAGTTCCCTTTGTTTTACGGTCTTCCTCAAACGCAATCCCGCCGGTCGTCCCTTGGAAATTTTTCCTCTCCCTCTCTCGTCTATCTACCTCTCTTATATCTTACAAAGGGACTGCGGTTTCAATGGCATTATTGTGTCCTTTCCGCACTGTACCTATCCCTTCAGAAATGGTTATTTGGAAGTTGATTTGCAAGTTTTATTGTAGTTTTACGATACACATTTCTCAGTAGCGTCTGACAATGGAACCTTGAAGCCAGGATTTCACGTTACAGTTAATCATACTCTCCTTTCATTTCTATTCACTAATTTTTTTGCGTATAGGCGAGGATATTTTTTTAGTACTCTAAAGCACTTTTGTAGTAATATTTTCGTTGTACTCTAAGCGGACTGCATTTATCCTTTACAAATAGTACCGAATGAGTGATTAAATTTTACTTTCATTCCCCTTCCTATTGTTAATTTAATGGTAAGAACGTGAAATTTTTACCATTACTTTCCAAAGTTTCGAATACCCTGATTAGAAAACTATTTTCTTTGGAGTCTTTTTTCTACCCTGTGAGTTCATCCTATTATTTATTTCAATTTTGTTTTAGCTCTCAGAATCCGAGCCGACACGCATTTGGTGACCAATACTCAACGACTTTTTGAAGGAAAGGTACTCACTATTCGGTTCGTTCGTATACGGTATAATATTTTCGCCTTCGTGGCAATTACTTTCCTCGGGTGAATTCCAACTGTGTGGGAAAAGAATTGCGATAAGGTCATTGGTGTCTTTGTTCAGATTCACCTGTTCCATTATTTTTTTCCAACCATTTTTTTCACTTATCCCACTGGGACAATTTCAACATTTCCACTACCGTTACGACGGTAAATCGACGACGCAAGCAAAGAATTATGGTAATTGGCCTGGGAGGGGAGGTTTGGCTTTCAAAGGTTGCTCCTCTTAATCGTGTCATGTTTTGACACCAAGGGCAAGAGAGCAAACGATAAAAGAAACCGTTCGTCCCTAACGTCGTGCGTAGGTAGCGGGCGAGTGGTTGGGGGGGAGGGGGACGAGCGATGGGTTCCGGGAGAGGGAGGGGGGAACCTTCGGCCGTTTCATTGACTCCCCCTCTACGCCTCTCGAAGGACCGTGGGGGGTGGAAGGGGGAATGAGTACGCGAGGGAGCTGGTGTGATGGGGAATGGGAATAAGTGGCCGGCGATGCAGTTTTAACCCCTTTACATTTCCTCGACCCCTTTCACCCTCCCCCTTCGTCTTCGCTTCCCGACCTGAGTACCCTGCCGAACCCTTCCCGTTCGCGTCTTTCCACCCCCTCAATACCCCATTGGGGCCTTATTTTCCACATTCCGGGGGAATTAATCTCCTCCCCCCCACCCTACAGGATTGATAGCATTTGGGAACCCTTGCAATGGTTAATAATTTGCTCCCTCCCCAATTCATTTGATTTACGAACCCTCTTCAATTTTGGAATTGCAATGTCGTCCAATATCGCCCGGAATGTAATATGGTTAGAGGGCAGGACGTGGTGGTGGTCTTCGTGATTTAGGCGGTGCCCATCCTTGTTCTGTTTAGCTAAGCATGTTGCGTTTTTCTTGCCATCGTCGTGAAATGGTTATCCCTGGCGAGCTAATTATTTCGATAGATTTCCCAATTAATGTTCGCCTTCGGCTTTTGATTTGCTTTCCTCTTATTAATTCTCCCTGCTTTCCCTCGTAATGAAGGACAACATAGAGAAATACATATACCTTTTCAGCTTCCTTGACAGTTTCTGTACACACTATTTGGGTATGACGCTTGACTCCTTGAACTAATCCTTACTCTTTCTTGTGATGCTCCTTCTTGCTATCTATAGGTAATAGGATAGTTCGGCTTATTTTATCGTGTCGAGTATCAAAATGCCACTTTTTAAATGATTTATGTAAAATAAACCGTCGCGGACGAAAGTACCGTCGATTCTTCCTGGTTTGATTGGTAAAACTAGAGAGGAGTAGTAAAATTCCGCATCCAGTGCCGGGCGCATTGAGGGTGCGGAAGTGCACCCCTATTCTCGGGTCTTTCTTTGTGACCATCTGCCCTTCAAATCCTTCAATACTTTTGAGATAGGTCAGTCTATATTTCTAAATATCCTTGGAACGCAATTTCAGTGCTCATTGTGTGTGTGTGCAGTGCTACCAGTCGGACGATAGCGGGCCGTAGTCGATGGGCCTCCTGCTCTCTCCCTAAGTAGTTACTCGGTCGTGTTTTTTTATTCATTCTACGTCAGTACACATCCCTTGGCTTGTTTCTTCTGCTTCGAAGCTGGCGGCTCATTGTAACTCGGATTCCTTTTCGTTCGGTTGGCGGGCAGTAAAAGATTTCGTGTGTGTGTGAGTGACATGTTCGTGATTTGTCTCCTGAAGTGTTCGCGTCCCTTTAGTATTGACAGTGGAAAATCCTGTTTTGGTCGTCGCTTGATCATTGAAGGCGGCGGAAATTGCCCATGCCTGGGTTGGACATCCTATTAAACGTTGGCCACTCTACCACGCCCAAAGGTGACGCTAGCCATCCCACATAGGATATTTATAAATAATTCCGTTTTATTTAAAAAAAAACAATAACTTCCTACAGCTGAAAAGTTTGAACGGATGCTTCTTGATCATAGGACGCAGTGTTGATCGATTTAAGCATACTTAAATTTTATGCATTAAATTTTTAGCACTCTTTACAACTTGAATATCGTTAATTTTTCATCATTATAAGCACCTAAGGCAAAGAAGGCTCCAGTGGAGTGTACAATAAGTACTTGCAAAAGAAGTATGGTGACGACCGACCTAAAACCATGTAATGTATTGTGTAATGTTTTCGAATACCATTGAGAAACGGAGATAAAAATTGGTTCCTAGAGGCAATACGTGTAGAGTATCTCGTGTACATAATGTTTTTTTATAACTAATTATACATTCGACCTCATCCTCGCATTTCTCATTCTTGCTTATTCGCTAGTTTCACGTTATAATTACTGTTTTTAAGCTTATGTTTTTAAGTTTTGACGTTTTTGCTTTTTCAGGTATTTGTGATGATGCAACTATTTTCTGAGAATGTTGTTCTTAAACCACGAAATGCATTTCTTGAAAATATTTGACCACTCCTTTCGTGACTCATTGGTGTAATCCATTCTCAGCTGAAAAATTAATCGAAATGTAGTTTAAAATGGATGGTAATTATTTCTTTTGAATCTTGGACCGTATCTTTAGGTAGCGAATGTCTTCATTTCATCTTGTAGCGAACGCTGCCTTATCAGTGTGCCAAAGACTGGAAGATAGCGGCAACCGAAAAATGACGCCATTTCTTTGTAAGCTTTACAAGCGCACGACACTGGGGTTTTCGAGATTCTAGATGTCACGCAGAGCATGTGTTACGCAACAGCCTCATGCATTATACTCCTTGTAGCACGACGCAACACTGATCGTGAACCACCCCGCAAACGTTTTATGTGCTTTCTTGTCGATCCCTTGGTGGGTAGGAGAGAAAATATGGAAAAAGGGTGTACTTTTACGAGCAGTGACTCACTTCGTAAAATTTATTTTCGCTGTTTCTTGCCGTTTGTTCATTTCACGGTTTCCAATCCCAAGGCAGCACTCCAGACAAAACTCTTTTTCACGTGTTTCCACGGTTCCTCGTGTTCATTGCAGAGTAAAGGAGAATTTGTTTCCTCTCATGGGAATTAGACGACCTCCTACTGTTTTCTTTCTCCGTATCGTTTTGTCTTGGGGAAATTTTGCGGTTATATGTTTTTACATTTCCTTTGAGTTTTCGTTTCCTTAGAAAACCATCTTTCGGCAAAGAAGTGACTTGATCAGTGAACTGCGTGAGGATTAGGAATTGTAATGTAATAAGAAGTTATATTGTTTAGTTTTTAATTTATTATACAGTAATTTCTTCAGTTCTACAACTGTGTCTTAAGTTTACTCTGGTTGGATCAAGTGGTTATTTTATTTGAACGCACTACATACGATGAAAATATCTTTCGAAGTATGTCTGGGTGGGCTGTATTTTTGTCAGATTTACTTGGTTTTGTTGAGAATGATATTTTTCGAAAAGAGAGACTGATCCCTCTAGCAATCTTGCAATCAATTTTTTTAAATTAGGATTATTTCCCTGCCATCTTCCATGGGGAATCGAAGGTTTGTGCAAATCCTGATTAAAATTTTTTCATATTTTTTATCGAATGCAGTGAGTGAATTTCCGAATGGGATTAACGATCGATCGAAAAGAATTAAGATAATTTCTCCTTCAGCAAAAATTTACAGACATGAAGAAATACTCTTGGGGGTGATGTTAATGTAATCATCGCATAGTTTGGCGAATGGCAAAGATACATGAAATTCCGCCGTTCACCTCTCAAATCCCGTCTCGTTCGTTTTAAAGGCCGCTAAACCCACCACCCTCATATTTCTGGTACATCCTCCTTAATACTAATGTGTTGCTCCTTCCATGATATTAATTTTTTTAATACGTGCGCACCGCGTTTTTCCGGGTGTGTTCGTGTGTCGAGAAGGAGTGTTTAAGGAGTGCTCGACCTTTTCCCTTCAGTATTTTTCCTCCCTCTCCTCCCTCTGTCTCTCCCCCCTACCTCCTTCCCTCTCCCTCCCCAACCTACCTCTTCCTTTCTTTGTGCCCCGCGCCTTTCCGGCCTGCTTTGCTCGAGAGCGTATCAGAGTGCACTCTTCGTCGGGGAAACGGGAATTCCTGAGAAACGGGGTGCGGGAAGGGCCGGGGGTGGGGGATGGTCGAGAGGGATGGGAGGAAGGAGGGAGATAGGGTGGGGTTGCGGGGCGAAGAAGGGTTTCGGAGTTGTAAGAGAGAGAGAGAGAGATGCGGGGCGGGCGAGCGTCCGGGGTGGGGGAGGTGTGGATATCTACTCGTGTACAGACGTAAAAACACGAAAACATTTGCGGAAGGGTAAAAAAAATACGAGACGGTGCGGACGAGAGAGAAGGGGGTGGGCGTGGAAGGGGAGCCGCGCGCACGGTGGGGCTCTTTTGTCTGCTCACCGCAGTGCCATCCAGTGGAGGAGGGCGCCTGCCACTGCTACGGTGATTCCCCCAACCCCCGCTCATGCACTTCTTTTTATTTCCAAAAACCCCGCCGTCACACATCCCCTCTCCCCGCCCCCCTCCTCTCCCCGCAAGTAATCTTTTTCATTTGGCCCTCCACCTTGTTTTGAAATGCTTTCACCTCTTCCTCCTCTTCCGCCTCGTAGTCGTGTCCTGCATTTGTTCCTGTGTTTTTGCGTCCTGGCAGATCCAATTTCAGTCCCTTTCATGCTGCAGAAACGTGCCATGCACGCCCTTTCTATAACACTGTTTCGTTTTGTGGTCCCTCTCCCTTCTTCCAGTTTCATTTATTTTCCCTTCGTCATTAATTGAATTGATAATCTATTGAATATCGGTGAAGTGTCTCAAATGTTAGTCAATAACGGTATGCCTATTCTCTGTCGCCTATGTTGTTTTAACTCATTATAACTCTCAGTGAATGATATTTTTGTCACTTTTTCGTTTTTTTTTCTGGAGCCAATTCATTTCGTGTGTCAATTTGTTTGTGCGTGTGCGTGTGTCAATTCGTTTAATAGTTTATTTAATCTTCAGGTTGCTTTGATTTTGAAATGCTTGAAACAATGGCACGAAATTCATATTACACTTCATTCGATTCAAAATGGTCCCAAGTGTTCCACAATTTGCCGTTAACGTTGGAAAAGTTAGGTTTTCATCGTATTGAAGTCGTTTTGCAACAATAACTCTGGAAGCCTCTTTAGAGGGCTGAAGTGATTTGCAATTTCTCAGAATTTACTCCACGTATTCTTCAATTCCTTTGGTTTTTAAACATTTGTGTAAACAATGATACTGATAGTGTCGCAATGGAAATTGTTTTTATTGGATTGTGATACTTCCCACCGTTTATTACTTGTTTTAAGTCTTCCAAAATATTTGAGGAAGGTGAAGAATCAATTGGAAAATGCTGAACGATGTTAATTACTAGTTTTTCAGGTATTAGAACTTTTTTTACTTTCTACTTTTTATACCAGGAAATGAAAAATAATTAGATGTTTGCTATTTCGTCTTTCCCTCTTGGTATAAGTATGGTATAGCGAAGCAGTTGAAAAACCAAATATTTTTTTAAGGAGTGTGTTCGACACCACGAAATTTTAGCGTCGAATAACTTTCAACAAGTGATGAATGGAATGGTGTGTACTTAATATCATTTTTTGTTCCAAATTTGAGTTCGATGATTTCATATAATCGTTACTCCGGCCGCCCCGAAATTGAGGTTAGGTTAACCATTCAGTAATTTCGTGCCAGCTTGAAATAGCAATGCAATGGTTTGCTTGTTAAAGTTTTTAACGAGACAAATCACACAGTAAATCACAAAAAATGTAGGTTTTCTAAATGAGGTCAGTACAATATCTTGTTAAGATATGCGAGTTATTCACCTCCTCCCATTTAGTTACTCTGGTATCACTGTTTGTTTGTACTGCTTGAAGTGCGAAAAAATAATGCACGCTGATACCTGGAAAGGTTAACTTTCCCAGTGACGAAAGGCGTTTGGCTACGTGATTAGGCCGACGTCAGTGGACGGGTCGCCGCACCGAGGGTTCGACGCGCCTTCGCGTGGACGCCGAGCGCTTGGCGCGCGGCGGTGCGCCGCAGGGCATTTGCACTCGGGGGCTAAATTTCAGCGAGCCGCGCCTCGAACGATCGTGGCGAGTGTTCAAATAGTTTCGTGCAGCGGGCGACTGCGTCTCCTCTACCGGGTCAGGTCGCGTCCGCAGGGCAGAGGGGGCCGTCCAGAATGCAGCACGCCCACATTTTTTTTATTATTTCCATCGACTCTTGTCGTGCCCGCGTTCGCCGACGCTGTCGTGTGATCGCCGGATGCCGTGTGGGTAGCTCGGATGAGCGCGTTCCCCCGGTCCCCCCCTCCCTGCCCATCTTCGTTGCCCTTCCGTCTCCGCCCTCAAAGGCCTCCCTCTCCCGTGAGTACCGCTTTGGGCATCCCATGCTTCCCCGACGTTTACGTCGACTCGGGTTCATTCATCGCTCGGAAGCGGGTGGGCGGGGTGACGGGAAAGGT
>LYUA01000091.1:861743-876693 GCA_002093875.1 Calopteryx splendens | reverse complement strand
CCACTCTTTTCCTCTGCTCCCCCGTCTCCCCTCGCCCCCCTCCCCCTAACTCTCCGTCGCGCATCCCCGCCGTGTTTTGTCTGGGATCGTCTGCGCTTACCCACCGAAAGGTTCCATTTGTGATCCGTAATTTGTTCCGAAAGTTGAATACCTTCGTTGTTTTATTATTATATTTTTTTATTTTTTCTCTCCCGCAGGACGGACATATTTGTCTTGCTAGTGCGCAGAGGGTTATGGAGTGAATGAAAGGGTATTTTTTTAGGTTGAAATGGGTGTTTTTTATTATCCTTCCGTTTTTTAAATGTTTTTTTTTATTTTCAGATTAACATTTCGAACGGGTTCCGTGGATATATGAATGTGGGAAATCGGATGTTCATAAAAATATTATTCGCCCCTTTTTCATCTTTTCTGACTTTTAAATCTCATAGCTTTTGTTTTTTTTAATTGCGTATTTTTTTCGTCGTCTCTGTCCTTTTAAAAAGTTTTGAACCTTTACCGTATAATGTAAATTTAAGAAATTATATTATCCAGCTATAAATTCATCACATTTTTCCGTTGCGTTCTTCTTAAATTGAAAACTGTTTGTCACGTGTTTAAAAATGGTTTGAGTTTGAAATTGTGAGACCCAGTCCTCAAATTTGCTGATGATGGATTGAGGGCATGAAGAGTTTCTGGGTTTGAATATTTGCCTAATTCTTCGGGTTGCCCACAAAAAAATGTAAAGAAACTGTCATGTTTATTTTCTTCTCGAAAATGTTATGTCGTCTCAATCCTATGTTTGTAGTTGTCTCACCAAGGACTTCGTGGGGTTCTTGAAAATTCCTGTTTTATCGTTAAAACTGGTTTACCTTCTTCTAAAAGATTAACCCAACTAAATCTTATTTCGTTGAAGAAACTAATCAATTTAATGTTTGTCGTACTTGAATTTTTGTCTGCCATAGGACCCTCCGCCCAAGGATATGGAGAAAAAAACTGTACACTCCTGTGATTTGCTGCCTCAAACATTTCTTTGTTATTTCTCTTGAATACCAGACTGTCTTCTTAGTGGCCATGTGAGATATATGCTTCTTTCCTGTAGTGGCTCTCCTCCCGAGAACCGCCCCAAGCGCTGTTGTTCAGAATCTTCTTATTCCCCTCAGGCTGTCGTACTTGCAGATATACAGCCTGCCCTAAACCACCCTCCTCCTCCCGTGGAATTTAAAAACAAAAAAATACACGATTCTCAGCCCGGGGGAGAAAAGTTGGTTCGTAATCTTTATTCCCCGCTGATCTATGGCGTTTGTAAATATATCGTTGTTTGTTGTAAATATAACGTTGTTTCTTCCTTTGGTCTTTCGTAAATTCTTTTCCGATCTCCTCCCAGCTTTCCATCGTAACTTAATCACCCCCACAATTCCCCTTCCCAACCCAAGTCCACCCAGAGGCCCCAGTGCTCAAACTTCATTCCAGCCACGTCACTCCAGAGCGGATTTCGGAACCGGAGTCTCCAAACTATGGACATGACACCGAGGAGTCGTTTCCTGCTTGGTCAGCACTAATTCGAGCGCGCCGCTCCGCTGTTTGCAAACTGAATTTCCGCTTTGGTCAGAGAGAAGCTCTAATGAAAAGTTTGGGTAAAGGGTGTGGTTCTGTGACGAAATTTGCTCGCAGTCTATTAGGAACTGGAGAAAAGATGCGTCCTCTCAAAATATCCTGACCCGGGTGCTTCCCAATGGGCGGCGATAACGGGTTGCGGGTTAGCCCGGTTTTCTCATCCCAAGCATGACTATTCTGTCTGCTTGTGTCGTGCCATCAATAACGGACCTTGGTATTACGGCTCCGTGCATGTTAATTGTGTTCATGACCGTTTGGTGCTCCCTTCATGCTAAATTGTTGTTCAGTAAAAGATGTGGTGGTGCCCAGACTGTGTCATGATCTTTGAAAAGGATTTTAAAACTGGAAAAAACAAAGTTGGACTTATAAAAATTCAGATTAAAAAAAATTAAATCCAGGCCAAATGACACTATGCAGGTTGCTTTAGGAGTTTAAATAATATACATATATATTTTGTTAAACGGCGAAATTAATTCTTGTTACTTTTTGTCAAACTGCAGATGACGTGGTCTTCAAAATATTTTAAGCAATTCTAGTTTCACAATTCATTTCTATGGTAATTTATGTACTTCTTTTTCTAAAAATACTAGGAGGAATACCATATTAAAATCATTGAAGGGAAGTGGACGTCGATAAAAATCGCTTTGGCGCCCCTTCCGCAAGGCCTTTTCCATGCCAGTATCATAATTCGCCGAATGAGTTCCGAAAGTAATCATCAACCCCTGTGCGATTATGAATATGGCATTTCAGTCCCCATCTTCACAAATTAGCGTCGTCCCCGATGTCACACGCAGTAGCCCTTTAAACGCGAAGTTGGTGGATGCCTTTCCTAAGCCTATTCGGCCTCCTTGCCGCGCCTCGCACCCCGTTAAAATCTCCCCTCTGCCATCCCCCCAATACCCTGCATTGCTCCCCCTTGCCTTTCGGTCGCATATTATCCCTACTCCGCCCCATTTCCTCTTCCCCTCCCTGCCAACTCTCACTGTTTATCGTGCTCTCCTCAGCCTTTCTCCCTCTTCTTCCCTCATGCCCTTCCCCCCTCCCCCGTTCTGGGTCTACCAGCTCAGTCCTTCCCTCCCCCTCACTCCATTTTCCAGCGTCCCTTCACTAGCAGAATCTCTCTTGCGGTGGTCTATAAATAGTACATCCTCTTTCTGCCCCTCTCCAGCATCCCAGTGGTCCACCCCCACCTTCCACCCCTCCACGGTGCTCTCGACTCGCCCATCTTCCCCTCGGATCTTTCTCTCGTGTGCTCTCCTCCCCCACCTCCTATGCCGTCACTCCACCCCCATTACTGCGCCCCCCTCTCTACCCTCTTCCACTTCTCCTGCCTATTACTCTCTCACTCTGTGCGCCAGCCCTCCTCCCACGCCCTCTGAACCTCCTCCGCCCCCATCCACAGCGTCCCGGACTCCAGTCCTATCTCCTTCTCTCATCTCCAAAGCCCTAATCCTCGTTGTGCGCGTTGTCAATAGTCTCGTGTGTTCCCTAACCTCGCTTTTCAACTCCGCTGTTAACGCGTCGTAACCTACACACCCACCTTACGTATGGTGTTCATTTAGCTTGTAGTCCTCGGGTTGGGTTGTTTTTTATTTTGTTGCACTTTTTACTTGGGTCACCTGCAGTGAGTACTCTTCCGTATTTGGAGAAGTTGGTTGATTTCCTATTTGTATGCGCCTCGTAGCTAGTGGAATGTGGCCTTGATGGAATACGAAATCGTTGTCCGCGACCAGCAAAGTTTGTGCGCGTGTGGAAGTCTTAAAACTGGACTTAAATTAAGATTCAATCAACTCGGCAGTAGTTCGCTCGATTTCCATAATTTAAAAAATTGCCGCGGTCAGTTATACGCGTAGGCGTTAGTAATTGGGTAAACTGGAGGAGTGGAAAATTCTAAGAGAATTTCTCCAAAAACGTCATTGCGTAACTCTATTTTTGGTTTGCATTAGATGCTATCTTTTCATAGCGGGCTACCCATATGAAAGTTTCTGCGTGTCTTCGTCGTGCTGTGACGGCATAAAAGCTTTTAACGTAATTGTCGCATGTGGCTTGGGTATTGGGGTGGAGCACTCACCTCTAGTCCACGTCCTTTGCGTTTCCGCCGCGAAAGATTGCGTTCCCAGTCTCAGCGGTACGATAAGTTCTCTTTGGGCCGCACTGCCGTGTTTGATCTTTTTTTTAATCCCAGGGAGTTTTCTACTGACCCTAAGGTTCAGTAGAATACTCCCGGCTTGGTACTCTTAGCCAGACAATTGTTTATGATAACGGCTGGCAGTTGCCAAGGGCCTTAGCCCGTGGCGGTGAACCATATTTTGCTAGCATTTTACTACTAACGACATATTTAGTGCTACTGTTCAAGTTTTCGCAGTAGTTTGTTTTGTATTTTCAGTTCCGCATTCTTTTTTGTAGGAGAAACGCCGTAAAATTTTCTAGTCCTTGGGGTTAAGATGAGCAGGAGAAGTTTTTAAACTCGCTCGCCAGCTATTCCGTAATATGTAATCTTTCTGGAGTGGAATGCACTATTTTGTGTATTGCTTGAACTGTGTGTGTCAGTGTATATATGTCTATCTACATTATATTCTATGTATTACGCGAACTTCAGACTCTCCTTGAAACAAAAAGATGGTATCCTAAAAAGATGCGAGTGATATGTCCTCCGAAATTCACTCGGGTAATTTTTTTTATTCTCACGCAATGTTTTCATCCATTGTACTTATATTATATTTTTTTGGAGTGCATTCGGTTTGTGGTCACATCGATCTACTGGCTGTTCAAAATTGGTTTGTTGAACCTTAGTAAATGATATCGTTTGGAGGATTTTTGTTGCATAAATTTTGTTCTCTACTATATTTTGTGTACGATAAAAATTTTTGTCCTCCGCTAAAGCCACATACCTCCTTCCTACGTACGAAAATGTAATCTCTAGCTGCAAAGTTTCGTGGACGTTCCTACCGCATATTTTAAAATCTTCAAGGCGTAGGTTTTGCCTTAACGTCTTGGCACCGTTAAACACACCTCTCTTGGTCTGGTATGCTGCCTATTGTGCGTTTATCCATTTTTTCCCCAGAAGTGGGCACACTGAAACAATGCGTCTCGCTCAAAAGCTTTCGAATCGAAATGCCTCCTTGACAATTGATTAGCGGGAGTGCCCGAATCCCCTCCAGGTCACCTCCCTCCGGAATATCCCTACCCGTCGCCACGCCGTCTCCCGGCAAAAGCTTAGGCTGCTGCTAATCTCTTGAGCTCTCGATTGCATCGCTCAGATTCCACCCCCACGGGACCTTGCACTTCCCACCCGCTACCCCCACTTCTTTCCCGGCGGTGGTGACCATTTCGAGAGTTACACGAACGACGACAACTCGACGTGTTTCGCTTTTGCATGTGGGTTGCAAACAATGGGCGTATTTCACCCCCTCTCGCCCTCTCTCCTCTTCCCTTCCTTCCTTTTATGTGGTTCAGCGCTCCTTGGCGGTAGATTGGAGGGGTATTACTCATTGTCTAGTGCGCGAACCTTGGTTGTTCATCCGCTTGTGTGTTTGTGTCAATGCATACGTTGGCTTCGTTCTAGATAGAGCATGGGATCGGTTCCCAGCGTGGGTGGTTGCGTCGGTATCTTCCTCCTCCCACTAGTTTTTCCCGCCTCCCCATAATCTCTTCTCGCCTGCAAAATGCGTGGGAGTTTCTCCGTGTGTCTGCGAGAGAAAGAGAGAGAGAAAAAAGTTGGGGAAACCGTTAGGTCGAACCCCGGGAATGTTTCCCGCACCGACGCCCCTCTTTCTTCTCCATCCCCCATCTCTCTTCCATGCCCTCATCCCCCTTTTCCCCCTTTAAATTCTCGCTCTTCCCTGACCCGAATGTGAGGAATTGAGTTATTTCTTTCTTCCCCATTTAATCTCTCTCCTAAAACTATTTTTATTCCTCCGGGTTCTCGGAAGGAGTTCCTTCTCGCGCACCGCTTATTCCGAAATCCGCGGGCGCCGATCGTGTCCGTGCAGGAGATAGGTGGGGGTCGCTGAGATGAGGAATTCGAATCGTATAAGGGGTTGTCTTCCCTTCCAGTGACGGAAATCTTTTTCTTAACGGGTGCAGCATCGTGATCGCCTCAGTCTGCAGCTTATTCATCAGTACGTCGCCAACGATGCCTCCTGACCTTTCCAGTGTTTCAGGATCTCGTTCCTAATACGTCAGTCAGAAAAAAATATTAGATTTAAACTGCGATAATACAATAGTTTATTCTTATAGGATACTACTTAAAAAGGTGTACTTTAACGTACCTTTGTACCTTTAGTTTAGTTTAGTACCTTTGTTCTCTTCGGTATTTGGGAGCAGTATCCGTTGTCCTGTTACCGTCCTGGTAAGCTGATTATTTTCGGCTAAATCTGCATTTACATGGTGTCCTGGAAGCTGCCTGGAGGGCGAGTGGCAGGGAGTGGCTGCACGCCAGGCTTGCAACATCAGAATTTTATGATATTTTATGATAAGTTTATGATATTTGGAGACTTAATATAATTCAAGCGGTGTCAACAATTACTGTAAACAAATCTACATGCACTACAAAATCTAAGTGTAAAATACTAATAGACGCATGGGAGACGTTGAGGTCAGCAGCTCGTTTGGTTGCTTCCAAATCGTTCTGTTCGAGCATTTAATAAATTGTTAAGCCAGGGAAATATCGATTAGAATCTGAACTATTCTTAGCGTTTACCACTACAACTTTGTTGATGATATCTTGAACTTTTAGATACGTTCAAAATTAGTACGCCTTTCAAGTTTAATCGACTTTGTATTTGATTCGATAAAATTTAGTCATTTGCGAGTCCTGTCCATTCGCCACCTGTCTTTTCATATTTCTTTGACTTAGTGGTGTATTTTTTTCTGTATTTGCAAAACATACGAAATTTAGACGTTAAACGTGTAATGTCTTTGATTCGTAGTTAGCTCCATCTCCGCGGACAAGCATAAATATACTGGTTCAATTTATCTTTTGATATACTGTCTGGACATCCAAACATTTAAGATATTTTATTCAAATGGTGCATTTTAACCTTTGTTTGTAAAGACGTAATTATAAACATTTTGTAGCTTTCCTTGCGTCTTTTATTGTTTATATCTGAAGTTCCACAAATTCCACCACCTAAATAATTTTATGATTCCGTTTACGGTTTACTTTTAATATGCGAATGTGAGTCCTTGAATAGGGGGTACCCTTTTTCTATACAAGGAACTGTAATGCCTATATAAAACCATGTTTTTCATTTGTCGATTTTTGAATTGCTATGAAAGCCGTGGTTTAAATGCTAAATATGAGGAAAAAGACAGTTCAATATCTCTTTCGAGTTACCCCGTGAGACTTAGGTCGATAAAATATATTCGACTTACGGTTCCACAATGAGAATATATGACTCCAAGTAAAATCTCCCGCAGTGCTTATATACGTTGGCAGACGGTGATTTAAAAAAAACTTCAGCGTTGGAGACGTCTTCGCCATAGCATCGCACTCGGAGAAAAGTTCCCGTTCTGGGCGGAACCATGTCTTCTCCCTTTCTCAGTTTCGTCGTTTCCTCTTTCTAGGACTCGAGGAAGTATGTTTGTTGCCAATGCACCGGCGACCTCTCTTGGCGAGGTCGCATCTCAAATGACTTCCTCGCGAGGGGCTGGAAGCTTTATCCACCGGAAATGTTAGTGGTCCACGTTATGCCGGCGCATTCCATCCCATTCTTCCGTGATATTTTCTCTGCCCAACTATCGTGACTTCGACCCTCCCCGGCCGTTTTTTCTTCCCTAGTCTCTGGATGGGCAACTGGGATTCCAAACACCACTTCGTGAGTGGCGCATTTTTTTAGCCGAACTATTTTCAAAATACAAATCACAGAACTTAGACCTCCTTTTCGTTATCTTTACCCGAGAGAGCGGTTGAAAGTTGAAGTAATGAAAGTCTCGTCTCGGAAGATTTATATTTCCGATATTCTTTCTGTTAGGCAGGGCCGCGTCAGTCTGAAGAAATGAGATTATATTTCTTCCGCCAATGGTATTTCCAGATCACTTCTGCTCTAGGATATTACAATATGGAGATCATTCGGTATTTTTTGCTCTGATGTGGAAGAATTAGTTATGCTCAATTTTTGCTTTGGTCTCTGATGTATCCTCTAGAGGCTTCTCCCGAATTGAGATGAGACATCTAATTTGGTGAAAATATAGGACGTTTCGTCATTGCTTTACATGGTAGTATCTTCTTCAAGTGTATACTTGAACTATATACGTATGCATATTATGTATAAGTGGTTCATCGGGATCTGTCTTCATATGAACCTATGAATTTGTTGGTAAAATCGTTATTCCTGCGGACCCTTTGTATATTGCGAGTAATTTTTAAATAATGTATGCTATTTAATAACTTCAATCTTGAAAATCTTCTCTCTCTCTCATCGAGAAGTATTTATCTTGGTCATTATTCAACAAAATTCTTGTGGTCGAAATCTGATTTTTAAGTATTAGCATTGAAATGAGCAACGCTGCGTTTCCACGCACATGTTAACATATATTTGATGCAATGCAATGGCGTTGTTGCAGGGTAACATCATTAGGACTTTATCCTATAATATTGTTTATTCCATCGCTAATAGAGAATGAATTCCACAAAGTTGAGTCAGAAACATGTTTCTATATATTTTTAATTGTATTTAAGAAACCATTTTACTTTAAGAAAATTTTCTAATGTGGAGACGGTTAAATAGCTGAGTAAGAGATCTACCTAAGGTTGTCAATTATCGAGCTACCATTGCTTGTAATAAGAAATAACTACGGTTGCTTCAGTGTATTGGGTGAAGCACTGCTAAAAACGGAATATTTTCGTCAAATCATTACGGAAAATAAAGATATTTAAACCAGGAAATTTACATAGTTCGTAGTCAGCCATTTCGAACGATATTTTCATTTCTTTCATTGGAGTCTGTAATCATTTTTTCCCATTTGTCTCTCGTCTGTTTCTCAGGCGTGGCCCTACCATTTGTGTTATTCTGGGTGTAGTCCAAATTTTTCGAAAGCCAGGGCGTGTGAAGGTAGACAAGGCATTCGAAGGATGGGCTGAAAGGAATTTGGGGAGGATTCGATAAGGAGTGGAGAATCGGTCGGAAGAGGAAAATGTAAAGAATAAAAATCACGTCCGAAGGAATGGTACTATGAGACAATATATTGCCGCCGATGTACTGTGCGAAGAAGAATTTAGATAGCTAATTATTGTGGGAAAAGAATTTAGGGAGCTCCATGCGCATTATAAAAACATATAAATCACGTGTTTGATGTATTTTAATTTTCGTAAATGGGTTCGTTAAGATAACCAATTAATGGACTTTTCTTTCTTTATAGGAAAGGAATTATGGCGTTTTATATACTTATGTGTAGATTGTCATCCTGCTTACCTAGGATTACTTACCATGTACCGCTGTACCAAAAAATCTGGACGGACTAGGTACCAAGGGATTAATATTTAAAATCATATGCGAACGTTCTTCGACTCGTCAGAGGGTGAATGCCCTTCGGTTTGGGATTCCGTTCGATAGAAATTTGAAGTATGGGACCTCGGAATAAAGTGAATTTGATGCCTTCATTTCGAATATCCGCGAGGAAAATGTTGACAATGGGCTAGAAGACCGGGGAGAGTCGAAGGCGCGTCCGGTACTGCTTCCATACGGTATCGAAGGCGCCGCGAGTCAAAGGAACAAAGGACTGGGAGGGGAGAAGAATTAGTCTTGGAGCGACGTCGTTTCATCGGGAGGGGGAGGCGTGTTTATTGCCCGGAATGCCTGCACGTTCCCCAGGGCATTGACGCCTCCCCCATCTGTCGAACCCGGGCCCCCGACTTCCGCTGCCCACGCCCTCTCATTCCCTCTCGCCGCTCCCACATTTTAACGGCCGTCGCGGCCGGCCTGTGATAGGCCTCCGTGTTTGTTTCTCTCATCTTTCAAGGAGATGAATGATTACAAGAGACGTGTCATATCTGCCAAAGAGTCGGGTGGCATGTCTTTTTTCCTGTCGTAAGATTTAAGAGCTAAGTCGTGAAAAAGTTGAGGTAAAATAAAAAAATATGACCGTCGTTCGAATGCAGTAGTGTTTGACCTCGGGGGTGATTCAAGTCTCCGACAAGGGCATCGTTAACTTGTGAGGACTAAATGCGCATGATTGCTGAAGGCACCTAGGGGATTACGTAAGAATGGACTAGAAAGATTCTGATATTTCGAGAAAAATAACTTAGGTGTACAGATGTATAATAATAATGCCGTTAGTTAAATGATGTTAGCGCTTGAAAATTAATTGGCATGATTCTCCCATACCGATGTGGTCACACTTTTAAGTTGCCTAATTCCGCTAATGGTTAAGTTGGCCATTGTTGTCATGCTGCTTATTCCTTGCGTGCTTTATAAATACCAGTTTTAAATTTTGCACAGGCCCCAGAAGTCATTTGGCGCTCTTTGTAAAAGAGGGTGATTTATTTGATGCTGGATTCCACCTAAAACAAAAGATAACAAACGTCATTCATTGTAATAAATAGTCTAAATTAGCCAAGAGTTCTTCGCAGGTGTTGACATTGTCCAAAGCTTTGTCCCTAAAATGAGTGTGCCTTTTTGTTTCAATTTACAGCCACCCTTATCAACGCATTATTCTTGGGAACAGCTAATTTGCACCATTTTTTTTATCAAAGAGACCCTCAACTGAAGACTATTTTAAATCTCCCAAAAATATGGTTTGCAAATTCTCGCGGATGATTGTCCCGACTACGTGGCTTCAAAAACAGGAGCAGCATATGTCCGAGCAGTTCATTTTTCTCGACCTGCGAGGAATATATCACCGTGGCGTATTTACTATTTTCTCTCGGAAAGCTTGCAGCTTCGCAGTGAAGTTAATTTTTTTTATTAATTATGCCTTCAGTTTATATCTGTAGAATCGTTAAGGTTCTCATTTTGAGTCTTTATCGTATGGCGTCCTAAAAATCGTTTGCGGTAGTCATAATTCTTTGGCATTTGGTAGTCGTCGACGGAATATCCTTGAATAGGATACCGCTATAATGGAAGTCCCTTCCCTTCCCTCACTCGTGCCTTCTAAAACAGTTAAAGTCGAAAAATAATTTATGATTCAAGTGTTTGAATGTGGAGGGTAGGTTTATAGCCATAGCAAAATGTGGTTTACTGCTTATACGTCATCTAGCTTAGAGTTTCGATGCTCCTTTGTTCCCCCTGAGAAATAACCATTTTGAAGGATGTCGCTCGTAACTTCTTTAATATCACAATCCCGCCAGAATGCCTGCAGCAATATGCATTGGCAATTGCGGCATCATGTACTTCGTCTTATATGAAGTATATAAAGGCACCCTACGGTGGTTCTGGTCCGCCCTACGTGGCATTTCGTTAATTCCATTTTGTGTGTCCTTTAACGCAGTGGTGCGGCTACGTGATGAGAGGGAAGGACTGGAATCATTAGATGTCCTAAGTCGTTAAATGTTTACTACTTTCTCATTCGTTCGTAAAAAAATGGAACTAGGCAAATTTTTGTGTTAATTTCGTAGATAAATTTGTGGAATTTTATAATTGTGAATTAAAGACCGAATGCACAGGTTTTAGAAGAGAAAACCATTTCCGTCAAATATTATTACTTCCCAATACCTGATGAACACTTGAACATTAAAGTGCACGATCAAGTTTGAAATCTTTTATCAGCCGTACTTATCCGCAAAGTTTTTCTTGCAAATTGAAAACTGTGAAATATCGTGGTTGCGAAAGTAGTGGAAACGCTTGGATCACATTTTGGCCCTCCTAGTTATACCGTGTAACTAAGGATCGTGTGGCTGGAGGTGTTAGGATAAAACCCACTAAATATGTCTATCGTGTAGAATGTGATGTGTTCATAGCGAGAGTGTCAGATTGAAATTAGGTCCTTTGATAATTGTCGTTGGGGTCCTTAACTTGTTTTTGTTGTGACCGCGAATTGTGCGTGGGAAGAAAGAGCATTTCAATCTGCCAGTGCTGGAGTATGTTTATTTTAATTTAAACGGTTGGAATCGCCCTTTGATAGGGATTTGAGTATTTGAAGAGAATGCTAGTCGTTAGAGAATAATATTCTTCTGCATGTGTTTGTACATTCATTAACGGAGCAAAGTTTAACCTTCCCCATTTGGTGTAATTTTGATGCATCGATCGAAAGGCGTAACAGATGCGCATATTTTGGCGTCTCGTCGAATTCCAAAGGAATGCCCACGTAGCCTATAGCGGGGAATCGTCGCGCCGTCTCGGTAAGAATAGCATTCGGATGATGATGCTCGGTGGTCTGAGTGGCGTCTCCTCTCCTTTTAAGGTACCATAATGGCTGGGGAGTCTCGCAGCCCTGTTCCCACGCTCCCAACCTTGTCACAATCGGCCCCCCCACACCAGCGAGCCAGCTCTCTTTTCCGTGGGCCTCTTACAACCCGTGCGCCCCCTCGCCGCCCTCTCCATCCGCAGCCTTTCCTCCTCCTGCCCCAGCCTCCCTTCCACCTCCCCTTCATGGACCCGTGAGGAATGTGGGTGGCTGGACGAACGGCGAGATGGTTGGCTTTGATCTGTACATTAACTTCCACCCCCACCCGCCGACTCTCTCTCTCTCTCTCGAGTAACGGTGTCTGTGTGTCTTAACCCCCTCTCCCCTCCCCCCTTTCCAATCCTCTCGGCTCTCCTCATTATTCCCTCTCCCCTTTCGTTCTCTCCGCCCTCCCACTTCTCTGTACTTCACGATCTTTCTCTATCCCCTTCTCCATGCTGTTTCAGGCTGGAGCCGATGCCTGTATCTTTTGAAAGGCATCGGGAGTGAAGAAGTCCCGTACCTATTTTCAACCGGCAGGGGTTTGAAATTTAAAGTCGGCGGTCGTTTAAAATGTATAGTCGCTCCAATCTATTTTGAAGCTCCCTTCATCTTGAGGGTAGGTAAGGGTAGGCATTTTTTTAGTTTCTCGGTGAGCAAATTTCAGTAGTGTGCCATCATCGAAGAAAGTTAGTAACTTAAATTATTCGTCGCTCTGCCTTGGCATTGCGTTTCTGGTCATCAGATTTATCAGTGTCAAAAGCCTACACCTTAAGTTGACCCAAAGGCCTCCTCGGCGGCTAATAGGAAATAAATCAGAAGTATATTTAAAATATTGGATACTTGGGACTTTTTGTATTATATTTTAATTCATTGTATTGGATTGGGCAATAACATTCTTCGTTCACTTTGCAGCGAATGAAGCCAAGGGTATCCATCTCCAAGGGCATTTCTAGTGATCATGGAGTTTTTGTTTGAGCGTTAATTTTTTCTTTAGGGTTTTCCTTTTATTGCCTAAATGTCAGACACGATACCTGCCATTGACGCTTCCCTTATCCTTAACTGTGTATGTAAGAATTCCGGTAGAATTTTCGCCCCGTGGCTGTGTTAGCTACTCTTAATACTTCCCCAGATCGAAGTGGAGGTCCGGCACAATCCCCTCAAGGTGCATTTATCCTGCGAAATGTTATCCCCTCCCCTTCTCCTCTCGTGAATGCCGGAGTTGGCATCTCTCCTCCGCCTTTCCCCGATTCCCAACTTAATCGCCCGTCGTCACCATGCCTACCTGTCTACGTGGCGCTATTCATCGCCTGTTTACGAAACTCGCGGATGTTTAAAACAAAAAAAAAGGAAGGAGGGAACACGATCAAAAGGCGTCTTGGAGGAATGCAGTTCGCCGTTCGTCCTTGTGAACGGTCGGTTGGGTAAGTAATTACCACTGCTGATACCTGCGTGGTGGGGGAGGAATGGAATTAAGGGAGAGGGCTGATTGGGTGACAGTGGAAGGCATCGTGTCGGTGTTCTCTCTATTTGTACCCGAGCTACTTTATCTCTCTCTTTTTTTTTCTGGGAGCCGTTGCCTTCGGAATGCCATCCGACTACTTCGTCGGCTCTTATGGTACTTAGGTGGCCCCTTAGTTTCCCGATAGTGTTGGTGGCTCTGAGCCTAAGGAGGCATGAACATCACTTGATATGTATATATATACTGATTGACGCGTCACTAAGGAAACTGTGTCGTCTTAACCCCCGGCCGGACTTTGTCTTTTACCGCGGCATTATGTTGCTCATCTCCCTGTGCGTCCACATTTTCTAAGGCCTCACCAAATCGTATTTCGTTGTCTCTCTCTTCTTCCAGGAAGGAATTGTTAAGGAGCTCTATAACCTTTGATCCATTTGAGCCGAAGATGCGATGTGGCCTAGCTGTCGATGCACCGTAAATTAATCCTACCTATTATTATCTTTAAATTTTGTTTATACGACAAGCTGAAGGAGGAAGATGTTGTAATGGTTGTGACATCCGACCCTGTAAACTAAGGTCATATTTCGGGAAGACGTTCTTTGGGGTCTTTGTTCTAAGAGTCCGTTTTTAAACTTAACTTTACGTTGGATTTAACGAAAACTGATTTTCAGTTAGGTATCTCCAACTCCTAAATTTCTAAATAGCCTATCCTAAATAGCCTAGCCTAAATAGCCTAGCCTAAATAGCCATCTTAGCAGTTAAAAGTAAGTAACACGGTGCATACGGATGATTACTTGTTTACTTGTGTCATATCGGGTTAATAATTAACTTTTGGTAAAGTATTTGCTGTGTTTTTGATGAAATGACTCCTTTATGCCAACGTCCAGTCAAATTATTCGCTAGGTTATTCATCGGGTATCACTACGATTTGCGGTCAAAGGATCCCGTGTAGGAATTGAAGTACTTAAATAAGTATATTTTTTAACTTACTCAAGACACCAATTAACTTCCTGGGGGGCCCAGTGAAAATTGTCTTTTCGTTCGAGATTCCACTTACACCGCCCAATCTTTCATTCGCGTAGCATTTCCGAATCGATCATTTATTGGGCGGAATGAGAATGGCAGTCAGTGGACTGCTTCATGGATTTTTTTTCTATCAGTCCATTAACGGCTCTCTCTGGGTCAAAGTCCGATCAAAAATCAACTTCCTTCATCCCGGATTGCGTGGCGTTCGTGCTCATTGCGCCTACAGTCCGTCATTATTTTTTTGCCATCTTCAAATCGAGAGGCTATTGGAGTACGCGAACCGGTTCATGGCAGCCTTTGAAAAATCAACCTGAATGCACGAAGCTCTTTCCCCAAGTCCACGCTGGCCTCGTTAAAATATATACGCGCTCTCGAAGGAAGGCGAACGTCCTGTTCTATCCAGGTTGAGGGTTCGACTCCAGTCAAGTTTTCTCCTCGATGCGTATCTGTGTACCTTCGGTAATGGCTCTGAGTTAGTTAAATGGTAGGGGCCGGGGCAATAAATTTCCTCGGCTGTCTCTTTCCAATTTTGAGTCCTATTTGGCACAT
>LYUA01000091.1:843130-855020 GCA_002093875.1 Calopteryx splendens | reverse complement strand
CCCCCCCCCCTTGTCTGGTACTTGGTATCTCGGGGGAGGTATTCTCGTTAAAATTTTATTTTAAATTCTTCCGAAGGAGCCCATTATACTCGCTGGTCTTTTTTTATTTTTTTCACCGCGTGAATTTCCGTCCACGTTCCTCCTCGCCCGTTCCCTCCGCCCCCCCTTTGCTCGCGATCGAGAGCTGGGAGTTCCCCGCGTCAGCGATCTTGCATACTTGATCGAGTTTCCCCCCTGTGGAGGTAGCAATAAATATCGATTTTTATGTTAATGCTCGTGGAATAGGTGTTGATTTATGTGAGAACTCGTGTGGAAGTTTTCGTAACTTTCGCTCTGTCGGATTAAAACTTTTTATCTCCACGTCCGGAGTGGCAGCGCTTTGTCGAGAGCAGGTTTCCATGGAATCGAACCGTTGGGGCCTGCATTGTGAGCGGCCGCAGAGAGTTTGATTATTCGCATGCGATGGCTAACACGATTGTAAAATGGGGCCATATAAAAAGCATCCCTTAAATGTCCCCCGTAATCATTCGTCATCCGCGATTTCAACTCTCGCATATAGGATAGGTTTCATTGCGACAGGGTGTTTTTTTTATTATTAAGCGTCGGAAGGAAATTTGCTATTTTTACCTATTTCGTTGTAGATTTGGCATTTGAGAAAAATTCTTTCAATTCCTATTTGTCACATTTGAGACACTAGTTTTCGGTGTCGTTTTCCCGTGAGAAAAAAAAGAATCGACTTGCGCTGTAAGATATTTCAATGGGGACCTGGTTGTATCTCGTCGTCTCCATCCTTTTACCGAGATGCGAATCCTTTGTCATCGCTGCACGGAGAGCTTTTTTTCCTTCAGCATTTTCGCGAGACCCCCCCTTTCTCTACGTTGTACATTTCCACCGAGAATTTTTTTAAATCACTCTTTAATTTCCATCAAAGGTTTTAGTACAATCGTGCATTACGTAGCATCCGTATTTTATCTCGCCCACACCTCGGCCAGCAGCAGCAGCGTGCACCCGCCGAGGGTGGCGGGAGAGGGCGAGAGATCTTGATTGCCTTCCCTTTTCTTTTTTGGTCCCCCCTCCCTCCCGATTCTTATTCCTCCTACCGTTCCCTCTCTCTCACTCCTTTCTCTCCCTCCCTTCCGTCTAGACAGCTTTATTGCTCTCGGTTCCATTCGCTTTTTGGACTTGATGCGCTCTCATTGTTTGGCTTCCTGTGGGAATGGGTTGAATGCGCCAAGACGACCCCTCCCTTCATAAAAAAAGGGGGTGGGAGTCGTTTGTAGGGGTGTGGAGGAGGTGAGGCTTTTTCTTTTTTTTTGGTGTGGGAGGGGGTGGAGGAGGCGTTTTTTTTGGGTAGTGGTGTGAAAAAAGAGGGGGGGGGAGATTCCCCCGGTAGTGTTAAAAAGATGGCGTTGCTGAGGACTACAATGAGGCAATTTTTACACCGCCGTCTCGTAATAAAAAGAATCAGAAACCCTCTTTGACATTCTCTTTTATTCCTTCTTTTGGATTCTTGGGGTTCACGGTAATCTTTTTGCTGATAAAAGTGTTGTCTCCTTATGTTTTTACTTTTCTTGGCATTTCTCCCCGGAGATATAGTTGGGGCGTCGCGTTAAAAAATGGTGATGAGGTTTCTTGCAGAAGATGCCAAGTAGCACTCCGTAGCATTTCGAATTTTTTTAAAGTTTCCTGAGTCTTTTCTTGATTAAATTAAATATAATTGTTTGTTTGAGGCAGTTCATGGGCAAAAAGTGGTGTAGTATTAATCAGGGTTTTCAGCAAATAATCCGTACGTTTATAACATAACGTTCCTTTTTAATTATTTATCCTATAAAAATGCCATATTCTATAGGATGAGCAGTTTTGTAAGTCTAAATTTTTCTTCCCTGTGGGCATTATCATAGCCGCTGAAGTTACACTGATTAAAGTTGAATATTTTCGCAACCTAAATGTTTCCGATCTTTGACGTCCAAGTTTTTTGGACCTGTCAAGGCAGTTTCATAGGCATGTTTTCTTCGTTATAAAATTAATGAATCAGTACCTTCGTATGAACTCAGCACTATCCTCATCAACTTCATTTTCTGCGAGCCTAACTATAGAACGTGTGGAGGGCTTATTGTTGTTATGATTTTGGTTATACGTGAATTTTTCTTAAAAGTGTAAGTAGATGGAAGTATGGTGTCTCTGTTACAATACTTGAGGTACCATTTATAACCTCAAATTCTTATACCATCGTCTATCGACAAACAGTTGAAGCGCTAGTATCGCCGAGTACCTAATGGGGATGGTTGCCATTGATGCCCATTGATGGTTTACGTGTTCTATATTTAAAATACCGTTCAGTGAAAATGTTTACTTATCACCTTTTTTATATCCATTTTCTATTCAATTCTAATTAATTTCTATTCAATGATACTTTAGCGCAGAAATGGAATGAATATCGTTGATGAACTGCATGTTTTGGGAAGTAATAAATAATGCCTTGCATGTCTTTTCTCAAAAGAATCATTCCCATATTCTGAGGCGAATCTCGGGGGTGTCCATGGTCGACACCTTCCCAATTTAATTAATATTCTTATATTTATTTATATGTAGCTTGCGGTAGACCACTCATCGGACAAGGTGGTCTCTCTCTGAGAATGTCGGTTATAGTCGTCAGTATGAGACGATTGATTGTTACTCTTCATATCCCTCACGGACGTGAACATATGGGTGCATAGTTTGGACCAACCGATGTATCGAAACTTGAGCGATACTATTTTTGCGCATTAATGCGATGCTCAAGGACGAAGAGCATCCCATGAAATACCCCGTCGTCTCCCCCCCCTCCGCACTCCGGTTCACGGGTTTTCGGGGGACGAAGCGCTCGCTGCGCGCCATTTCGAGGGCCTCTGCCGCATCGGGGCGACCGAGGGCGCAAAGTGGGTGTGGGGCAGATGAGAAGTACCCGCGGAAGGGACTCCGCGGCCATACCAGTGTCGTCGTCTTTCATTTATTTATGTTTTAGACGAACGATACAGAAAAGATTGACGAAAAGCGGAGGAAGGAAGCTCCTCCCCCCACGTTTGGTCCTCGTTGCGATGCGTGCGCGTGGAAATGGGGGTGTAGGGACCGTCACGTGATCTTTGACGACGCACTGAGTGCATTCCAGCGAGAGTCTTTCCCTCCCTCCCGCCCCCCAATCTGCCCCTCCCCGCCGATAGGTGGCTGAAGCGGTTCGGAAGGGCTTTGGGCGGGAGGGGTGATGGAAAGGGATTGGTGTGGGAGTCGGGCGAGGTGTGGCTGGCGAAGGTGACGTCGAAGGAAATGGAGGCGGGGAGGGAGGGAGGGGGATTATCTCGAGGAATGTAGTGAATGGAATCCAGCGGAACGTTTTTGCATAAAGTGAGAGGTGTGTACTTATGGCTGTGTGAGAGAGGAAGAGAGAGGGGGAACAATTCCTCGTGACTGCGTCTCCCGGCCCGGTAAATAGCTGCTTTTTACGTCACGTCCACTCCAGGGTCATTGTGGGGAAGAGAGCGGGTATGTGTATTATGTATTACCGAAATCGGTCAAATCCCTCGTAAAAGTGTCTTTAGTAAAAAAATTAAATGGTTGATATCGGACTATTGTATGTTGTACTACTGTATGATATATATTATGTTAAATCGCATTACTTAAGTACACGTGATAGTTACGTACTTTCTTTTGGCAGCAAGTACGGTTATAGTTGGAATGGATCACTAGAGAATAGCTGCAGTTGCTTCTGATGCTTAATATCGTCTAATTGGTCATGGATAGATAAATTTACCTGTGTTTCTGAGTACTTAGGAGCTTGTGGAGAGAAAATTTAAATAGCGAACTTTATATTTGTGATTTAGTCAAAAACAATGAGTAGTTTTCAGGGAATTTCCAAGTTCATCCGTTAATGGCAGAATGGATATCTATAATTGTACCTAATGATGTAACTGTGCACTAATATCCCCCTCATTATTCCTACACTTGCGGTTTATCGTGGTACTTAGAAGACTCGTGTTATGTTATATTCTCATTCAGTTGTCAGCGTCTTTGTTCGTTTTTCATGAATTTCAGCTTAAAATCGGTTCGTCTAAATTAAATATTGTTCGTTCTACATCTCGTATATCCACATGACACCATTAACGCTATCTTTTAAATTATAGAACTTCTCAGTCCAATCTTTTTGCGATAGGAATATACATGGAATAAAGGAAGTACTTCCGTGGTGTGAGATCACCCCCTCAAATAAACCGTAGCAGTGGCTTTTAGGGTAGATGTAGACTTTCAAAGATCCCAGCGCTAATTTGATGGAGTGATTCCAGCCCAGTTATGAGCGATTCTTTTACGCATTTTAATAATGTTCGGAACCAATAGCTGACAATTTTCGAATGACTGATAAAATCTTTCAATGGAGGGTGTGGTGGATGTTTCTATAAGGTTTTTCATTCCACGTGATGTAACCGTAAAAACAGTGAAAGCCGTTGACTCATATACCTTGTTAATAGATTTTTTCTTCTCCACATTAACGTAATTAACAAACGCAGAGGTCATTTATGCTCTCTCCAGTTTTGCTTGGTCCATTTCGAAAACTATTTTAATTTGTGGTTGAGTGTTTCATTTTTGATGCTTGCATTCCCGTGTCTTCTTCCTTTCACTTCGTGAACGGAGATACGTAGGAAAGAATTTGACGGTAGTTAAGCTAGCCCGTCCGTATCACCGTTTTAAATTGGAAGACATCTCGTATATATTTTAAACAGCAACTTGTTTTGTCTTGAACAGCATGCCATAAAAATGCAATCTACGCTTTGGTCGTTGAAATGACCCGGTTGCGTGAATTGCAGGCTGTAGACTTGCGAGCATCAATTTTCTTGCTAGGGTGCGTTCGAACTGTGGATATTTTGTCCCGTGCAGCCGTGTTCATAAGCGTGTTGTTAAAATTTTATTGCCTTTAAAAAAATCAATTGCTTAGCTAAACTTCAGCACCTCAACTAAAATCTTCAGTATTTCCAAGTGCTATTTTCGTGGAAAGGCAAAGGCGGCTTGTTCGGTATAAATAGAAGAGCATTGCAATGGCTTCTCCTTCGCTTTTTCCTCGAAAAAAAACAAGATATGGGCGTAACTGCTCATATACTTCCCGAAGCGTAATTTTCTTTATGCTTATTCAATCTCTGAACCAGACGATCGTCTAGGATCTAGATAAGGCCTTCTTTCAAGCTAAATTTACCACAAAATTTAATATAATTTCACCATTTATTAAATTAGTGTATGCCTTGTTCATTTTTTCAAATTATCTTGTATCGTTGTACAATTTATTTACAGTGTAGAAGAGGAAATAATTTCCGCATTATGATTGCCGCCGACCGATTTGCAGACACCGTCTAGAGGTACATCATCTAATGCATATGATTATTATTAATGGCAATTACCGGTTAGGATAGGCTTCTGATGGTCACACGACGCTAATATCTCAACAACCTACACTACAATAACCCATTCTTCATTTCTGCAAATGTTCTGCCACCCTTCATTCTGTCTAATATGAATAATCTTTTTTCCCTCTACTTCGCTAATCCTAAAATCTCCCCTCTATCACAGTCTTTAACAATAGATTGCCAATCAGTACGCCGTGCATTCACTTTTTCTGCCTTATTTGGATTTTTTCCAAGAGCCTTCTTTCCTCCCCTAACATATGTATTTCTCTTCGTTCATTTTCCTTTCCATCCGTTTCACTTTTCCATCTTTCTTCACACCCACATCTTAAAAGTCTCCAACATATGTTTTTCATCTTTCCTCAACGAACTAGTTTCCGAGCTATACAAAACCATGCTCCATATCAACGTGTTCAATATTATTTTATTAGAAGAATCGTATCAGGTAAATAAGTAACTAAGATGAGAGAATTGATTACAAGGACTTTAGGCAAGGGTGCATAGTTGAATGGTTAATGATAATTGAACTGGATTCATTAATTGAATGGGTGGATGTGGGTGTTTTTTATGTAATGATTGATCCAATGAAATATCTACAGAAATTAAAATTAATTTAGAGTTTGTAGAACAATTGGTTACAAATAGAGAATTACAATTCCAACACTAGAAGTATTTATTTGAGATTTGCTCTGCTTGATTTGGAAAGGAAAACAACATGAAATATTTTTGAATTTTCTAGTGTTCTAGTATCCAAGAAGTGGACTATAGGAACTTCTACCTTCGTTAAATAACCTCTCTTATTGTAATGCTTTTTTAGTTCCGTGAAATAAGTATAGATTTGGCTAAACCCAAGCGGTCATTTTCTTGGTAACAAATCCAGGTAAATGAATGACCGAAGATGACACAAGTATAGCAACTGGCGCCCGCTATCCAATCAGTGAATTTCATAAGGTCGTAAGGTTTATTGTTAGTACAAGCTGAGCATTACCCTCGCGTTTGATTTTTTGGTTTTATAGTCATCCAGTCTGAAGTTGGCTGATGACATATGCCGATGATGATGAAGAATTCGCTGTGAGTTTGAAAGGCTGGCGTCTAGTTGTCACGTTTTCATGTCTGTCTCCCTCTGCTCGCCATTCTAGCACAAACCTAGTGCCGTGATTTCTCGACGTTTTCTCTGAAACGTGTTTCGCCACCGTGAAAGGGTCGCTGGGTGACTACTGGTTAGCGGAGGTTGGCGAAAGTGGTGGGCGGGTCGAGGGTTGCATGGGGTGGTTAGGGGGTTTGTCAAGGGGGTTTTCGCATTAAGGGTTTTGCGAGTCGGGGTCCTTAGGGTGGGTTCGGGCGTTGGTTTTGCGGCAGCAATGGTTTTCGGCGATGCAGTCATTAACGGAAGGGGGTTTGTTCGAGGCTCCCCAGGGTCGGCTGAGCAGTTAACGGGGCGAGAGGGAGTTGGTGCGATGACGCGTTAAGGGGTGGAGTGGATGCGGTAGCCTAAACGTCATTTGTTTTTTCGTCAGGGATTGGTGGAGGAGGAACGGGGAGGGGACGGAAATGGGACCGCGAGGATTTTGTCGAGGGTGTTGAGTAGGCTTCGTGCCCCGCCACGCGGATTGGGGAAGGGTGCTGAATCTCCCAGGGTGGGTTTTTTTTGCCCGGGGAAGTCGTTTTCACGAAAGGGAGCGATGGGAGGGCGTTTTCCCGCGTGAAGGTTATGGGCGGTGAGTCGTCTAGACAAACAAAATATTTTTTTAGTTTTTCAGTCTGGCGTCGGATACGAGGGGGAGGGATTGGAGGTTGGGGATGAATATTCCGGTGGTCAAACAAGAGAAAAAGTGGTAGGACCCTCCCCCGGTTCTACCCCACGACACCCAAAACAGTTTTCGCTCGAAGTCCTCCGCCCACTCCCACGAAATGCCGACGTTCCCTGTCTTGCGCTCGCCGTTTTCAGTCTGGGAATCTCTCCTCCCTGTCCCTCGGCGTCCACCACTTGACACGGAAATGAAGAGTGGGACGTAGATTTATTTTTATATTTTTGACGTGAGGCGGAGTGAACGGCGGAGAGGTTGTCCACAGCAGGGGGGTGGCATAAGGGTATACGTTTTGGGGTGTTGTTTGGAAGGTAGGACGGTAAGTTTCGTGCGTGAAGAGCATGAAGCCGCTGTAGGGTGGATTTGGTGTTTCCTCCCTCCCCTCCCTCTCCCCCAAATCTCCCTTTCCACTC
Organism: Calopteryx splendens; assembly: GCA_002093875.1. Classification (NCBI taxonomy): domain Eukaryota; kingdom Metazoa; phylum Arthropoda; class Insecta; order Odonata; family Calopterygidae; genus Calopteryx; species Calopteryx splendens. Next base: position 847,376 of record LYUA01000091.1, on the reverse strand, counting down.
CCTCTCCATCATGCTTCTCCACGTGTCCGCCCCCACAACCCGTCAGACGTGCGGATCTCTCCTTTTTTTAAGTTCATTCCTTCTCCGACTGGTGCAAAAAGGGGGAGGGATCAAAGGAGAGAGAAGGTGCGAAAATTATACGCCTCCACATGTCAGGAGGCGTTTTTCTGCGTCGTGTGTCAGGCGATGGGAAAAGATTAGGTCGGCGGCCGGAGAAATAAATACGACCGGGACGAAAAGAGAGTGCAGGCATTTCAATTTGTAATGCGCAGATGGATGGATAAGGGATGAATGGGTTTGCCTTTTCTCTTAGCGTTTTTCGTCCGTTTTTTGTATGGTCTCTGTATTCTATTTTTGTCCGAGTCCGGTAGAGAAGAATCAGAAGCCAGGCATTCTCCACGGTAGTTTGGACTTCTGCCTACCTGAAGATTCGAAGATAAGATTCTATTATTCCTTGCTCTCTCAACTGCGGAATTTCTTGATGGATTTCATTCTTTTCGACCGCACGGGCCTAGTCACAGGCTAGGCACATTAATAATCTCACCAGAGAAATCTCATTGTCAGTGAGGCGGTTTTCCAAAACTATTTTCCGTTCCACTCCGGTAGACTGTTTCATACTTCGTGGTATGTGTGGCTAAGTTTTTATGAAATTGCTGAAAAATTGTGTCGGAAATTCTCTTTCGTTTTAGCTCTCCGTGTTTTGAAAATTATTTTCGATTTTAGAATTGATTCCAAAGCCATTAGTCTTGTGTTATATATTTTCCCCACCTCTCCAAACTCTTCGTTCCCACGGACAGTGCGCTTCTTCTTTTGGAAAGCTATAATTGAATGTAATATCGATAATATTAATGGCAAAGTATTGAAAGAGCCGCCTTTTACAAACATTCACCGGAGGGCATTAGCAGTCGACGTTAAAAGGTGCTCCGCTTAAAAAATTGCATGAGTCCGTATGCCTCGATTAAAAACGTATTGAAAATTAGCATTATGATTAAAGGTAGTTTTCCGATCAGAAGTAGGCTTTAAGCAGTCTCTTAAGGGTGTTACAAATATTCTTGGAATTATTAAAGCATGCCAGCACCAAAGTAACACCTTTTTCCGTGCATTATTCCGTTTTTCGGTTCTTCTTACTTTCTGCCATGCCATCCAAAATGTTAAATCTTGTCATTTCTTTTCCGTACCATTCTTCCGTCTATCACATCCTTCAGGATCACAGTATCTCTCCAGCAATCTCTCACATTCACTTTTACGTCCTTCACCTTCCCTCCCTTACAAACCCTCCTCTCTTTTTCTTCTTTCTATTCAGCTTATTTTCACCGTCTTTTTCAATGCCCACTGCTTGAAATTCTCCTCTAGGACATTTTTTGTAGTAAAAAAGTACGCAATCCTTATCAAAGTCTTTAATTAACTTTTCCGTGAACCTTGCAATGAACCGTCCACGGGCCTTGTCTATAATTTCCTCCTACTCGTCAAAATTTATTTCCACGCGTTTTCTCCTCATATTGTCCTTATTACCTATCCCTGTTGTCCAAAACTCACCTCAATATCGTGAATTGTTTCTAGTGCTCTGATTTACTGTATGTTTATTCAAGCCGTGATTTCTTAGGAATCTCATTATTTTTCTAATGATTTACTTTAATCCAAAACTATCACATTGATCCTTTAAAGCACGCGGCGATGATTGTCCTCGGTTAAATGAGTTGTCATAGAACTCAACTCCTAATATCGTTTTCTGCGTTGCTTCAGAATATCATCTCATTCGAAGTTTCACCGAGGGGAGAAAATATTTTGGCTCTAAAAGCTATAATGTGTTCCCTTATCCGTTGCACGTGCATCTTTTCCGCAGATGGCTGGCGAGTGGGTTCATGTCGACACATTAGTTTTTCGGTGGCAATTACCGCGAATGGCTCTCTCACTTTGTGGCTGAAGATCAACCTTCCCCGGGGAGCGTGCGTAAGAGGCTCGGTTCTGAATGCACACAGCGCCCTCAAAAGGAAATAAGGAGATCCGTTAATGTGGCGTCGTTAATGTCACCCTGGGAGCAAATGGAGTGATTATTTTGGTGGGAAGGGTGAAGGGAAGTGGAGTTGGAGATTGGCGGCCGCAGCGTATATTTTCCCCAGGCTTTTGACGCACCTCGGCTAACTAACGGGTAATTTATATTAGGAAGTTGACAAGGGCAAATGTATCCACTTTATCGGTTGATTTTCCCATTTATGCCCGCTCTGCCGGCGGTAATCGCCAGAGGATGAGTGGCTGATGTTGGTCTTGCGAGTCAGAATGGCAAGCTCACTTCTCCTAAACATTATTTTTCTCCCCAATAGCAGTCCTGTGTAATGGGTAGTGTAGGGAGCTTCGAGGTTCTCAATGGCTTTTAGTGTCGATTTATATGGGCAATGATGGAGAATCGTTTCCGTAATCTCCGCGGTGCACGATTCCTATTCTGTACACTCAAGTTTCTAAAGGGATAGCGGTGGGTGGTTTGTATGTTTGTGTCATAGAGTAATTATTCGCGAGTTTCAGTGACTGGAGAGTCATTTTCAAAGAATTTTTGAATCTTTCTAAGCTAGGGTTTGTTGATCGTGTTTTTTGTGTACATTTAAGGTAATATTTTGAGTGAAGAAAATCCAGCTTGTTCAGTAGGCTTGTTTTGGAATGTTGTAGAGTGGTAAGGATTTCAAGGAGAAACAAAATCTAAAAATATGTGAGCTTATGATGCCACCATATTTTATCTTAGAAACACGATTGTTCGATTTTCTTGCACTCTTCAGATATTGATAATGCCGTGGTGAATAGTAAAGGTAGTTTTTTAAGATCTCTTGTTCACTTATACCTTGCAACTTAACGGCCCTTTGATGAGTGCAAAATAATATTAGCATGCTAGTAAACGTTTCAATGCATACTCTGTATTGTTTATATTATAGTTATGCCTCGTATTTATTATTAATGTGTTTTTTTCTCTTTTTCCAGGTGGGTGATTTCTTCATTTTACTCATTGAACGCTAGTAGTGAGTAGCAATGACATCAGTGGGTCAATGGTTTCTCAAGGATGACCAGCTTTTGCCCGTAAGTTTCCTCTCAGTCCACAGTTCCCCATCGTCAACACTTGGTATACACCGCTAATCTGTCCGGCCTTCACCTCGTCTTAATAATCGCCCTTAGCAATTAGCTCTCCGCGTTTATGTAGAATTCTTTTCAGTAACAATCGTAGAACACTAATCGTCCTGTGCGCGATTTGAATTTTAAATGTGATAGTCCACCCTGGTCTTCTTCCGTGACATTTTATGAAATATTAGACTTTCTCTCGCTTGTTTGGATTCCAAGATTACCTTGCTGCATGCTAATTACCGGCATGTTTTTTCTCTTTCGTTTGCTTTTGTATAACTATAACTTTAAAAATCTTTAAAATACTTAACGTAGTTAAAGCAAAGGAATTGTCTAGTCACGCATTGAGGATCGATTAAAATCTTGACTCGATTTCAAATAATTATTATACATTTCATCAAACCGTTAAAAAACTTGAAATTAATCTATAAATTTTCGCGACGCGATCATCAGTGCCGTCAGCTGCTGTCCTCTATTCTAATTTCGCAACGTTCGTCTATTCTGCCGGGAGGTGGGAACAATCGCATGCAAACATAAAGGTGGCAGGTGCCTACACGTGTCTCAGATCGTGTTGTCTCCATTAATTTACGGTTTTTTGTGGGTGAAGGAGTCATCGTAGCCGGCTATCCACTTGCCTTCGGCGAATTTCTAGTCACCGCAACCTTGTTTTAGACGGTGACCCTTAACACATTCGTAGCTCGCGTTTCAAGTTGCGTTTAGCGACGGACTTTCCCATTCATGGTTACTTAATTCCTCCGAATCAAAATTTTCCAGTGACTCGCGCGTGGAACCCCAAAAGTCCCTTTCTTCCATACCCCCGAAGCCTTATCTCCGAATCGCGCTCTTCGTTTTCTCTCGCATTGAATATAAAAGTGCCGGTTTTTCTCCAAAGGTGAGGGCCGCGGGGAGAGAGAGATTTAGACGCCATCTGTTGGATACAAGATGAGACAACTCCCCCTTCCCCCGCCCCATTCCGAATGGTCCGTGTGTGGTTGGCGCCTTCCTGCCTTAGAAACACGTGGAGGCGCGGGAGAGATGACCTTCGTCTCATTTTTTTCGTTTTCGATGGTCCTGCCCCTCCTTGGAATGCAGCCACGCAACATCCACCCTCCCAACTTGACCACCTCTCCACTCCCTCCCTCCC
>LYUA01000091.1:655782-666530 GCA_002093875.1 Calopteryx splendens | reverse complement strand
AAAAAAATATTTTTTTTGCTTTACTCAATGGAAATGAAGTGTCATTTGTTAAAAGTAATACTGTCATACTTTTTCCATAGAATGTTGAAAATTTTGCATAACTTGAGTGAATAATTAGGTATTAAATAAATAGTAAAATTGAAGACTAGGTCAGTCTTTACCTAAAAAGGTTTAATTTACTATAACTATCGTCATATTCTGAAACCATATGTACGGATGGGAAAGATATAAATCCTCTCATTTCAGAATAATTTTCTGTGAAATAGTTATGAAATAAATTATTTTAAAATTATAAAGGTTAACTGGCATGCTGAGCAAGATGCTTAACCACTTGTTGGTTAATCTGTATTTTGTGTGTAAATATTTTTTTTAATATTTTTATTTTTCTCTTTCTTGCAGGCTGCAATCCTCCAGCAAACTGCTGAATACATCTATCAGCTTGAGCAAGAAAAGACGCGTTTGCTTTCACAAAATTCACAGCTTAAGAGGCTGGTGAACCAGCATGAGGGAGAAGCATCTTCTGCCAAGAAAAAGAAACTGGAACCTGGTTAGTACATTTTTAACATTATTCAAATCAAAATTAAAGGCTCGTATAAAAAAAATCTAGTCTGGCATAGAGACATCTTTTGCAATTAGAAAGGAAAAATTAAAATTTTAGAATTTAGAAGACAGAGTTAAATTTACTTACTTCACCTGTGTGGCTTAGTAAATTTATTCATTTTCTGATGGGTTGCCACATTACTACCCAGAATAATTAAGGCAGTTTTCCCAGCGTGACTTAGTACTAACTTGATACATTAGCTTTGGAGTATTTGTAACAATTATTCACAGGAGCTGAAATAAAGCTGAAAGGAATAAAAATAGTGTATGCTATGATTTAATTATTATAATAGGAGATCCATTGATAAATGCCCAGTAACAGTCCACTTAGAATGAAATTTTGTCATGTGGCATAGAATATTCAGCTCCTAAAGCATTGACTGTTACTGCTAAAATCCTGGTACTCCTTACTTCATTGGAAAGGGAAATTTCAGTCTGTGATATTATTAGGTGATTGTGCATTTACTGTTGAGAATACTAAAAAAAATAAGATAAGAATCAGTAGGAAGTGATAATATGACAGGGAATTATTGTTCAAACTTCAGAAACTCAAAAGTGTTAGTTGGAACTCTGACTTGTTGAGTATCAAACCATAGGCATAGTGAATAGAATGATATAATTCCAAAAACTGTCGATGCCATTGATACTTTTGATTTGTGGATGTCATCAGCCAAGCAGTCTCATTCTATGGGACACCCCCATGTATCCTTGTGTATTCCATTCTTAAGCACTTGACCACCATAATCTTTATTTGTAAATTTTTTCTTCCCAAAAAAGGTGCTGTACTGTGTCCCAGTGAGTCTTCCTCTGCTGATGAAGGCATTGGCAGCATGTCTCCTGAACCACCCGAAGATGCAGCCACAAATGCACCAGAAATGGTGAGCCGTGAGATGATTGACTTGAGGATGCAGCTGGACCGGGAGAGGAGGCTGAGAATGCACCTTGAGGATCAGGTGCGCTCTCTGGAGGCCCAGCTGTACCCAGAGCGCATCAGAGAAATCACACAACAGGTGCAGTTGCAGTACCAGCAAAATGGCCCCAATGATGTAAGGAACACTCATTTTTGAGTAAAATTTTGCTTCAGATGTTCCTTCTTCAGTTCTATTTTCAAAAATATATTTGAGAAAAATTTAAAATTCATTTTCCCTTAATTTTTAGCACTTAGAATTAAATGTTTGTGCGTGACCTGAGATGGCATATATTTGTTGAGGAGGAAAAGGGAGATAGTTTTTGGGATTGCAAATTCTCTTTTATTTTTCAATATGTTGTGAATAAAGTGTGGGTGTGTAAGATAATACAAATTTTTTGTGAGTGCTCATCATTGATGAATTAAATAATGTTGAGTGTTCACTTATTTCCTATGAGATACATAAAATGCCTACCAGCAAGATTCAACAATGAACATGGCGATAATCACGAAAGTGATGGTAGTTTTTTATTATGATTTCAGAATATAATTTTTCAATCGATAACATTTAAATTATGGGGTTCTGGACCCAATTCCTCGTCAAAAAATTGAGTAATGCCAAGAAATTCAAGTTTCCTTCCCCTAAGCGCTAGTATTTTTATTGATGACCTAATTGTATGTTTTCTTTGTCTGTTACTTTCAGACCCCAATGGAGACGCACCAGGAGGGTAGCATCTGCATCAAACAAGAGGCATCTCCCCTGCAAACGGCTTCATCCCCGACCCCCAGCCTAATCCTCATTCGTTCCCCATCACCAATCCTACCCCCTCCACCCCAGCAGCCCTCGGCAATCCTCCACCTCCACCCCACGTCCCCCATGCTCTCCCCACACATCCCCAAGGAGGATGATGCTGTGGACGAAATTTCTGATGACCAATTGAGACTGAGCCCTGGCGTGGTGACGAGGGACTGTGCCACTCCGAACCTCCCCCCCGAGCCACCCGTGCTCCCGTCTGCCCTCGAGTCGGCCATCAAGGCGGAGCCCAAAGTGGAGGTCGAAATGGCCCCACGGCTGCCATCCCCGGCATTGCACACTGCCGATGCTCATGAAGGGGATGAAGCTGAGCTCAACCCGCAGTCAAGGTGAGTCTTGTCAGTCTTGCAGTGGAGGTTGGTTGGAGGGGTCACCGCTGACTGGATGTCTTTCAGCATGTTTTTAGTGGCTTGCATTTGCACGGCAGGTACATGGTGTGCTACTTGAAATAATTACTTTTTAAAGAAGCTACAGGGCAGCATGTTCAATTTCTTACATGACTAACAAATAAAGTTACTTCATACAAATTACAAGAGTAATGAGAGTGGCACATCCTTGAATGGTAACCAGAAGCTGATAAAGGCAATAACTGACAAATAATAAAAGTGCTTGTGAAATAATGGATAATATGTATGTAGCTCAAAAAGTAGGTATGAGAGGTTCAATAGGTGTTTTTTGATAACCTAGCTGCTCAAATTTTCCTTATCCCAGTTTTTTGTGATGAGAAAGTAATTGATTGAATAAACAAAAGTTAATATCAGAAAGTCATTGTTATAAGAACTATAGTTTACCTGCAATAGATATAATCCTGCTATTGGACCTGGGCACTTATGCAAAGAGTAACATTGTTAAACTGTGGATTCAGTAATAAGGAAAATATACCATAGTTCTAAGAGTCACTTTGCCATGCCTAAGAAATTATTTTTTATTACTCATTTGCCTACACACAGCACTAGGCCAATTACAGTGGAACAGTACAACCTAATTTTAACAATGGCAAACATCCATTTACCGAATTTGGTTTATTTATTCTCTCATAAAGAATTAAGCATGTGAAATAATCTAATGACATTCTTTTTAACCTTTCTAATATTTTATCAACAGGCTTATTCTCGGTAAGACATCTCGCCAGAATTTGGAGACAATAGTGGAAGCCATTCGTCACCTGGAGGGTGATCATCTGTTCGGAGATGACCCCCCTCACAACCATCATCACCAACTTCATCACCTTCACCACTGCCGCCACCTGCAGGTATGTGGATGGAAATGTTTTTTTTAATAAGCCCTTATATTTTTGCTTTGTGATAGCTTGTGTCTCTTACATGTATTCTGAAATCTTCAATGTCCGAGTATGTTTCAGTTATCATTACTGAATAACATTACTGCTCATGATTTCAGAAAAAAAGTGGTTAGTTAAGAGTTCTGGCTTGATTTGGCATACTGGTGTCCAAATGTTATAAAGTTAACTGTCAGAAAATGTAACAGACAAAGAAAAACAACTGAACTCCCAGATTTTTTAAAATCACAATTAAATTCATCAATTAGAGCAGTGCTAGTAGAGATCTTAAAGATGTGTACTTATGAAATAAATTATAACAATAAAAATTTAGCGGTGAGGGGGCGGAGGGTGGAAAGGATTTTTCAATTGTAAAATGTTATTTAAAATTCAAATATTTGTATTTTACATGTGCAAAGAAGCAAGAAATCAAAAAAATATTTATGTCATTTGGGCAATTTAGAGACTTTGTTGAATTGATTGAACTTAATTTTCCCTGATGAAATAGGGTTGTAATTTATTCGGGATACAACAGAGCCCAAACACATTAATAATCCAGCATCATTTCTTACTACAATTTTTATATTCAATAACTAAATTGTGTTTAAATATATTTATATATTCATTGTTTCCCTTCCATTAATTACCAGATTGAATTATTGAAGTTAAGCAAGATGTGATTGTGTAATGAAAGATGAATCTTTAAGTTTCAGAAATAATTATTTTGCAGCCAGAATGTTTTTCATCACTGCAGGGTTTCTTTAAATTATGTATCTCACTTTCAATGGTGTCATAAATTTCCACTCCAATAAACACCCTTTTTGTGTCTCTTAATTTTGTCCTGGGGTACCTGGAGAGTGAAGGGAAATGGTATATCCAGATATGTGCATATATGTTAAACCCCATGAGCCATCAGGGGTGTGTCTGGCCCTAATTACACATCTCGTGTATGCCGAAAAAAAATGTGTTGTTGATGAATGATGAGATTAGGAGTGATTATTATTCTCTTCCAGGAGGTTCAGATGCGGCCAGAGTCCCCACAGGATGTCCCCCTGGCGCTGACTACTCAAGTTGTGGGCCCCCCCTCTCCGAGCGCCCTTAAGGTGGAAGATCACCTGGGACCCCCTCCTTCGCAAGACTACTCCCCCCACCTCCACCGCCTCCCCCCTCCCGTGTCGCGACACGCTCCTGCCCCCAGCGAGGAAGAGGAAGACGAGGGTGCCGTCGACCTTGGGTGCTACAGGCCAGTGTCGGGTGCCACGTCTGTGCTGGCACTGGCACCGCCCAACTCTCACTCGTCGCCCTCCCCTCCCCAACACCATCATTTCGAGGTGCACCAGATGTCGGCGATACACCGGCGCCACCAGACACCGACCCACGCTCAGCAGCAGCACCGGCCGGGAGTGATAGTGGTGAAGCACACGTGAGCGTGCTTGCCTGACTGCAGGAGTTGTGGTGCGAGGGAACTGTTGTCCCGACCATTGCACTAGGTATTGAACTTGGTTCCAGTGTAGTGGTGGGAATGTGCACCGCAGAGCATGCATGCTGCATTTTGGACCGAGAAACAAAAGGGTGTTCCTCACATTATTGCATGTTGTGTATGATGTTTAAAAGAAAAAGGACTGTAGGTTTTCATTTTTCATGCTGTTTCATCTTTGCTGTGTTGCCTCATCCAAACCATTGTTTTCGATTCATCTGTTGCTCTTGTTTAAAAAGGAAGGAAGGAGGTTCCTTCTATTCAAGTTTTTAACGTTGGCAGTTAGCCTTGTGGACTGGTCAGAAGTATTCCTGTTGCTGGAGGAATGTGTTTAGTTATATTCCTGCTGACTAGGGATTACTGGAAGAGGAATTTCTGTATCGTTTGTAAATATTTGTGTGAACATAGATGTATTATGTTGCTGCTATGGCAGGGTCTAAGCTTGACAGCAATATGATGCCTATCGATCATCAACCCAAGTTGCTGTTTTGCATCAGGGCCTATTGAACCCTTGCCCAAGGAGACCCTGGCAATGCTTTCCTATGTTTTTAACTTTCAGTGTGTGAGTGGAGACATGTAAATTAGATGTGTGATTGTGATATCTTGCAAGAGAAGTGCATTTGTTTGACTGAGTTGTGAGGCATACTTCAGTTAGCCTATATGACTCATGTAAAAGATATTTTTGTTGTTTCCTTTGATTACAATAATTGATAGTTGGAACAGATGATGAGTAATATTTTCATGTTTTCCTTCTGCTTATGAAACAAGCAAATTTGAGGTATATATGTTGAGGGTTCCCTTAGCAACTGAGACGATGACTGTTGGTCATAAACTTTTTGTTTTGATCTAACCTTTCCCGTTTGCTGATGTGTTGGTTTTTTCCATTACATCATCTATGGGACCCAACTTTGCAGTTTATAATGTTAGCTAGGCTATAGCTCTTGCAGAGTTGCAGAGTGTCTGCCACGTGTGACTGTTGTATGCCTGTGCTTTTTTTTAAGAGGATGGGTCTGTTTCTTGCTGGATGCGTGATTCTATAAAATATTTTGCCATTCCAATTTCATTTTTTATTGTCCTTCAGACCACTAGAAAAAAACGAAAAAGATGCTTAGGTAATCTCATTGGGACTAGTAGTATTAATTGAGGTTTTTAATGAGTCGTACCATGTACAGTACAGTGCATTTCATCACTGACAAGTGATGAAAAGAGTGATGAGAAGTTGCTTTGCTATGGCAAAGAAATGTACCAGAGCAGGGATGGAGATAAATTTCTTCAGAGAAACTCGCATTTTGAAACTTTTTCTCAAAATTTCCTGTGATATTATTCTACAATTCTTTAGAGTGGCATTGATGTCATTTTTTTCAAATATACCTCATGTGCCCAGTCCATCCCTTAAATGTTTTTAAGGGCATGCATTGAGTTGTTAATGCATGCAGGCAGGATTCAATTTTCTGCCTATGGATTCTGGCATTGAGTGGTCAAACTTTTATTATTAAAAAATTGTCTAATGTGTGCCAGTTAGTATAGATATAAGTAGCGAGGTTTGACATCTTCCACGACTCAACACCATGTCCCACGAGTACCAGTTTTTTGGAATTGCAGACCTTTTTCTTCTACCAGTTGGGCTTACCTCTTTGCTATAAGCATGATAGAATTCAAAATGAAGCATTGTCTTGATGGTTTTTATTTAATGATCCAAATGTTTAATTTTTCATGGGTATATATTTTGTCCCTGACACAATCATATCCCAATTGATGTTTTATTGGCGATATTATGAAAACAAAATATTGACATCAGCGCAATGAATTGTTGTTTCTCATGTAATTTCTTATTGTTGAATTACAAGAGCAAAAATTTCAAGTGAATTGTTAATGCATCTTTAACCAAGGCAGAATCCAACATGTGTTACTAACTGTGGGAGTATATTTACTTTTCATCTTCCCAGAGTAGAACTTGGAATTCAGTCAACAGGCAAAAATTGAAAAAGATATGGTGGACCCTAAAGTGTTTTCCCTCTAGGGAATGAAAAAAAAACAAGCATCGGCTAGCTTATGAAGTAAACCTTTAATTTTTTGATGCATTTTCTTGATGTTTATGTAATTATCTCAGTCATTAATATTTGTAAACTCAAAATTGGTTTCTTTAGTCCCTCTATAACTGTTATTTAACTTGTCCAAAATTGTATAAATTTGTATTATAAATCCCTTTGCCATTTATCACAAACCCCTCTCAAGTTAATTGCTGTGATGTATTGGTATGGTATGTTGCTCAAGGTGCCCAACTATCCTCTTTTAGAAGTACCCATTTAGACAAGAGATAAAGGAAGGGTTAATACATTTAGGTATGTATTGTAGTTTTCAAACAACTTAAAACAGCCTCCTCACCATTGTTTCGTGTTCAGTGAACTTTAAACAAACATGATGTTACCAGCAATTGCTTTATGGAAGGTCATAGTTTGTCATTTTTTTATCTACTACACTGTGTTTCATTCACAGTTCAAGAAGTGCAAATCATTCATTTACCCCTTGCAAATTTTTTGAAATGAAATGCCTTATAAATAATAAGGCCGACTGCTGACGAGGTTAGTTATAAATGCGAAGAGATGGAGGTTTTTAATTCGTGTATTTTGGAATATGTTGCCTTGCTTCTGTTAATAGCTGCTTGGGATGGGTGAAGGGGAGGAAACAAGAGGGCTATCAGTTTTTACAGAAAGCATTATGAATCCTGATCTTAACAGAGCATTTTGTCGGTGATTGTTAATGTAAACATTCTCCTTGCAATTTTCACAAGAATTTAAAAAAAACCAAGGTGTAGAACTGAGTAGTCTTCTAGGATATTTGTAATTGCTGGGATTATTCCTAATTCTGCCCATAATGCATACTCTATTTAATGTTTAAGTTCATCCTGAGTTTCTAATTATTTTGTCCCAATCTTTTGTGTTGAGTGCACATGCAATGTTGCTCTCACAAGATTTTGAGGGTGATGGCCTGTGATGTTTTCAATGTGACTGCTTTTGTTTCCTCTTTCACGAGATTGTGTGTCCTTGCAACTTCAGGAGTAGGGAAACCAAAGAGATTGTATTGGACTCTCATCATGTTCATTTCTTTGTATTCAGGCATTCTGATGTCATTTGGCAAATTCAAAAACCTCGCAAGTACAACTGCATTCTGGTTAAAAATAAAAAAAATGGTTTTGCCTAGAGAAGTACAAATCAAGGAAGTGTTCATTCAGTCTTGAGTTAACATTTTGCATTATTCTGTGGCTTATCAGTTCTTTTGTTGCTTGTAATGACATCAGCATCATAATAAACCATATGATCCATCAAAGTTGGTTTTCATTATCACCTTTTTAGCCCCTATAATTACTAAGAAGTGGTAAAAGTTTCCCTGTATACATACTTATGTAAACTAAGTGCTATTTCTTGAATGTATCATTCTGGCTCTCTCGGCTTTTAAAACTTGCCTCAATGTAATATTAAATTGCTGCACAGGTAACTGGAGTATCACTTTTAAGGTAACCATCAGTGCTGCAGTAATCATTACAATCCCAGGTAAAAAATAGATTTGACATTCCAATATTATAATAGATGAAATATCAAACCATACACATGTGAATCTTTACCTTATTTTAAGGTTAAGACTCACATGTGTATTCATTCACATTCACATGCTTTGAGTAACTTCCTTTTGGTAACCTTCAACACAGAGTGAGGTCCTGTGTATTACTAATCATTGTAAAATTCTTGCCTCATTTTACCTATACCATTTTCTCTGCTTTTCATCGCATTCAGTCACTACATGACTCCTCATTGCTGACTTCTGCAAACAAAAAATAGTGTAAAGTTTAACTTTGTTCTGATTAAGTAGGTAGTGATTTGAAACAACATCCATTGAGGACAGAATAGGCAGTAGAAAGGACATCTCTACATAAGGATGGATGGACAGATGTAGAAATAGTTACCATTGTTGATGCTTAACCACCATTCACATTAATTTCTACCCTCATAACAGATTGCCATGTTAAAAAGCTATCAATCTGATTGGACTTTTCGATCATTTGTTTTCCTGTTTCATGAGGCTGCGTACACCATCAAATGATGATAAATTATAAACCATGGTAGCAGCATTGGTTATTTGTGGTTAGTATTTTGACTTCCTTTAAAAGTGATCATCATAATGGCAGATTCTTTATCCGAACCCATGACAGAAAAAACTGAAACTCAGTCATAAGCTAATTTCAATAGCCTATCAATACAAATTTTGGTTCCTATTAATTTTTCCTCTTCGGGATGGTGGTTAGTGCCAAAGATGAGATGTTTAAAGTATGTAACTATCCAATTTCTGATCAGGCTTCAAAAAGTCAAGAAGAGTTGACTTATAATTTGAAACCAATTGTGATTTCCTCAACAACCTCTTAATTCTATAAACTGCTCCATTAATAATAAGGTACTGCATTCCTCTGAAATGTTATTTTTCAATGTTTTAAGTTCAATTTTATTGTGCAAAGATTATTATTGAACCTCATGGACTTGTGTCCCAGCTGAGCATGGTGTATTTGGAACGATTAAGGAAGATTTAATCTTCGACAGTTTGAAATTTCAGATGTCAATTCAGGCAGACGAATAAGATCGTCTGAGACAAAAGTCTGTCAAAATAGTCTGACCTGGACACTTGGATCTGGAAGTCAGTCTGGTTAAATGACCACCCCAGATTTCACCCAACCAGAGAAACCAGTCAGCCTCAAGATCTACCAGATATCAGGCTTTGAAGCCTGGGCATGTGAAAGGAAGGTACAGAAACTGATTTTTGAGTTTCTGCAGTGAGCTTAACCATCTTTGTCCTAATTTCCTGCTAAAGACTCTTCCGGTCAATCAATTTCAAATTTTATGAAAATTCCAAATAAGAAAGTATTCAATAGAATTTTCATTAGTAATTTTGACAGTGACTCAAAGTTGAGTGATAATAATAAGTACATGGATTTGTTTGATCCCAGACCAGGAACTGAATAGAAAAGTCATTGAATGACATTGAAGCACATTATATTACTGACCATTAATCCTCATTCATAGTGTTTTTTTGCTCAAGTGAGGAGAATATCCTGTGAGGTACAGGTGACAATCAGTTGGATGTATTGAATGATTTCAATTTTACTTTGTGTGATAATTGTTTTAGTTTTAAGGGTCTTCGTAATCTTATCAAAGGCATAAAGTAGGTACCATCTCATTCTGGGAAGAAACATCATTGAAAAATACATATTGAGACAATAATTTCGCCCAAATAAAGACTATTATCTCTCTATTTTCTCTTTCTTAAAGTTTAACTTTCTCTTGCTAAATTTGTAGGCACAAAAGTGCTTTTCAAGATTGAAAAAGGGCTTTTATCAAATAAGAGTGGATAAAAAAGTCAAATACTCGTTACCTTTATTTGCCCTTTCGGGAGGTGTTTGTCTAAGTGATTGCTTCTTAGAAATACTTAATATCTAACGACTATATATATTGGTATAGAATTGTCCATTATTCAACAAATCTGAACAGCTACATAAGTTAAGAATGAATCAGATAAAAATTCATTAATTGAATAATATTTATTCTCTTGGAGAAAAAGCTTCAATCTCGATTTGAAGGAACTCGCACTTTTGGGGTATCTCTCAGCAATGTAAAAAAGGTTAAATGTA
>LYUA01000091.1:608919-620383 GCA_002093875.1 Calopteryx splendens | reverse complement strand
CCCCGTGCCTCCACTCCCTGTCCGTGAGGGCAGCACACGGGAGAGAGAGTCCGTCACAGGGGATGTTAAGTGCCGCCGTCGGAGTCCCGAGGCAGTGGGCGTGTTGCCATCTCTACGCGAACACTTGTTTCGTTACGCAAACACGGCAGTGGATATCAAACCGCGGATTTGAGCGCGGCGATGTGTTGTTTCACGGGCATCAATTTTAAATCTGCGGTCTTGCTTCACTCTAACGTTCTCTACTAATGTCCCCCATGCACTCCCCCGGATTCAGGAGACGGCGGTTCGCTCGACTCGCACTACATCTAATTTCAATCCTCTTACCTCCGCCGAGAACGCAGAATGTTGTTTTCGTCAAATAAATAAACCTTTAATTTGACATTGCGTTTAAATTTAACTTTGATTCAATATACAAACGTAACAAATAATGAACGGTGAATTAAGTGAGTACATAAACATGCAGTATTAATCTTACCAACCTCCAAGTAAACCAGTTATCGATTAGAACATTGCCAGTGGCAACCAATTATCAACAAAGAACAACATTTATTTTAAAATGCTACGAATTTAATACCTTAACTTAATAATTTTTCAACTTTCCGTGAGAATGCATTCGGAATTTTACTCTCGAACAATATTACCAATATTTTAGGGACCGAGATTGACCTGCACATGTTGGTGCTACTGACTTTTATTTATTAATGACTTTATGTTGAACCAGTGTCATTTATCATGCCTGTGGTTGTAAAAAATATCGAAAAAACAACGCCGAGACTAAAAAGTCACGACAATCAACCCGAGTACTTGACAGGTTAGGATAAGATGTTACCTCGTGCAAAGCAGTACGGCGTGTCCAATTCACACACACAACGGGAATGACTGATTCCTTTCTCTGTGCCGCCGGGGATTTTCCAGGAAAATGTAATGCCTCGAAAATCACACAGCTTGGGTGAAGTTAGTGCATACAAAGGATTTGAACCCTGGCCGTTCCGGTTGGGCCGCCGGTCTCTCTACTCACTGGGCGGTCACGCTGTCAACGAAACACCATCGCGAGAAATTGATGCCCCTTTGTGAATTTACGACGTGTACCTCATGAAAATCTCTCATAAGCAAGTTCAAAGCGAGTGCTCTATTCTGATGAATCACAACCCAATCGGGGAACCTTGAAGCTGTGCTGGTTCTCTTCTCGCCGTGGCAGGAAAGCGCGGGAAGTATGGTGGTACTAATACCGATACATTTTGAAATTTTTGCAAAATTACTTGATGCTTACGGAAAGCCACGATACCCACTATGGCGCATTTACATTTCCAATCTCCGCTTCGCTTACCACCGCGTTTTTTTACGGAGCATAATCACCATGGTCGGTGATGAATTACTACCTACTCTATTTCTTTACTCCAAGGTTAATGCTCTTTCCCGAAACATAAATAAAACTTTCGTCAGTGCTATGGTTTATTTATATCCGAGATATAAGAAGAGAGATATTGAATGATAATTGAGAGTTTTCGATTTTACTTTTTCCATGGGAATTAGCATGATGCAAAGATTGTTTATACTTAATACAGTCTTGCATCTCGGCGAGACTATAATAAGACTCAAATGATTATTTTGTTTCTACATTGTTAAAATCATTAATGCACTGTGATATTATGGGTGTTAACTATTAGCTGCTCCAAAACCATACAAGTATGCGGATTTAATCAGAGTATTTTTAGTCGCGTTGTTTAAAAAACTTCGCAAAACACCAGACCGATACCAGACAGATACCGGACCGATACAAGACCGATAAAATTCCGATATTCGTATACTTTTTATCGGTAACGGACAGAATCCCCCATTGTCTCCGCCAAGGGAGTAGGAAGAGGTTGAAAAGAGGGCGGCACTGGTTTCGGGAGGACGGCAGTGGGAGTTAGTTGGAGTTTATCCGGGGGGGTTTCTCGCCCACCCATCTCTCGCCGGAA
This sequence comes from Calopteryx splendens, assembly GCA_002093875.1. Taxonomy (NCBI): domain Eukaryota; kingdom Metazoa; phylum Arthropoda; class Insecta; order Odonata; family Calopterygidae; genus Calopteryx; species Calopteryx splendens. The sequence continues at coordinate 618,422 of LYUA01000091.1, read as the reverse complement.
TCCAAGCATAAAAAGGATATAATTACCCCGATGCGGGTTGAAGAATGGGTTGCGACAGGGGGTGGAGCAATTGGGATGGATCATTTTCTCGTGACGAGACGTTTGCCTTCATTTATTTATACACAAATATTTTCCGTTCCGTGCGCGCATATTATATTCCCTCCTCTGATCGTCGAGATCTTGGTGACGCAAGTAAGGTGGCGAGGTGACGTAGGTAGGGCTCTGCTCCCAATGGATTATCATTTTTTTAATCCAGGGATTTTGAAATTTAAGATTCCATATCCTTATTTATCCTCATGTCGCATTGCTTCTTAACGGCCCTGTGTACCCAACGTTGGAGATAAAATTCTAACCAGCTTTTTCGTGCTTGTTGTGTCGTTTGGAGTTTCCGATGCTTCGCTTTCATGGAGACAGAAAGTTGTTAGAGAAGTAAGTTTATGTTCATAATGGAATCATGGTCGAAGAAAAGTGGCATCAGCATTGAAATATTTATTTCTAACACTTTGAGCGGGGGTTTGTTTCAATTGTTAAAAAGTGGAATAAGGCGGATACTAGTTTTTAATACCAACAAAAACAGGCAAGGATAAAGGAAGAAACATCTATAAAATTCCCACTTTGGATTAGCGCCTGTAGGCGACAGGAAATCATATGCATAATTCGGTCTGAAGGAAAATGGGTGATGCTTTGCACGGATCACATCCTGAGTACCAACATTATGCTTTACTCATTCTTTTATCTGATATCACACACAGTTTACTGCCGTCATACATGTTTTCACCGCGAGCATTCATGCGCGAGTAGGATCAAATAGGTAAGAATGACGATAAATGTCCCCATAAATGTTGCAAGAGAGTTTTATAGGGAAAGGTAAGGAAAATGTGGTGCGCATGCACATTGAACGTATTAGGAGTCTGCGACACGCAAAACACTACTCTTTCGTTTTTTCTTGGGTTGCGAGAGGTCGTGTCCTGCTCGGAATTCAGTCCTTTTTTTCACCTTTGAGTTTCTGAGAAAGGTCCGAGTTTATCCGTTTCCAGAAATCTCCGACTCACCTGCCACTTCCCAAATAGAATCGCAACTGCATGATTCATGATTTTTTATCCGTGGGGGGATTTATGTCGTTGCCCCTAGGTCATTAGTTAACTCCTGAGCACACTCGTGAAGCTGACGAATTTTTGTGCCGATTCCACGTGGCTAAATTTCATCAGAACTTTTTGTAATAAAATACAAAAAAAAACGAATACATTTTTTACTCCATCGAGGACATTTCATTTTTTTTTAATCACTAAAGCGGGCGATACGCTGCATTAAAATTTTTAAAGAAAAATGCTACGGGAATAAACTAGTTCCGAAAAAAACTACTTGAAAGGATTTTAATTCGCGCATTGTTTCAACGCATGATCAACAATTTGTGTGCTGTAGACTCCTTGGAGTGAAAGCATCCAAATATTTGAAAATCTCGAATTTTTCATCCGGAATTTTTGGTAATTGGCCGTAGGAAGTTCGAGATGTGTCAAATTTACACAGAGATATCCAGAATGCGTGAGGTGCAAAATTTTAACAAAACATTATCAAAAAGGGGAACTGAAAAAAAATAAGTTGCCAAACTGAAAATATTTTACCTCTCCTACATGTTGAATGGCATGAGAGTGAAACTCCTTGGATGCCTGAACCTTGACAGGGAATTGAATCCAGTCCCGACGGAGGAAATTCAGGGATCCTTCTGATAAACATTCGGCGTTATCCTTCTCTACAGCTGTACCCGTTTCCCGTCGTTAACGAGGGAAATGACTGACGCGAAGTCCTTGAGGAAAAAGCCCGTAACCATCGCCAGCCGTGAATCCAAGATTTATCGTCGAATGAACGAACTGCAGACTCGTAGCTAACCTATGGTTCTTTTGTAGTCTGAGGGGTGATGGTTGTGATGTGAAAATGCTTTTTAATGAAAACGATTTTTCTGACGGACCCATCCGCAGACGCCGCCCCGAAACCATATCATCAGGATTCTCAATTTATATATTTCATATTGAATTAATCTGTCAAATGGGTGCGACAACACTTGGGTACTGTTGTAAAAACTCATGTTTTTGTCTCATGCTTCTTCAATGGCTATAAAATTCCATACCATCGGAATTATTCGTCACACGATGAGAACGAATAAGTCCAGTTCTTTTCATTACGAAAGTGAGGGCCAATATGTCGCCCGCGGAGGAATAATCAGATTTACTTGGTTGTTAATAATAATTTTAATAATCAAGCTATTTAATTTATTTACCTCCTTTTAAAAGTTTTAACTCCTGATATATCTGTATTATCTCTATTGATTAAAGTGCGTTTATGTTGTATTCTAAAATGTGACTTTTATAATTGTAATATATTCTCAATAACTATTATATCAATTGCTCAGTAGATAAGCACACATGCCCTAGTTCATACATTGCCATCTTATTTTTTATTCAGGCATTGTTTTTATAATTAAAATAGAAAGGTAAATTATATATTTATTATTAAATTTTAGCCAGATTTATCATTAAATTTTATAGTAAATAATTTTTAGTAAGTAAATAATAGTAATGATAATCACAGATGTTTCATTTAGTATAGTTTTTGTGTCATAAAAATTGTAATTATCACACAATTGGATTCGTAAATTATGTTTAATTCTTACATTTTCGCCTGTAATTTACGTTATTTCGTCTAAACTCATCAGCTTTAGCTGCTATCGGCTGACAGAAAATGAAAGGCTACGAATGAGACGCATGGTAAATACAAAAAAACAGTATTTGCTTGTTAGTCGGAAAGGCTGAATAAACCATCGCGTGCTTAATAATGGCTGGCGGTTGGAAGTATTGACTCGTTTGCAACTTATAGATCCCGAGACCTTACCTTGGATTGGTGAAGAGTTAAGGAAGCTTAGAATTAAATAATTCGCTATAGTTAAAGGGTGGAAATTTTAACTTGCCCCTTTAGGTACTTGTCCCAATAGGGCTTGCCAAACTATGAGAAATACTTCGAGACTTATATTTATTTATTTTCACTTCATGGAAGGATGAACATTAAACAGATGGATCTCGAGGTGTAATGGCATCTCCAAGCATTCAATCTTTAAACCGCAGAAGAGAAATCTAGATTTTAAAAAAATGCGTATTTTTAAGTATATTTTTGAAAGATTTAGCTCGTTAAATTATTCAAGTGAGGCTCCTAAATGTAATTTTATGATTCCAACTCATTATTGTTCTCATTATTGTTCTCATTAGTAAATGAAGTATTTGATGTTTTTAATGAAAACTGTCTAATTTAATTATTCAAATCATTCTACGTAGCTCGCACTCTTAACTCCACGAGAATACTTGATCATTGGTAATTTTAATGTCCCACCGTGAATGATACTTGTTAATAAATGGTCTGAAGTGTTATTAATCCTAAATAATTAGGTATTTTAGCTAAATTTCATGACTACATAATTGCGGCGCATGAGTGCAACCGTTGCGTGGAAACTTTTACAGCGGAAATATCGGAGCAAAGGGGGACCTGGAGGGAGTTCACCCTAATCACGATGTTTGTCGTCATTAAAATTTAATGATTATTTTACATGTATTGATCTGTTTCACCATCACTATCATTTTCATAAATTTCCGATACGACTACAGACTTGATGTGAAGTCCTTTTCTCAGTGTTTAAGGAGGGTTTGGTCCGGCGGAGTTGGCCTTGGTGCAAATTCACCTGGGGTGGTTAGGCTTGAAGGTTGGAGGGGTTGGTAGGTTTAGGGGGATCCTGTCCGGCCGCGAGGGTATGTACGCGTGAGTGGTGTAGTTGTTTAGGTTTCGCTGTTATTAAATAATACTTCAAACCGGCTATGTATTAGTGATTTTTGTATAACCGGGTGGTTGTGTGAAAGGCGTTCAGGTGTCTGTCTGATTATAAGGTGTTGCTGATGCAATTAAACACCTGGGAACAGCACGGCTTGGAACTGCTCCGCCTGGCGTCTTTCTTTCCACGAAAATCGCGCCCGTTCCACTTCCAGCCGTCTGATCGCGAGATCAAAGAGAGGTGAATGTCATGGGACAAACAAAAGAAAGCCAACGTTTCCCCCACGCTCCCGTCGAGAAATAGATCCAAAAAAAGTAAACTCACGCTCCTTTTATTCGACGCCGGTGACCCGAAACAACAAACAGTCCCAAACTCTTTGGATACGTAATTTTCGTGTTGCTTCGTTTTCTGTGTATTTGCAGAAATTAACTTTCAGTAACTGTCGGGCATATCCGTTTTGCAATAAAAAAAGAGAGACTTGAGGCGAAAGGCATATTAGGATGATCTATGGCGGTGAATTTTAACGATTTTTCATTTGACTCATAATCCAATACAATCTGACCCAAAGGAATTATTATCTAAGTTTTCATATAAGAATGAGGATTTAAAATAGATAGGAAGACTTAAAATCTTGAGGTTACTCATAATGCCGTTCAATTCTATGAAAAGAAACCTCTGAGGTCATTTTGCTGAACCAGAAAGCGTTTTAATTGGATTTTTCAAAATTGGACCCTAATATACTTTGCGCTTATAAATATCAATGATAATAAGCTGAATTAGAATATTCTCATTGTTGGAAATAAGAATATAATAAATGATTAAACTTATTTCCATTAGTCGTTTATGATAAATTATGACAATATATTCCTTGTATATGAAAACAAAAAGCAACGTTGTGATAAAATAATAATAAAAAAGATTTACCTAAGGTAATGGGTGTCCGGCTGTTTCTCATGATCTCGTTCGGTCTGGGAGCACATCCATAGCGTCTAGGCAGATCAGAAGTACAGATGATGCTACTTTTTTCTATCGTCTCCTAAAATCCTCAAATCAATGTTCGCATACAATATAGGTAGCAATAAATGGCAACAGCTAATAAATAGTCCTGGTGGTTATTAGCTGACAATTCCCCGTTAACGTTTATCCAAAATGATGAAAAATTTAATAATTATGATATTTTTCATGTTGACGCAAGTTCACTTGGTTTTAAAAAATCCTCTATCACCCTAAGTAGATAGTTTATTAATGCCATCAAAGAAACAAATTATTTACCCTTGACCAGTGTTGCAGGTGTCCTCCGATTCAATGAAATCCTGAAAATAATTAGGTATCTGTGTTATGCATTAATACATTATACCAATAATGAAGGATATAAAGAAAAATTGCGAAAATCAATTGAGCAATCACCCCGAACGCAAGAATGCGTCGCGAATACAGGTTTGAGGAACACCTGTGTACAGAAACGTGATTGCACATTGGAAAAGGGTTGAATATCTTTTTATTATCGACACAAAGAATACTCGAATCCGTTTAAAAGTTGAAATATGTCGCTTGCAAAAATACTTGGGAAACTCGGCTATGGGTTTCTTTCTTATGTGAGCATATGTCTTAATATTAGTATCAAATTAATGCTAAGAAGTCGCTCCACCTCTTAATTAAGTAAGGGATACACGATAGCAGAAATGACAACACTTGAAGTTTTTCACTTAGTAAAGTTTTACTTTCGACGAGTTTCGATAGACTACATCATTTTCAATTGAGCTTCAATATTTTAGTTACAAATATTGCCATTATGGAACGATTCCAACAAATCGCACCTGAATAGGCATGTATTGTACATGATCCTAACTAGCCTTTGTGTGCTTTTCTGTTTTTAAAATTTGTTTTATTCTTCTTCTATACCAAGAACTCCTCACTCTAGAACCTTATAACCTTAGAACCTCACTACCACTGAAATCTTCTCCACACCGAAGTTATCTCCTTGTAGAATTTATATTCTGCAGCGCGGCCTGGAATTATCTTTGGGCCCCCAAGGTAGTAACTATGATAGATTGTAAATGCGGTTGGAATAACTAGATCCATACAAAGCTTTCCAATGAATCTTAAATTAGTAATTTGATAAACTGTGCTTCAACGACTGAAACCTTTTCGTACCATCACACAGTTCAAATTTACTCTCATAACTATGAGATATGTTTCCTTTGACCTAAATTCTCGTACTATCACCAACCATATAGGGTAAATACGAACGGAGTTGATTAGAGTTAAAATATTCAGTCTTTGTATCAACGGTTTCTTCGCTAATCGCTCAGTTATTTGCTGAAATTAATTTTGTAGTTTCAATTATGCTTTGTGCATTTTGCGATTTGAATTGCCAACGATTTCTAAGGGAAGTAGTAACGCAAAGCTATTTGATCGGCTCCCATGTTATGTCAAAGGATCATTTAAGCGAATTGGTTAGCTATAAATCATCAATTTTCGATGGATACGGGTGCATTCAACACAGACAGCGAAAGCGCTGCTCGCCTAAATAAGGGGGGCAATGCCAATTTTTAATACTTATTTAAGAGTATTTATTGGAGCGCAGAAAATTCATGTTTAGAGATTAGTTTGGTTAGATGCAGCAATGTAATTCAACTCTTTCCACCTCCCCATCCCCATTTCCGCCCTCCTCTCTGGGTTTTCCCTTGATCCGGCTTCGAATTAATTCCAATGATAAAAATCTATGGAAGCATAGGATTTTTCAAACTTATAACGGAATCTCCGAATGATCATGAGCCATTTTTTTCCTGGGAATGGTGTTAGTTAAAGGTGTGTGAAGTGAAAATGTTAACCACGTCTGGGAGTCCATGAATGTTTTCTTTAAAAATGTGAGAAATAAGGTTTTTTTCATGGTTAATTCAGATGACATGATATTTATCGTTAATGATTGGCGATGTAACAACGTTAAAAATTTTTATGCGAAGAAAATAGGTGGATGGTAGATTTTTTTCTCGAGCTGCATTCAAAGCTCAATAGGGACGTAAAAAGAACACCTGGGGTGGACGATGTTTAATTTTAATAAAGGGGATATTGTCCGTCGTGTATCATTTTGCGAGGCAAAAATTCCTTGCATAGCAAGCGTGACGACGTTTTAAACATATTTCCTTGCTGTCAGGGGCATACGATGGGGATGGAAATTGAAAAAAATAAAATACATGAAAAATGCGCCCAGACTTGGGTCTCATGTAAATGCGTCGAAGTTTTCATCATGGGTATGATTTACATTTTTTTCGATTTTTTTTTCATAGGGACGGAGAAATATTTTTCCAAGTTTTTTCTCCTTGAGGTGGTACCCAATAAGGTCTTAGTAGAGCTTCTATTTTTGATACCTTTTACCATATAATGGAAAGAAAAGAATCCAACTATTTGAGATTATGTATTTGATAATTTACATTATTTGAATGATATTTTATTCGATTTTTGTGTTAGTTGGATATTTTAGCCTTTAAACCTTAACCTTTTAGATAAACGAAAAGAATTTTTATCGACAATTATTGTTTAAATAAGTGAATTCAACCAACCACATGTTCATACGAGTATGCATGCATACTTTAGCTCTCACACGAACGTGTATTCATTAATATTTATTCACTAATCCATTTGCTTACTCTGTCCCAATTCACTGTATTTAACATGCCTTATAACATTCATCAGGTTATTCAATTTCATGTGTGAGTACCGCTCACTCCCGGTCAATATGATGTATTCTCGTTGGACGTACCGCATCGCTTCAGACACAATTCGAAGTGGATGTCTCTTAATTACGATTTAACGACCTGCTCGTGTTTGAAAGGTGAGAGAAGATTTCGCCCTGTTGTAGAAACCATGTTCACAAATCCCTGTCGTGTAAAACCACAAATTCAGGATAGGGTGTCCAGTTCTTTTCCCTATGGAGTACTTGGAGTCTTGTCTGTTACCTCGAAAACCATGAAACTTGAACCTAGGTGCATCAAAAGACACCACATGAACTTGAATCTATATCCCCTCGATCAGAAGTTCCCCTCTACCTACTTCTATTGGTAATCATGCTAACTTGATATTTTCCTGATGACCTCCCGAATCAGTTTATATACTGCAAACAAAACTGTCAAAACAAACGTTCCATCAGAGCACCGATAAAGTTGGGAGTGAAACCACCCTTACCATCAATTGGCTCTATATAAGCCTGGCTCGTGCTTCATCGCTTTTCTTCTTTTGGTGTCTTATATTCTAGAATATTAAATGTAGCAGCGAGAGCAGCCTTGTTATTTACGTCCGTAATTTATTCTAACTGATAAATGGAAATCGATTTTGATTTAAAAACGGTTAATAACGGTACATATTATGAATCAGCGTATTCATTATTATCCTGTAATTGAATCGCGTATAATATACCACATTGGCCTGGATATAATTTTTCATTAGACTCTAATCTACCTCTACAAACTACACCGTGTAAAATGAAGCGAATAAAAGAATTCATGATCAGCTATTTATTGAACAGCCCTCGTGTCTTCAATTAGTAGTAGGTATTTTTTTGCAACAGAATATGATGAAAAAAAATATTTTACCACTGAAGATTTCATACAATCGTTTTAAGCTAAATTCTAATTATAAAATGGTCATATTATTTCCCCCTGAAGTATATCGTTATCAAAACACTTAACATAGTATCCACCATGTTTCGAGGTTTAGAGCATACGAGCCTCTTTATTAATTCTTTCATTAACTCGATGGCGACATCAAATAATAACGTGACAAAATATTATCTTTTGAAATTAGGCACTTTTTTTCCATTCCCCAGAGCGATCTAATGCGATGGTTGGTTGGTTAGAACTATAGCACTGCCAACCGTAAGTGATTCTCAAATTTGCATTTTTGCAGCTTGGCTAAGATTTTTTTTGCGAGATTAGAAGAAGGGAGAGATTCGGAAATTTCTTCTGGGCCTTTTCACTCTTAAATTGTCTTCGCTCTTTGGAAGCTCGAAAATGTTTCCGTTGGATAATTCAACCTGGTGCTCAGCGCCGGGATAAATTATCCAAATTACCTTGAATTTCCCACTTTATCCTCAACGGCGAAACCCTCTTTGGAATAAAAACAACGTGAACGTAACGTGCGATCGACGGCTTAAAACATCGTCACCGAAATGATTCCGTGGGCTCGGTAACTGATGGAAAGGGATTTCACTTAGGCATTCACCTGCATAGAGAGGCGGCGGCGGCGGCGTTAGGGACCGCTTCCTCCTTGGGACGGCCCGCGTTTTCCCACCGTGGGTAATCGGAACTCCTCCTTGCGAACGGGGTTACATCCAATATTCACCACTTCCTTCTAGCCGTCCTCTCCCCCCGCGGCAACGGTATGATTTTAATCCTCCCCCTCTCCCAAACCCTCCATTAGGCTTTTATGAATGCAGCCATGGTGCCTTATGGGAGCTAATAGACGAATCCCATCTTAGTTCCCTCCCTCCCCTCACTCGCATCCTACGCTCTTCATTTTCTGTCTCAGATCCTTTTCGCCTCCTTGGGCATAATTCTTTATAATTCCACCCGCACCGGGGCCTCGAGGGGGAGTGAGTGCTTACTCAGTCTTTTTCTATTACCAGTTCCCATTCTCACCGATCTCCGAAATCTCCTCCAAATCCTCTCTCCCTGCCCCGAGGTCGGTCAGGCAT
>LYUA01000091.1:566540-578964 GCA_002093875.1 Calopteryx splendens | reverse complement strand
ACCCTCCCGCTCCCCCCCCCAACCCCCGAATGCATATTTAGAATGTGGAGGGAAATGACGTTCCTTTTGGTGAATCACCGGTTCCGATCGGCACGGGTGTGCCCACACCCTCCCTGAAGTCCTGCTGCTTCGAGGAGGGGGATGGTGTGGAGTGGGGGGGATGGTGTCGATATTTTCCCCTCCCGACATGCGGGCCCGCCTCGTTCTGCGAGGGCTCGCGAGGCTTTGGTTTATCCGCGAGGATCCGTGGGCCACCAGGAAACTGGGTGACCTTTCGGGACGGCCACCACGTATTTTACGCGTCCCGGCACCTAGATGGTACGGCCCGTGGGCCGTATACCGCAGGCAAAAAAACCCCGCCATCCAACCCGCGAAACGTTCCCCCCTCGTGGGAACACGTCCGCAGACAGAAAGAAGCTCTCATTTTTCAGTGGAAAACCTGGCGAAGGTGTACGTAGGTTTTCACGCAGTAGGTGCCTATGCCAGGACGTTTCCTCACCGTGGCCTATTGCTCCAGCTTTTCTCATCTCCATCTCTTTCTCCCTACCCGTGTTTTCCTTCGCTCGTGTTAAATCACCGGTGACTCCACGGCCCCCCTCTGCTCCATTCGCTCCAACCGGTTTGTCCGCATTCGTGACGGCGGACGTCATCTCCTCTCTCCCTCGCCGTGTGATGGCGAGATCATCCGAGGTTGCCACCTTCGGCCCACGTCGCCGGTGGAGAAAATTCCGCGCTCGGGTTCCTCCTGTGCGAATTATGACCCATTTGCTTCGGGACTCCGCGAATACGCGAAAAGGACTCCTTTCCGATGGGCTTGCTTGCGTTGTGCGGAATGTTTGTTTGAGGGTGAGGGAACAAACACTGGGACGAGCGTAAATAAACCATCTCGGTGGTTCAAGTCTCCTTTGTGCTCCGCTTGGATCTTTTCTTAGGGCGATCTCATGGCGATAAGATTGTGGTTTCCGCTGGCGCAGGAACTAGTGGGGGACAAGGGGTTCATTGAGCTGACACATTTTTTGAGATTAATGCTTAGTATTATTCCGCAAGATAATTTATTTTTTGCCAACGGCGGTTACATAGGGTGATAGTTGGGTCCTTCATTAAAACATTGTCTAACTTTAAAACGTGTTTTTTAGAATTATGTACCTGTTTTCTTCATGCTGCATCATAAATGAATTTTTAACAAATATGCGCACATAGATATATCCTATACCAATTTTTTTACGTTTCCCTGGCTAATTATGTGGGTATCTAATCTTCCTGTTCCCCTTTTCGTCCGTCCGTTTTTTGCTCCCCACACTTTCCGTATCGGAAAAGGTTGCTACTAACGTTTTTTTCTATAGCATCCGTAAGTTGTTTACAGAAACCACTCTTTTACACGATGCGGATAATATATTAAATAGGGTTGGTAGGTACGTATTCCTTTGGGAATATGGCGAACTACATGACTTGGTAGTTATATTGAAAGCATTTTGATGAGACTGTTCACCGAGTTTTCTATCAGTCGATCCATGTTGTGGCGGTAGAAACCTCTCGATAGCAATTACAATGAGTGTGAATCTTTTTTTTGCAGCCGATGACTACTTAGTCCTTGCACCTGCCGATTCCATAAAATTCAGTTTTTCTCCCAGCTACTGCTGATGTACATACGGTAGTTCGGCACGATACTGAGCATGCTTCGAGGGTATAAATCTTCTCCCCCCATATCCACTGTTGTTTAATGGAAAATATCATTTTCCAACAGCCGAGTTCTTCCATTCCCCCAGCATAGGTACAAAAATAATTTTTTTCGTCGATCCGTGCGAATGACAAGTTTCGGGGACCGCTATTGCAGCCTTTCAGTTCCAAACGACGCCAATTCCCGCGCTCAGTGCAGAGGATTAAATGCATTTTATCACCATCGTGCGTGCGGGAGGATTTTTTTTTTAATTCCAAGAAATAAATAAATTCCCCGCGATCGTTAAAGCGCCAAACGACTAAGAGAGCAGTCTTGGAGCGACGTAAATTTTATATCACCCCCCCCTCCCCGTCCCCCTAAATTACCTTCCCACAGATCGACGTGCTGATGAACGGGTTTGTTTTCCATCCATTCCCTCAGTATTTTGCGTGCGCCGTGCAACAAAGAATGAGATTTTCGTCGAGAGTGAAGAGAGAAGGGAAAATATGGAGCCGGGATGAAATGGGGGCGTGGCTTCCCTTAAATATGATTCTCACGAGCCGAGCTCCGGAGGAGGCTTTTTCCATTCTTATATCCTCTCACGCATCTCTTTTTTATTTGAGTCCTACCGTAATTCTTTCCCTATTCTTTTCCGACGTCTCCCCACTTTCTATTCCTCCTTTCTCCAACGTCAGTTAATCTTTATGGAGGCGTCTAATCATGCATTCGACCACTGTTCATTATCTCCAATCTTATCGCTTCACGGTTTAGGAATGCTTTCTCTCTACCGAGTGAAGTTACCAGAAAGCGAATGTAGCGAACCCATTTTTAGAGCACCAGAGAGCACTACTTGTCACGATAAAGAGAGAGAGGGCGAGAGCACTGATCAAATGCCTTTACTTCCAAAAACAAACATTAGGATACCACAAGGAGTATCGTCCAAATGATTTAGGTTTTTTGGAATTCGGCCATCGGACGGAAATACGAATGGACTATACGAGTAGGGTACTGCTCTATATGCATCTCCTGCGCTCTTTTGACACGCAATGTTGGAGATATTCACCCTTTCTTATCATCGTTAAAGTCCGCTGTATAGAGTTTGGTTTTTGGATGGTTTTTTTAATATTAATAAGCATCATTATTTATTATCGAGACACTTCTGAACAATAAAATTAACCTTTTCCCTGCTAAATTTAAACATTAAGGTAATTTTTCTGTCGTAGTGAGTGCTCAATGTTCTTATCTTGTCGTTGGTAGGAGGATGCACAAATTAATTTGATTGTATCAGGCTCATCTTTGTGAAAAATCATGATCGCTGACTATTAAGCTCTGTATATGTTTATAGTAAATGTATTTCGGTACTACCGGTTTCGGTACATATATGATATCATCATATTCAAAATGTTAAGCATTTTTGTACCAGATGATATCAGGGTAGCATCGAAATAAATTCACTGTAAAAATGCACATTTTACCTATTCATTGAAAACGTAAATGATTTGGACAAAAACGGTCGTCTAAGATGGTCGTCTTCGACGCTTCTTCGCGATTCTCAAGCGTCTTCGCATTTTACGTGCGATAAATTGCTTGTTCATTAAACATAAATGATGAGAAATAAAAAAAAAATTCAAGAAGTTTTCCAATTGACGGAAATTTAAAGTAAGTTTATTTTAACCAGTTACACCATAGAATGATATAATTTGCGAATTAAGTTTTAAGCATAGGTTATAAAATCCTTGCAGTTAGATAGCCAAGTGAATCGATTTATTATTATTCGATGCTCTATATGCAACGATACATCTCATTGCTAATAATTTAATTTGTATTGGGAAAATTAACGGTTCGCAGTTTTCTATGGAATTTGTAACGCCATATTGAGTACATTATGAGATAAAGCTATTGGTTAAAAGTTACCTGGGTTCACATCTCCTTCATATGGAATGAAAAACATTTGATTAAACTCCCCTCAGCTCTTCTAGTCTATAGGCAGTCTTTAATTCAGGACCATATTGGTATCGATCTTTTTCCCCAGTCACAGAATAATCCGAAATAATTCAAATCCAAAGCATTAGAAATAAGAATAGGCGTGGATATTGACTGTGAGTGATAGAGGAAGGAATACTTACAGGATACGTGGAGTTTCACGCAAAAATCTCCTCAAAAATGGTCAACTTTATCGGCCGGAATATCGACGTAGGGGTATTTATAAATATTTCGTTGTCTCTTGTGTTCATCTATTTCATTAATAATATAGCTGGAATATTTTTTCTTTTCGAATCCATGAATCTCCTTTGTCAAGTGCTGTCCTACTCCCTTTGTCACTCCCTTATGCCGTCTCTATTCTTACGTCTTTATTTTCCATGAACGCCTCTCTCTCCCTCTCTCCTCTCACCCTCTCTGAAACCATCCGACAGCGTTGTGTCGTGATTTCTCTTTTACGGAAATATCCTGCCTCCATCTACCTCCTCTCGGACTTCCTAAAATATTTCCGTCCCTTCCAACGCCCTCCGGCGACCCCTTCGTTCCACCAGCCCATTCATACCTTTGTCCCCTTAACTTCCATTTACGTCATACCTTTTCCGCCCTTTTCTTCTCCACCCTTACACCTTCATCCTCCACTCATCCTATTTGTCCGCATTATCGTCGTACGTGGCGCGTTCGACGCGGGAGGGAAGACCACGGGATGGGCCCGATTCCGACGACCTTAATGCATTCCCTCTCCTACACACGTCCAAAGGGAAGAAAGATTTCAGTGAGTACGTGCCCTCGTTTGACGGAAAGCTACAGGTTCGTCGAAGTAAAAATGCTTGACGCGCCGTACCAAGAGGCTAGGCTTTTCAGTAGAGCAATAAATGGATTTCGCACACTTTGCAGGGCATTTCAACATTCACAGCGTCGCAATTAAATTCTCATTTGGCGCTTGCAGACCTTTTTTTATTTTCTCCGAACTTTGTAAAGGAAAGTGTGTTATTTTCACGAAAAAGAGATCGAATAATAGATAGATTTGAACGGAATTACACTTTTTCAAGCCCCCTAAACCCTTTTATTTCCATTTCTCGGTTATCCTCATGTCAGTGTTTGCTTGAACATGTTTGTGCATGCACGGTAATGAGTTTATAAGTGCTCTGCTCCTTGGCTATTTTTAAAAGGGAAGGCACATGGGATTTTAATTAAACAGACTAATATCCAACAAGTTTAACTGGGTCATTCGGTGGATTTTCTTGTAAATGCTCCTGAAATCGGTGCAATTCTTGATTTTTTCTTGTGCTTTGTGAGGAGTCACAGTTTTGGTCATTTCTACCGGGCCAACCACATTGTAATGTATTTATGCTATTCATCTGAGTGACGCAAAATTTCGTATTTTCATAGCATTATATACATCGTGTCAGAATGGAGGTAATCAAGTTTTAGAAGACATCGACTTCTAGACGGAGAAGATTATGGAAATAGTACTACTTTTTTATCGCTATTATTTATACTAAAATATATATAATAAAATATATAATAAAATACATAATAAAATACATAGTAAAATTGTCGTATTACATATTGCCTAGTGGTTCATTAGACCTTCATCTTCGTACGTTACAGGCCGCCATTCGCCTTGCCTTCAATGATTCACTTCAGAATTCGTTTACAGGCGGGTTCCGAACGGTGGTGACATTTTATCGAAGGTATTAATATAGGGTAGTGGGTTTTATTTGGGTACGAAAATTGTGCTACAGATGGTGACTTGTGTGTTATTTGGTGGAATTTTGTGGGTGATTGCGTGAAGTGCGTTATGATTGTGATTAATAACAGTGGTTTTTCGTTGTTGGATATTGGAGGCTGTATCTTTTCATATTAATCCGGTTTTGGGGGGAAATGATGCGGAGGAAGTTTATTATTTGTGGTGGAGTTCATTGAAGGAAAAGGAATAAACGGGACAAAAAGTATATCTGAATGTGTCAAGAATGGGTGGGTTGTTACTTTAGTTCTCACGAAAGGAAGCATATTAAAGAAGTGGTTAAGTAATTTTGCCCGACAGTTTAAATTTGCCATCTTTGCCAAGGGTCCATAAAGTACTGACGAGGGAATCAGAGTTTAGAGATTTTAGTTTAGGGTGAAAACTGAGGGCTTTCAGAATGGGACGTAAGAAAATGGGTGAAATATCTAGCTCACCACCTCATATTTCTGTGTAACCATCTGACACCTGTAATGGAGCGGAGGGTGAGGTTTTATTTGACCTTTAAGTGGGTGAGGTTAGATGATTTAAGGAAGGAAGGATTCAGATGGGCTGGCATAAATGACAGTAAAGCGGTTGATTGGAGAGCATGGTAGTTTTGTGTAAGTCCAAGGATTGGGTGTTTTTTCTCCATAATAAGGGGGCGAGAACTTTCCTTACTGCTTTTTATATATTAGTTCAAATGTTTAAGCGACGGGTATAATTTTAGTTTATTATCTTATTTGGTATCCATAAATTTGATGTAGGGAGCAGTGGAAATTTAATCCTTATTAATAATAGGCGGAACGTCTTCAGTTCGTGGATTTGGTTTTCATGCACAATTATTGTGATATTTCTTGACATTTTGTGGGATTGGCTTCGATTTTCCACATGCATGTCCATTCGGTGAAGAGATCTAGATTTGTATGTACTTTTTGCCTAGCGAACTTGAGCCAGTTGTGAGAAGAAGAGGTCGTTGCATCGTCCGCACAAATAAATAATCTAGTGGAATCGGTTTTGGAAATATCGTTAAAATTGCATAGGGTCGATGACAATACGTATTTGAAATATTTGGGAAGACAAATTTTCGAGCCATGAAGGATATTTTCTACAATACGGCCGAGCTGGTGAGCTGTTGAGTTTTGGCGGTGGAGGCAAATTGCTCTGGGATTTGTGGGGGAGGGGAGAACTGAGTTTTAATAATCATTAATGTGATTTTTTCCAGTAATTTGGAGAGGGGATAAATAGACTATGGAAGTGGGAAGAAAAGTTTTGGGATCACAGAGGCCTTTGTTGGGTTTAGGAATCAAGGTTATTTTCGCGGTTCGTCGGACCGTGATAAAATACCTGGGGGTGAGGCGACACCTAAAAAGGTCGTAAAGAAAGGTAATGGCGAATCATGGTTATTAATATTCATCTTTGAATGCGTTCTGCCTGGTTAGGTTCCAGACATTGGAGCATTCGAATGCTGCCGTATTTACTAGCAGCGTGGGAATAGAATCTGAATGGGACGAGGGGGGACCCTTCTCCCGCCCCTCCCCCCGACAGAGGACGTCCCGTTATATTCTCACCCAACTTTCATTAAAAAAATTAATTTAATAAATGTTGAAAACGATATGCGATAGTGGTGTACGGGCAAAATGAAACCTTCCCTTTTTATTGTGCAAATTCTTCGGAAACAGTTAATATGCGGCGTCTGTTGGCGACACAGGTATGAAAATGACTAATAAGACAGGCAGTGATTTAAACAATTAATGCAGCGCATTTATGAGGTGCATACAAGCATTCGCCCACTCCCCCTAAAATGTTTCATTGAAATCTCCCCTCATGATTGGCTGGGTTAAGATCAATCGTCTCCCGTAAATGTCTCATGCTCCCCATCCCCGTTCCCTTTCACATTGTCTCCCCGACTCTCCTCCTTCGCTCGCCATCGAGAGCGCGAGGGAAACCTCCCTCATCCCAGCCTCCGTCGATTAGAGGTCGGGGTGGCGGAATCTTTTTTTTTTTGCTGCACGGGGGGAGTGACCCGGAGCCCCCTCCCCCCCATTTCCGTCATTACCCTCTCCCCTTGGCGACGATTGCGTCTCGCCATCTATGCGCTGACGCGGTGCCAGGGCACGGGGGGCGAAGCCGGGTAAAAAGCGAGATGTGAGAATGAGATTCGTCCCACTCCCTCCGTCTGTAATGTTCGCTCGCGTTTTCGGCATTAAGTTTATTCGAGAGTCTTGGCTCCCTCCCATTCGGTGGAGATCGCCTTTATTCTCCTCGCGATCGATCTGGTCGGGTGGGGTCGATCAGTTGGGCATCAGTGGGAGATTACGGACGGGGGAAGAATTCGACGAGGGCGCACTTTACTTGAGGGTGTCTTCGACTAAAGTGTCTCAGACTTTTTCTTTATTGCTAAACTTGAATAATAATGAAACAAACACCGTTGATTGAGTGGCCTCAGATTATACCTAACCCAGCAATTTCTTGGCCCCATTGGATGGTGTGACCGAGTGTGGGTGGGGTTGTTCGCAACGTCATTGGATATTAATTTAATTATTAAGATTTCCCCGTGAGCACCTATCCTCGTGGGCAGAGTTCCGTATCGGCAGTTTTCAAGGAGAAATAATGCTCCAAGCAAAATAAAAATGGCTTTGCTCTAACAATGGTGAATTTTGGAACTCAGGCACCAGTTCAGAAAAAATGTAAAGGGAACATTCAGGGCTTATTCAAATTTCAGTCTTATTTTTTCTAATGCACTTCTCAGGAAGTTAATATGTAAATACGACCCATTTTATCTCCGCGTAAAGGGCCTTCTTCCATATTTTTCCTTGGCATCCAAATTGGTTTGGCTCATTATGAAGCGTTTTCGCCAATTGATGCCTGTAACTATTTTGTTTGCGCGTATTTTATTTATATTCCTTTTACCTTTAGATTTTATGCTTTTAAATTTTGACTAAGCAGTTGGGATTATGTTTTTTCAAAATATCTGTACCTAATAAACATGAATAACAGAGAGTAAAACAATGCATATGAAAACAGATAAAAGTTCTCATTTTTTTGACTCATGGAAGGATTCCCGATTTTATGTAATGTTGTTTCGAAGCCTTTTGTGAAAATAATTCCTATCAGCCGTAATGGCACAGAACTCCAGCAACATTCATATCATCGTAGCGAGTCAGGGATTTACGTGGTTCATTGATAATTTATTCCTATATTTATTTGGCAATTTGAATCTCATTTTAAAGGACTCTGGGAGGTTGTGTTACTACACCGTAAAATGTTTCAAACAACAAAAAACCTATCTCAAAACCCGGAGAATAACCTGCTTAATCAATAATAAAAATCCTTGGAAGAGAGGGAACATATAATTTTATCGACAAGTTCAGCAAAACATTCGTTCTATTTTTATTTATAGGTCTCCGCTCCGTCAGTAGTCCTAACACGGAGTCTACGCTACACCTGACAAGGCTCTCACATCATAAATATTTCTCAGGCCGTCCAGTCTAAGTAAATACTCAACATAACCTCTCATTATGACTCAGTAAAATGTTTTCCCATTTTCATGAGACAACTGGAAGAGATGGGCCAAATCTGCGATTTTTCCATCGATTAATTTCATTTTTGTGTTTTTTTAGTACTCAAAAACATGCATATGGTCGGTCGATTCTCATGCCCTAGATTTTTCATTGTCTCCACGACTGCTATCTTTCCATCTTATTCCTCGTGGACGATCGAATAGCATGACGAAAAAAGAGAGTCCTACGCTGTTGTATTTGAGTTATCTTTTACGTTTTTTCGTATTTGGACCGCATTTTCTCAATTAAAATAATCATTTTGTGTAAGTATGTATATTTTTTTAATACATAGTCCATGTTCTGCCTTTTAATTTGTGTTTCACCTGATTTGGAAATTTCCAGGTGTAGACAGATAGATGATCGGTTTTTAATATATGCAATTGTCAATTACGCACTTGACTTTTGGTGTCGTCCAATTATTTTTGTATTTAGTTTACTGGAGCGATTTTAATTACTTTAAATGGCACACCTCAGAAAGCTCTAGGCATTATTTTCCATTTAGGCGCTAAGTTCACGACTAATTTTTATGACGCTCCTATTGCTTTTAAGCGCTGGTAAGATATCGATATTACCAGCGCTTAAAAGCAAACATTCACGTTTTAAGTATTTGCACAGACATTGGCATTTTTTTCGGAAACTCTCGCACACGATTAAAACAGTTATTTTTACCTGTGGATGGAAATGCAAATGGAAAAAATAAAATCCGCTTCCCTTAAAGTCTTTCCTCGTGAGTTTTCGTTGAAAAATAAACTGTAATGAGAAAATTGAACTGTGGCCCTAAAGTAGACCCGAAAAAAAGAGTCTCACTATCATTCCGTAATGATTACTCGAAAATTCAAGATGGAAACGTTGAGGGAGGAGCAAGCCGATGATGATATTGAGAAATTTCACAGACAAGGAAAACTGGACGCGCCACCCGGGAGAGTGAAACAATTATCACAGGATACAAATACCCGAGATAAGTCAGGAGCTTTATTAACCGACC
This sequence comes from Calopteryx splendens, assembly GCA_002093875.1. NCBI lineage: Eukaryota > Metazoa > Arthropoda > Insecta > Odonata > Calopterygidae > Calopteryx > Calopteryx splendens. The sequence goes on along the minus strand of LYUA01000091.1, from coordinate 569,056 downwards.
CAAAAGCGATTCAGGGAAGGTAGAAAAAAATACGGAGAAGAACTTTTTGGCAACGAGATTAGGCCAGTGGGCCTACATAGAAGAGAGCTTCGCGGAAATTGAACTAGTCAGTCGGAAGTGATAATATTCGTACCCAAAGAGTTCACGGAGAGGGGGGAGGAAGAGATTTTGGGCAGTGTCGTGGCATTTATGAAGTAGATTAGCCAAAAGATTTCATAAATTCATTTAATTCTCGTCCCAAAAAATTGGAGGGAGGAGTCTTTAAAATCTAGCGGGATGTTGAAGGGTGTGATGTGAGCCAGAATGTTGGGTAAGGGGGGGTGAGGGGAGAGAGATAGATAGAATAGGAATTTAGGACGCCTTGAAGATTGGGAGAAATCATGGTGAGCTGAAGATAGAAACATTTCAGGGGGAAAGGCTGTAAATGTCGTTTACTGCGTCAAGTACGACACTCAAACCGGTTTGAGTAATTTTTGGGATGGCTCCAGAAGGGGAGAACATTCATCCTTACGCCCCCGGATCTCGAATTTATTCTGTTTCCCTCGAATGTGTGACCCGGGAACACCTATCGCAGTCGACTCCAATCGGCGTTCGTTCCTCTCTTCCATCCCTCCCCCACACTCCCGCAAACGCACGCACATTTCCTCCAGACAATGCGTAATGTCAGCGTTGCCATGGAGACTGTAATGAATCGATATTGGCTCCATCCTTCGCAGCATTTTCCCCGTTGCCCACATTGACTCGTGGAGCCGAGTATCAAAATTATTCAATCGATTCTACTCATTTTCGTGTTCTCATCACTTCGTTTAACGTTCTTCGTCGGGTATTTCAGTTTTCCATTAAATCTAGAATTTACCGGCATCGTTTTCCCTATCCCGTCTAATTTGTTTCTTTATATTTTAAAGTTTTTTTGGCATGTACCGGATAGAAATAATAAAATCCATTGACCATGTCGCTTGTTTTCAGAGCAGGTAGAATTGCGAACTTTATCGAAAAATAATGGTGTGTCAATAGTTTAGTAGTAGTAGTATATTTAGAGTGAAATAAAAATTTATCGCGGCGTCCTTTAAGATAACCTTTTGTTCAGTCGTGGTGATATGCTGCTGGAATATTTATTGTGCCAATCAAGCATCAGCATTTCAATCCGAAGATTGGTTGACTGGACGTCTCCATTCTTCCCTCTCCAATGTTAATCCCCTTGGTGAACTCTTATCGGAATCCCCACCAGCTTAAATTCTGCTTGCAGAATTTAACTCGAAGGAGATCCCGAGAATGGTTAACCATGAGCATACGTCGGGAAAGCACTAGACCTTTCATCTAATTCCCTTGCTCCCCGACAGGCATTTCGTCAAATATCCCTCTTTACTTGGCTCCCGTATTGATTTAGTCTTCCTCTTTGGGCCTTTCCCTCTATTATGGTTTCTAAACAAATCCATTATATCTCAAGGTTTTCCCAATTCTTCTTCATTTCTCATTTCATCCGTCAAATTGATCTTCAGCATCTGTCTCCTGCATCATGTTTCGAAGTTTTCTAATATTTTCTGGACTGTTTTTCCAATGGTCCATGCCTCCGAGCCAAGGAATGCCGTACCCTTTCCGATTTCCTTCTCGAAAATATTCCTTGCTTTTACACTCATTTTCTATGGGCACTGTAGTTTTCTATTCGCGGCAAACCCTTTTTAAATTAAGCTAATCCCCGGTTAGGCCCGTCGAGTGCCTTTCATCCCATTCTATGCTACTTCCTAGGTTGGTGAATGATTCCACTTGTTCTATAATGTATGACGACGACATTTCACCCTCGAATCTGTTTCGAGGTCACACCATCGTAGGATTCTATAATTGAATAAAGAAGTGCTTCCGAACTATCCAAATTGTTTCGTTTATAAGTAATTTTATATTATGGCTTTATGAGTACAGAGGTTTCCTTATCAATTTCTGAGATTAATGGAAACCTTGACCACAAATCTATTTCTCTAAAACATTGTGATTGGTTAATTTATGGTGAATAGCTCACTTGCTCAAGTAGAACCTATTATCACGACGAGCTTTACGATCAGTATCAACATGATTCGATTGGTAATAGGCATTCAATGATGAGTGCATATTATGAATCACTCAGTTGGCATTTCGCATCTAGGTACCTCTTTGTCCAATTATTAATATGTACACTTTTGTTTCGCCTTTAGAGATGAATAATTTCCTCCGGAATCACATTGTTTTAACGCACAGATATATTTCAAAGTTGTTTGTTGACCCCACGCTCCCCGCAAACGTTTCCGGGGCAATGACGACCTTTTAAAAGTTCACTTGAACCACACCCCCCGGATTGTCTTTGTGAAACGCGAGCACTTTGAAACGGTCGTAATGCGGTCTTTCCTGAATTTTTTTTTTCCGTTTTCGTTCTTATAGCGATAGGACACGCCATCCCCCTTCGAGAGGAATCGGTCGGATATTCTCGGTTTCGGGACGACGAATGCGGGCGTGCTGTGAGTTACCGAAGTCTCCCAGCCGCCCCC
>LYUA01000091.1:497662-508224 GCA_002093875.1 Calopteryx splendens | reverse complement strand
GCGACCTCTGGTTCCATAGGCGACCACGCTACCTCTAGGCTACCTCGCCCCCAATATAACAATAATCCTATATAATCATGCGTGTATTTCATCAAAGTAGCGCAGTATTTATCAAAAAATATATATTCAAGCGAAATAATACCCAATTCACCCAGTACCACGGACTTAGAATACCCAGAACTAAACTCAACGACGTGTGAAAATCACTCATCAGGATCGGGAGGCCCGTTCCTTTCCCTGTGCACGTTACATACCTAAATGTAAATTATTTCTCATGCATCTAAAATATATATTCACACCTCTTTGTATTTATAAGAGCGTCTTAGAAAAAATATACAAAATTTCAACAAAATTTCAAACATATTTCATATATACTAGAGAAATTATTGAAATACTCCAGTAAAATCTTATGCGTATCTTACGCGTAAGCGTCCAGTAAAATCTTACGCGTAAGCGTATCAACTTGTTGAATTATTTTTCCTATATCTCATGTTATAAAAGGCCACAGCAGCCTGGGTAACGGCCTTGGGTATAAAAATAAGTAAAATAAGTTTTGTTAACTTCCCTATAGCACATTTAGCTCAATTGCTCTTTTTTCTGCCTTGCGTATTCCAAAAACATCTGTGGTTAGAAACACCAAACTAAAAGTGGCAGAGATAGGGGGGCGACCCGCCCCGAAATCACCCCTCCCACATTGCTTCGAAGGTGGCTGTCGCATGTCACGTGACCCATCGCTTTCTTACGCCTTCCTCAGAGGAATGTTGTCATACACCGTTCACATACATTGAAGTTCTATTCTCCGAACACTGCCCACGAGTTCAGTGCGAGGGCGGGAAGTATTTCTGCATCCCTTTCGCACGTGAGATTTCCTTCACCCTCATCGCAAGGCCTTCCTTCCATCCCGTCGGAACTCCCTTCCCTCTGCCCTCCCCTTCCCCTCGCACTAAACCCTGCCCACCTCCGCCCTCTCGCCGAAGGCCCAAGGTCAATATTTACTTTGTCGGCCCCACCCTTGGTCTCCCACGCCAGAGCGGGCGATATCCCTCCTTGCGCCACTTCCCCCGGCCTCACTTCCCTCTCCCCCCGGCCGAGACGTGGTGGTTGGGAAGCAGGAGCGAAGAGGGGGTCAGGATGAAAGGACCCAGCTGGGTGGGGTCTGAGGGGGAGGAAGAGGTTGGTGGGAGAGGGAAAGAGAGGAGGGGGGAGGGGTAAAAGGGAGAGAGAAAGAGGGTGGTTTGTCTAGGGCGCAAGGAGGAGCGGAGTTTATGGGGAAATGGGCCGGATCTTCACGAGGAAATTCATTTCGTGCGAGGCATCCGGCGTGATTTCCTCCCCCGTCAGAGCCAGAGCACCTCTCCCCGCCTGGCGAATATTTTATCTACGGCTCAGTAATTTTTTGGAGATTTGGGAAGATGGGTATTACTCTCCGCACCGGGGAAATTTCTCATGCCGCTCATACTCGTGTTTTTTGTTTCTCTTCGTTCTTGGCGTGCCTTTGTCTTTAAGTGCGTGTCAGTGCCCCGTAATGCATCGGCAGTTTAGCACACCCGGGTAATGAAATGAGAGAAATAGACTCCCGCTCTGGGTGGTTCAAGTACCGTTTGATCCTCGTCCTAACTCGCGGTCGCAAGAAAATCCATATTTTGATAGGTCTTGTACTCTGCACTTTCTTTTACGATCAATTCACGGAAAAAAAATAATAATTCTATTAATTATCACAATCAAAGGTTGGTGTCTCAAAATCACCTCCCACGAGCAGTAATGGGTATGGGTAAGGTGATGGTTATATTAATTTGGTACAGCAAGAACAAGATATAATTATGAGAACTATAATATATTTTCACAAATTCATTGTATCAGGCAGGGTTCTGATTCTTGAACTATGGAATGCATTACCCGTTCGACTCACCTATTGCTACCAGTGAGTACAATTCCGCCATTATTATTCAGACTGTCCTTGGTCCTTTAATTGGCCCCAAACAAAGGATGAATATGATGGGAAATATTGAGAGAACACGACAATATTGCGCGGTACGCATAAGTTCTGCGCCGAGGAAATGTGCCATCGATACTCTACATTGTCCTCTCCAAAGTTTCTGACGAGGAGCTTGGCTTTTCTTAATAGGAATTATTAACTTAACTGCTCAAAATGTTCAAAGGGGGTAAGTTGACACTTTCTCGTCTCCACGGTCACAAATGGCTCGCATCCTGTAAGTGCGTGCCCGGGACGCGTTAGCAGAGCGCTAGATGAGCCTGGCCGGACGAAGCCGGAGTGGGATCACTTAGCACGCCCCTTCCGCCGCCGCCGCCGCCACGATAACGCCCGCCGCTCAAGTTCTCGAAAATTTGATAGGTGGGCGGGACCTGCTGCGAATGCTTCGGCCCGACGCGAAATTACCCACACGGCGAGGAAATATGCGAAGGACTTTCACCGTGGGTGCACACGAACGGAGGGAGAAGGGACGACGGATGGGCTCATCACCGGTGGATTTGGATAATATCCTGAAATGGCATGAGGAATGGCGACTGCAATTACGCACGTTATTAATTTTCAATTCTCCGTGGTAGTGCGAAAAAAAATGAAGAGCCCCAGCGAGGATCCTGTGTTTCAATAATTCGTAGCTCAAAATTCGTCCATTCGCTTTAATCGGCAGCTGTACCAATTGATTGCGCATCCACTTTCGCCTTTATTGCTGTAAACAAATCATGTAAAAATATTTTATTTTTAAGGCTCAACATTTTTAAGTTTACCAATTTTGTCATCCTTCGATTTAAAACTGCGCTTGGGTAAGTAAAGGTTAATTATAATAGTTTGAGCTTGGAAAACCCTGAGAAAAAGGGATATCGCACGTGATGTGCGTATGAATTAGAATCAATCAGTGAATGAAGTGTGATATAATCAATAAAACAAAGGAGTGCATTGAAAATCAAGATGTTTGCATATTAATGTTAACGGTAAAGAGAAAAAATCTGGCATTTTTACGATACCACAATTAGCCTGATGGGGCTCAATAGCAGTGCTTAATTCTGGGCACCCTCAGCTTCACCCAAGATGCGTACCATTTTCCGGGTACCTGATCATGCTGGGAAATCACAGGCGTACCAGGGAAAGGAACTGGCCCCCTTACACTGATGTGAGAATTTCACACGCCTTTGAGCTTAGTAATGAATGAGATCTACACTCACCTACCAAACCGACTCTCGGGTTGATTACTGTGATTTTATTTGAGGGAAGCTAAGAAAGAAATCCTTATCAAATATAACTTCTCCTAATTTAATCTTTTTATTTTATTAATGTTTTCAATTCTCCAGTCCCTGACAAATATGATTGAAATGGTTTATATATTTAGGACATAGTAAACCTTTCGATTATACACTGAATCTGTTTTTTGTTTTTAAACCCGGGAGGGAAATTTGGCATGTAGTTAGAACCCTACATTTTTTTTAGGGAAATGGGTGATTCACTTTTCTTTGATTTTACTGCTTATTGTTCTTTTAATTTCTTGTTTGTGGGAGTCCCAAAGTGGTCAGTTGGCTTGCAATGAAGGTAAAATAAATATGAGCACTTTTAGCAGAGACAGAGGAGGAACTATTTCCTTGGCGTCCCTTAAGGGGATGCAGGTGTAGTAAATTGACAAACTCAAATGGAGTAAAGGCATTTACTCCAAAACTGGTTGGTATTTTCTCTTTTGATTGAATTGGAATCAGTTTATGTTGCCCGAGTAGACTGTTAGCAGTTTTTCTCGATGGAAGAAATCCCTGTAGTGAAGTTTTTCAGATTTCCCTAGGCATCGGCATTCCCCAGTTAGTTATCTTTCAAGGCAGTACACTTTTTTTCGATTACCATCCTCGCAATTTGTTTCCCCGGCCTCCACAAACACCGCTTAGTTCGGAAATTCTCTTTTTGCATATTGGAATCATTAAAGTCAAATTAAACGTTTTTCATTGCCGAGTGCATGGTGAAATATCGAATAGGGGTGGGGAAAACGTGGATATGAATGAAAAGGTGATGCAAACCGCTATTTTTTTGTAGCACAGGTGGCGACGTAAAGATATTCCCTCCCCGGAAGGAACCTTGCGACCCTTTTTTTTGCCGGAGAAATTTTCCGGAAAAAAAACACCTCAGGTGAAAAGAGAATAATGGATGGATGGATAGGTGGATGGATGGATGACGGAGATGCTTTGAGTGCGACCTTATGCGTGAGTGGATTGAAGAATTTCAAGAGCGATAAAGGGGCTGTTGAGAATGCGAAAGAAAGGACGGGAAGGAGTAAACGGAACGAAAATACGGAGTTGGCATATTCAGAGGAAAGTGAGGCTATCAAAATCTCAAAGGGATTGTAATGAAATATAATCGATGAAAATTTGGCATAAAACTAACGCGAAAAATGTTAAGTTGAATCAAGTATAGAATATGATATGTTCTTAAGGACAAGTATATCGTTTTAAGAATGAAATTCCTATTACCTTGCAATGTAATTTTCTTGAAAGACATGAATTTCCATTTTCTTTAAGGAATTTACTTTTCGAAATAAATTTAATTTTCGGAAGTATCTTATTAGCGTGTCTTTATTTTTTAAATTTTTTATTTATATAGCCTGGAATAATGATTTAAATGGCTGCATTTTCAGAGTTAGGAAATTTATCGAAAGGACTTTGTTTAACTTAATTTTTTATTTAATTACATATTAAAGTGTTAATGTGATCTCAAATTGTTAGTTAAATGATCTAATTGCTAACTATGAAATGGATATTTTTCATGCCTCTCAAGTAGAAGATGTAAAATTAAATTTTTTTTCCTCAGTTTCATGAAGTAATTGACTGCAAGTGTATTAAATTCCTCTCTCACCGAAAAAGAATTTGCACCTTAATTAAAAAGTAATGCTAAAACACAATTTATTATCCTTGTAATTATTTTTTATTTGTTGGTAGGTAAATTTACTTCATATTTTATCGCCTGTATTTGTATTTTCACTGCTTGAAGAATAAGAAAATTTGTTCACATAATAATTTATCATCATTCTAAGAGTATGTTATACCACTCTGAGAAATATGATGAAAAAATTTCCAGGGATACAGAGTACCAAATAATTTTCTCGAAGACTTCAACAGGCATCGGCAAATGAATTCCTGTTTAGTCCAGAAACCTTTATGATGTTTTAGAATATACAGATCCCTTTGACATTCTCAAGTTTTCTTTTTCAGAAAACTTGGTTATAGAATTATATCGAAAACATCGTAGCCGTTTTAGTTGAGTGAATATGCCTCGTACTTTTGAATCTTTAAAATATTACTCAGCACTTGCAGTGGAATTTAAAGTAATGACTTCATTTTACTAGCGTTTCTTCAGATAGAAAGGCGTTCTATATTTTTTATGACCATCAAAGAGATTAATAAAACCATGCCATGTCTTACTTAATTTAAATTACACTCTTTTTAATTCTGTTGCCCAGAGTGTAAGGAAGGGATTTTTGAAGAGAAGCTGATTATGCTAAGATTCCCAAATATAGCATCACATTAGTAAATCAAATGACAGTAATTGTATAAGTATGAACTGATTAACTGTCATAAATAATTTATAAAAAATTAACATCTTTTTTGTACAAATTACAATTATAACTGAAGGAACCGGAAAAAAAACTGACATACATTCTTCCGCGTTGAGTACCAACCTAGATCTCTCTGGTTACGCCAGTTATGACCTAATTGCGGTATTATTAGTTTTTAAGTTTTCTTTTCTTGAAATATTGACATGGAATTCCATACCACACGTTCCTGTGATAGCTTACGGGATGGAATGTAAATTTATAATGCAAAGAAATAGTGAATTTAGAATATGAGGATAAAATACTGATAAAGGGGAAAAAATATTTTGGAAAACTAAATATAATTAACACACTGGAATAGACCAATCGAAGGACAGTTGTAATTGAGGCCATGTCCATAATGGCGATAAGAAGTGTGTTAAAAGAAGTGATAATTTTTTAGAGGCTAGGAAATCCCACTGTTGCATGAGCCCATAAAGGGAAGGCGCAGGAATTAGAACTCGACGTAAGGAGGAGGAAGGACTAGGATACACAGTAATGGGATCAAGAATATCTTTGTGTGGTCGATATATTATTCAGTTCAATGCAGCTATTACGAAAAAGCTCACAACATCCTTAGGTATTTTCAATTCGAATATACGCGGTATTGGATTTTTGTGTTCTCAAATAATGATTTCGTAACGATGTACTGCCGGTAGAAGACTTCATACTTAAAGGACCTCAGTTTGAATTATTAGAATATAAATGGCAGAGTCATATAATTCGTCCACTCACCCTTATGCATACATTACTTCGTGCTTAGGAATTCTCTCATTTTCGTGCGGTATGAAGACACTCGAAACGAATGAATATTCAATAGAGTAAAGGGTAGAGTCAAAGAGAATTGAGGTTGACAAGAGAATCTGAAGAGAGCCCCGCACCGGAACGAGATGAAAGGCATAAGCATTTAATATAAATGATAAAAATCAAGCCAGAGGAATGATTGTAATGGAAATTTTATCTAATTGAGTTTTTATTATTAGTTAATTTGTATAATGTGATAGCTCTGATGGAAATATAAAATATTATTCACGGAAATTATTCGGCATTTTTTTGACATGCGTTAGAATTTGTTTCCCATAATTTTTAAAAGTATTTTTGTAATCGTTGTGCTGACGTAAAAATTAAATATTATTTCATTCCTGGCATGGAAGAGTAACGTGATCATCAGATTTTCTCATAATAAATCAGCATTCGGATTCCTGTCATGCCCTTCGTTTTGACTAATTTTCATAAACTGTGCCCACACCATTGATCATTATTCCAACGCAAAAAGCGCAACGAGAGCAGTTGTATCCTGAGAGGACAAAGTTTGCAAAACCTAAGAGATTGAAATATGAAATCGTTGAATAAAATCCTTTCAATCAGTAATTGGGCATCTTCGCCGACTTTCATCATGGCTAAATTATGCAGGCAATATTATTTCCTGTCCATTTTGCGACTACTCATTACAGTTAGGAGATGCCGTCCCCCAGGGACACGGTGTAAAGTAAGTCTTCGGAAAAAAGTCTTTAAATTTGATGGAGAAGTTTATAAAGGGAAATGGAATAAATGAGTTGGAGAGGATCATGGGACAATCGACGAGTTTGTGGGAGGACGAGACTCTATGAGATATCTGTTTGGGCTTTGTGCTCAACTCGGCAGAGTGGCTCATGGGGCAATGTATCCCGAGGTTTTCGGGCAAAGTTCGTTCTGTGATGAACCGCTCGGCTCTCTGTTCGAGTTCTACACCATATACCGCAAAGAATGACGCATTGGGCGACACGGACAGCGGTGACTCGTGATGATAGATTGTGGCTTTCCCTCTCCCATTTTTATATTTACCCATAGCTCGAGTGCTATAGTACCACTGCGTACTTACGTGGGGCGCAAGATTGCTTTCCCTTCTCCATTTTTACTGTCAACGCTTAGCATTATTTTCAATTTTTCTTTTGGTAGAGCCGGATCAATCGTGCGTAATGAGCTAGGAGAGAGATTTTATGGAGCTATGAACGAAAGAATTTTTTTAAATTTTAACAAACAATAATTGGTTGGCTTGGTAATAAGGTGGAAAGGGGGCGCAAGTTTAATTCCCATTTGGTTCTTGAAATTTTTTTTTATAGTTTTATAGGGCTGAATATTTATAAGCGGCGAAGGGAGATTAGAAAAAAAATTAAGGCATAGAATTAATATCGACACTTCACGTTCTGCAGTCATAGATTGAAACAATACTTATGCAGAAATATTTCCTTTAATTCTATGTACTACCTATGCACCAAAAATCTATTAAAAAGCAATACGAAATATTATGACGTTCTCAAAGCCTAAGTAATAATTAGAAGTTTCAAAAAACAATTATTCAACTATTTTCATCCGTTATTTTAGGTATAAAATGCGGTGAATAATCTCGTGGAGGACTATATATGAGGCTCGCGTGTATCTTCAACAATTATATATTTTGTTGACAATTATCGTCAGTATTTTGAAAGGAGATCCGAGGCGGCGAAAATCATAATGATTTTGGTGGCTTAAGAGGAATTTTTGCCTTGACAGGAAACTGCGGTTTAACACTGATCATTTCGTGGAGAAAATGCATCAGGATGGGAAGTATGCGTTCGGGAAGGCAGCAGACTTCCGCCGGCGCCTCTATCTTCACTGTCGGGAAATGTCCTCGATAAAAGTATCCATGTCTTTCCAGTTGTCCCAGGTTGAATGAGATTGGAAATATTTCGGGATTCAAAGACTTGCTCTCGGCGAAAGGGATCGGTAAACAACCATACTTTCGGCGGCGCTGCGGCATTGCTGGAGGAACGATTTCACCCTGGAGCATAGGCAATGCTGGCGAGCCAACACGTTTTCGCGGGTTGTCTAACTTCAATTTTTCCAGGGGCGTTCGCTCGGCGTTGGGAATTTGACAAGCGTAATGGAAGCATATCATGTAATGGTGGTATTTCGGTCCCCGCAATTCTCCTCTTGCCTCCTTGCTTTACTGAACTCGCTCGTTGGCGTCCATTCGGTTAAGTGCGCCTTCTATGTGCGCAGCAGAGAAGCAAGCAAAAAGCTGTGTGAATTTTGCACGCCGCTAACCGCCAGCTTTGACGTCATTGGGAGGCGTGGTCGGAATATTTCCGGGTCGTAGACGCTCACCGCTTGCAGTTTTGCTATCATAATTAACTTCGTCGTATAATATCTAGACATACAATAAGGAAAATAAATTCATTGGAAATTAAATAACATTGGAAGTTCGGACGAGGTTTCAATTTCCATTTCATATCATAAACGTTACCTAAACAATGGTCATGGACAGAAATTGATATATTCTTAAAAAATTGTACTAGCGACTAGACCATTCAGACTTGATTTTATTCTTAGTTCTTGCTGGGGCTTACTACTTACCGATTTATATTCGTAATAATCATGTATAGGAATAAATAATAATAATAATCCAAATGTAATGGCATTATTAATATCTTTTTCCTCATCTTTTTAATTCGAACAAATATTTTGTTACAAATTAATTCCAATTGACCTCATTCTTAGTATTCATTGTGCATAATTTGCCTTTAAAAACTGTGATGTGATCATATTATTGTGAAAACTAATTGATAGGGATTTCAGCTCAGACGGGAGTTACATGGTGGTCAGAGCGTAGGCCTCCATACGGTAAACGGCTGATTTCACATGCTGAGGTTCAATTGGGCTACAGCGCTGATTAAGCACCAACCAAACTGACTCTATTATTGCTGAAAATTGGAATTCTCTTCAAGCCATAAGAGAGTTATAACGTCGATCCCTGAAATATATTGTGTGTTCTCATAGGTACAACATAAAAAAGCTAAAAGATAAATATTTAAGATCGAAAATGTAATTCTAGGAAAATTATATTTACCCGTAGATAATTAAATTAAAAAAATAAATTTTTAAGAATTTGATAAACGAATTATCCTCGTCACATATCGTTGTGAACATTCTATTCGATAAATTTCACCGGATTACCATGAAGCATAGGAAATGGTGGTCAAAATATTCCTTCCCTAATCGAAAAAGTTGTCCCTTTTAAACGTTTCCGTCCCGATACGAAGTGAACTGATCCCACAAGCGATCGTCAGGTATTCAGCGCTGGCTGGCTGGCTCATAGGCATAAACGTAAAGTTTGATGGCTGGGAAAAAAACACTCCGCGTCTTTTTTTTTTCAAATCGCGAAAGGAATCAAACCGTCAACGACTGCGCAAGGCGAAAATCATCCCTCGCGTGCTCATTGCTCGCATGCTTGTACTCATTTCGGGAGGGAGCGAGCCCGGGAGACGGAGAGTAAGCGGGAACCGGGTGATTAAGTATTCAAAAGAGGGGCGGAGTCAATTGGGCCAAGCAGCTGAGCTACGCGGAAAAAAAGCGAATCGGTGAGGCGGTGGGCAAATTGGAGTAGGGAACAAGGTCACGCCTCCGCGTGCATACCTTCCTATTAACTCGGCAGCAGAATCGTCACTCGTCAAGGTGGCGTCATACGACTCCCGTGTTTTATTTTTCCATGACGAAATCGAGTGGACGGGTAGACGGTTGGGGAAGGAGCGCGGGGAGATTTTGGGAGGGGCGGCGAGGAAGGAGTAAACCAGAGTAAGCGGGATCCTTCACCTACCTCGGCGGCAATGGGATGGCAGAAGCTTGATAAATGTCAAGCAAATTGTAGCCCAAGTTAAGAATGAAAACTTAGCAACTACTATGCTCAAAGGGCATACGGTTGTGAACAAGGAATTGGCATGTCAAATCGTTCCTTTGGAGCATGGCACTCTATGGATCAGAGGCATGGTCCATTTGAAAAGCGGAAAATGAATAGATGATTTAGAAGCATGTTGCTGGAGGTTAAAAATAAATGGATAAAGGAATCAAATAAGTAACGAAGAAGTATATGGAAGAGGAGAGGAGGAAAAGGCAACGTGGATAACTCTAGAGCAGTGGTTCCCAAAGTGGGCGCTACCGCCCCCTGGGGGGCGGTGCTCT
>LYUA01000091.1:394327-405886 GCA_002093875.1 Calopteryx splendens | reverse complement strand
GGGGTGGGTGGTGAACGAAAGGGAAAGTCTTAGCGGGGAAGAGATAGAATGGGGAAGGAAGTTGGGGAAGGATATGGGTGGGGGAAAAGTAGGGGGATGGGAGAAGGGAATTAGACGTGGGAACATACTCATTGGCCTAGGAAGGTGGAGTGAAGATGGAGGGATCGCGGGGGGGGAGGAGACGGGAGGTGTTTAGAAAGTAAAAGCGATCTAGGAGGGTCTGGGAGAAAGCAGGATAGGAAATGGGGAAGGACTTGAAAGTGCTAGAGAAGGGGAGGTTGTGTAAATCAATGACAATTGTTAAACCGAGACTCGGCTTGTGTTTGAGTGAGTTGGTCCTTGTCGAGGGTTGAAACGGGTTTCCATAATTTCCAGACAAACGCTTACGTGTGAGAGGCAAAGCTTTTGGGCAGCGTGATGTCACTGGAGACATTGGGTTTTAGATAAATAGCCACATTTCTCATGGGTCTTCTGGCGGAGGAAGATTTGAAATCGAAAATACTGTGAATCTCTATTCTGAGGAGGAAATAACTCTTAATTCAAAGCATAATTTAAGAGCATCACCAGATTACAAGAAAGAACATCAAGGGGAAAATAGAATCAATTATTGATTATTCTTAATATATATTATTTTCTGTTTAAAATGAATGACCACGTTGCCCATACTGATTATTAATAATATTAAGACATGATGACGCTTAGTATCATGTTAAGCTGAACAGAAATTTTTGGATGCTTTAACTAAATTTATAGACATACTTAACCAAAAATCTACTTTTTTAAATGCAATTGGCCGTCGTAAACTTTTCAGTAAGTTAATATTAATAAATAAATTGAAGCTTTATTCGAGTTGATGGAAGGAAAAATATAGTTGAGATCGAGTAAATCATTTTGAACTACGTACCTAATCATCTTAGCCTGATAGCATCCTGTTTCAATATTTATTAATTCAGAGGTTTAATCTGTGCAAAGAGTCGGCCCTATCATTTGACCCAAGATATCACACTCTATCCTTTCCTGAAACCTTCCAATTTTATTCATTGATTGATCTTATAATTTATTCTATTGAGTATTAACTACCTATAATTCTTCTAGATTAACCCCCACCGAAACTTTTAAAATAATCTATTTTATTTTTCGATATACTCTTTACATTCCTACGCATTCAGATATCAAGGGTTAGAAAAAATATCGCACGTTAACTATTTGACACAATGAAAATATGCGGTTAAGGGAAACTTATCCAAACTCGGCAATAGTGAAATATCACTTTCGATATATTGCTTTTTTTTGTTATTTGAATATGAAATAAAGTGGATCGCATTGTTGAATCCGTGAGACGATGAGCGTATTGATAACTTTGCATTCCTCATACATCTAAGTTTAGCCTTCAAGAACCCTAAACAAATTTAATGGGTGTGAGTAGGAGGAGGGCGGGTCTCCAGGGTTTCCTGGAGCTGGCTGGAAACTTAAAGTAATTTTGGAATGGTTCGATTTCGTAGAAAATGGAGGGGGAGGTGTGTAGTTCACGTAGGTGGGTTGGCGGAAAATCTACTTTTTGCGGCACTACTCCCAACGAAAGCGTCCGTGTTTCCCTGGGGAGGCGGGAGAAAGGTTGTATAAGTGGACCAGAATGTCAACCAGGGGAGTAAATTATGAATGGGAAAGAAATTATTCCACTCTTCTGTCTGTAAAAGTCATACGATTAATAATTAATAAGCAGAATGTGTGTTTAATATCAAACTTGAGCGAACGGCGATGCAAAGTCACCTGATACCTTTTCAGAAAGAGAGCGTGGTCGGCTAGTGGTTGCCCAGTAAGCGGTAGATTAGCGTGGATTATCCCGGGAAACTTCTTTATATTCATGTGCCTTTATTTTGCGGAAATAAACCAATGTTGGACGAATAAAATTAATCGTACGTCATTGTTACAACTTCAACGTCCTCCTCACGAGCTGCGCGGGAAGTGAAGGGAAATTGAGTGTTCAGACATTCTTCGGGAGCTTTAACCCCTTGAATCCAACCCTAGAGAGTGTGGGGGATGAGTTAGTGTGAGAATAAAGTTAAATGGTGCAGGAGTCAGGCTAGCGACTGTGTTTTTTTTACTTTTCCCCTTTCCTCGTAGAGGGCAAGGAATGGAAATGATCATCGACGGAGGAATGAGAGAGCTTGAGTGGGTGGGGTGTGATCGTGTGAGGGAAAGGCGTCGGAAAGAGACGCTCCCGACGCCCTCTTCGGAAACCTCTCAGCCTTCCCTATCCCACTCGCGCTACACATGACGTCGCTCACAACACGAATATGAAAAATAACAAACTTGTGATAGCATTCAGTACTAATGCTTTATCTTTCTCTCCGTAGGTTTCGTAGGTTTTTTATACCCCCCTCCCTTTCAGTGTGTGGGTGTTCTCCCTGCTGTGGATGTTTTTGTCAGGCGATACTAGCCTACGTTTTCCCCAAAAATGGAAATATACATTTTGAACATGCATTCTAATATCTTTTCCCGTAATATTTTTAAATTATTATTATATCACTTTAATTTTTTTTAATTAAATATTCTGTAACGTATATGCAAGTTTGGCGTTAGTTTTTGGTGGAAGAAGGCCCTATTTCAGTTTCTATCTCGCCCCAATGAATACGGTTATTATCACGATCATTCATTGGGCTTTATTAAATTGTGCTCTCTCTTGCTATTCCCCTTCGTAACATCTCTCTATTCTCCCTCCACTCACATTTCACTCACAATATTTTCGCAATTTTCGATTCAGATTATAATAAATAAAATCTTATGCCTGGTAAAAGTGGCACAAAAGTAAAAAATAAAATCGGTTATCGAATACTTCGCTTTCACGCTGCACACGCTGAAAGCGTTCCGCTTTCCCAGCGCCAGCCCATTGAAGAAATTGTAAATTACGTTACGCCTAAATTTTTGGCAGGAAATTTTGTGATGTAATGAAGTGAGAGGAAATTTATTTTAATAACGCAAGCCACCTCGTGAGGATTGATAGTTCCATACTTGAACTAAGTATTGCTCAAGCTGAAAAAATCGCTGAAAATTCGAGGGTCAAGAGATTTCAAGTAAAAAGAGACAGGTCTCGTGTGTCAACTAATTGTCATTCCATATATTTAGCTAAATTTGCTCAAATGCACGTCTAATATTGATTCTCTACGAAGAATATCATTTTCAAGTTATACGTATATTTGTTTAGGTCACGCGTTACTGTAATAAGCAGAGCGTTACGCGGAGGATTTTGGGCTTAAATATTATATTTTTCGCCAAAAGCACCAACTAAACCCAACCTGTGTAGTTTATGAGCACCATAGATTTCATAGAAACCGCGAAAGGTTCATGAAAAGAAACTGCTGCTCCTACTCTGGATGAATGAATTTCGAGTGAATTTAGGATTTAGTCTGAGGTGTAATTTATCAAGCCTTCATATTCGGATTTATGGCAGATAGTGGCTTATGTTTAGATGCATTTACATTTTAGTGGACTGATTGATGGTAATGCATTTCACTTGCTCGATCAAAGATGGTTTGCGGTTTTCCCAATATTGGGAAATAGTTGTGAATGATTTGGGAAATGTTTTTTTCGATCTGCGCTTCAACAGGCGTCTATACAAAAACTTTAGAGAGATCAAAGAAATTTCTTATAAAATATTTCTGTGAAAATGTCCAATCAAATCAAATGGAATCTTAATTATATCAATCAGTGTTCTGTTGAAAAAAATATTAATCGGCCTGTTATTTGGTAATTGTTAATAAAATGTGCATCAAGAGCTCACTAGAAACAATTAATTTTTCTGACTTCCAAAAGTAACGGTTAGTGCCAATAAATAGATACGTGGTTATCGCTTTTGTCATTTGAGTCTAGTAATTATTTCGGGCACGCACCACACACTGGCCAAAAAAAATTATGAGAAAAAAATTAGAGCTCCCCAGCAACTATTGAATAGAATTTTGGAAATATATCAAGGATAAACTGAAAATTATTGTCTCGCCAGCTCATGATACAAAGGTAAAAATAAAAAGTAAGCCGGACGGCCATTGCCGCTTTCCCAGTCGTCGTTCATGTGATGGAGAAGCACAGAGATGAAGTATACATATCTTAGTTGAAAAATAGTCTAAGAGCCTTGCCTCATTAAATATTCCTTCAAATAGACAGTTGATTAATGTGCCAGTGTTGTAACTTACTAGACCTCATGTTATGAGTTACTCATAAAGGATTAATTGAATAATATTCCAGGGTTTACCCCGGTATTTTCCGTCAAAAATGTCCTATGGTTTTGTGGTTTCGGTCGTATCCCAGTTATTTCTACTTTACATTATTTTTTAAAATAACTAAACTAAAAAAGTTTCCACAAAAAAAAACATGCCTCGATATCACTCAAAGGAAAGCACAGGGATAGTAATGCGACGTCATAGGAGTTTCCTGAGCTATTTCTGCTTCTCCGATGGATAGTGGGCTCCCCGTGGGCTCTCAAGGGTACACTGGAAATGTAAGAAAATTATCTACCTTCCACTATATAATAAGACCGCGTGTATGGCGAGTAATTTACACTAACTCATTTTTTAAAAATCGTTAATGAACATAAATTCACGCCTCCATGGAAATATGCTCTTTTTCAAATATTGACACCCAAGGCATATAAAATTTTTATATTTATGTAACCACCTCTTTCCCAGTTTAATTAATAGAATATTTCCGAAAAAATTAATGATTACAAATAATGAATGCAAATCTGCGTAATTTTGAATTGTTAATTTTGTTATTGGCTAATCCGCTAGAATGTATATGAAGTATTGAAAATTCTGTCTGTGAAAAATAAGAAAAACATTAATCAGCACCAAGAATAAATATTATATCCGAATATTTTTTCTTTTATTTTAAATCAAAAACGTCACCCGAAAACCACAAAAGCTGGATTTATCTTTCTAATTTGCTGATTAATTAGTAATTATTCTTCACTCATAAGGCTTTTCGAAAATTTGAATTATGAAGCTATCGCGTACCTAGCTGTTCTATCTTATTTTGATTAAACTTACGTAATGGAGATTAAATTGTTTAGAATTAACAATGAACCTGTGCTCCATATATCTCATTCCTTAAATATGGTTGAGCCATAATTTTCTCCCTCTTCCAGTGGATATTGCGCGCAAGAACATGTCTATTTCATCTTACGAAATCTCGAGCCAGACTGGCGGAACGAAGTGGCAACGTTGTTTGTTACTGCTTCTTCTATGCGAACTTTTTCAACGCGCAACGAAGGAAGCAACTCGTCTTGCTGCTGACACTCCACCTGAGACTGCTACTTCAGTGTGTACTACGCTTAGGAAACGATTAGGCAGAGGCCGATGTGGTGATAGCCTGTTGATTATGCAACCCGCAGTATAAAAGTGTAAGATTGGCTGTGTATCAACCAGGATGTACTCTCCTGTCAAAATTCCAATGACATAATGTTTTCTGTTAAATGAATTAATGCGTATGTATGTAAGGATACACGCGGATCTCGGGCAATATAAGTTTTTACTTATTTTTAGTCTCTCTCCTAGTCAATTCTGTAGGGTGAGGGGTCAACTTTCATCTTCGGCATGGAAGTTTAAACATTTGAGTGTAGGTTTCTTGAATGGTATGCATATGGTGTGAAACGACTGGCGACACCTGAGCTTCTGAAACCAATTCTTCTGCTACCGCGTTGTTTGAGGAAATTCTTTTTCCTGTAATTCATATCACTGGAGTGTTGTTTTTGTACATCGAATCAATTTTATCGGAACATTGACGCATCGTTTCAGCAAATCCAACTGATAGCTCTAAAAAATTATTTCGTTGCCTAAAATATGTTTTAAGCTATGGACTGTTGATCAAATCTGCCAGAGGTAAAACTTAACGTGGTCGAGAAAGCAATCATTTTCTAGATGTAGCATTATTGTCAGCGAAACGTGTACTTTGTCACGGTTCGGCTTAGATACAAATTAAAACAGCTTCATGAAAGGGGCTCATTGATTAAAATCTTGTAATTACTGTAATTAATTACGTTTTACAGAATTTTTTTTATATTTGCCTCTTTGAATTTGAATCTTTGTAACTCTACTAAGAGTTTCTACTACCATGAAAAGCCCTAGAGTCAAAAGAACTCGTGAAACTTCTTTCGTATCTAGTAATTAAAAAAATGGCTCTGATCTTTTATACATTTTCCCATTTTGAAATTCAATTTTTCGAACTACAAAACTCAATTTTAAGCAGCGACTTCATGAGTGTTTATTTTTTCTTTTCTTTGATTCCAGCACAATTTGTGAGGACTAAGAGGGGAGATCGGGTGTCGGTGTCTACCGAACCATGGCTCCCAGGTTAACGAGGAGGGAAGCGGAGGAGGGGGCGGAGGCGGGGGAAGGAAGTGGGGTACCGGAGGAGACCCCGCCAGCACACCATGCAGAAAACCCCACCCACTACAACACCCACATCTTCAAAGAACGCCATCACAAGCTCAGTGAGCCCCACCGCCATGTGGCCGAATCTTCATACTTAAGCCCATCGGAATCCCCCCCAGCACCTGCACCTTCTGCCGGTATGTACTCTCTCCCGCCATCAAAATCGCATCCTCCAGGTAAATCCTCAAGGTACGAGAATTTTTGGACTGTCTCGTCTGAATATGCTCCGAGAATTTCTTCTCTTCATGGACTGAAAATTCCAATAGTGACTAAAATAATGTATCAAAATGGTATCGCGAAGGCGTGCATTTAGAGAGCTTCAACGCTCAACGCAATTACCAGTGATTAGTTTTCATTGTTTATGCATTCCATTGCGTTGAAATCCTGTGTTTATAAATCTTTTATAACCGCTCTTCAGTTAATATACAGTGTACATGCAGAGAGTTGTCACTCTGTGTAGATTTTGTAGATATCTTGAATTCATTTAATCGGAATTCATATCCAGAACATGGAATTGAAATCTGGACTACCTGAATAAAACAATTTTGAATAATATCATAGTTAGTGAAATTTTGTGTGTTATAAGTACGCGAAAATCCAATTCAAATTGTTTCTCTTGTATGCTGAGTACTAATTTGATGGAATAAAAAATTAACAAAAATTCATGCCAAGAAATTCCAACAGGCCAGATTGGTTTAGGCTAGGCTGGTGTTCACTGTGACACTCTGCCTTAAGAGTTGTAAATATGTGAGCATATAGCTATATTTATACTGTTTTTACACTTACCGCTAGTATTAATTGTAATTCTATTGTTTTTCCTTAATTAAATATTCGCCGCTAAAGAAGTCGAAGGGTCCATAGCACCAAGTGAAGGAGGCACTCCAGAGTCGCCGTCCCCAACGAAAGGCAAAGAAGATGTAGGAGAGAAGGCAATAGAGATTGCAGACAAGTTGGCCCATGAAATGGGGATCCCAACATGGGGTCTCATCGCTATCATCATTGGTGAGCCATCATTTCGGTAGTTTGAATGAATAGTAACTGTAAGTAAAAATGTATGCTCAAAAACATACATACGTACCCGGTGTCACAAATTGAACTCAAACAAACCTATCATAAGAAAAGCGATATATTTTAAACATATTGTGAATTCTTCATGTATAAGAACTTATGGTAGGTTCGTCGCAATTCGATTAACCAATGACTAGAGCAAACTGAGGTACAATGAAAGCACGTCATTTTCAGTTGTGGTACCCTGTTAGTAATAAGTGATGCCATGCACCTAAATATTTCTTGCACACTAATGTTGACTTCTACGATAACATTACAGTTTTTTTTAAGGAGACCTTTTTAACTAAGTCTCTTCATTCCTTCTTAGCATTTTAAAACAGTAGAACAAAATTTCAATCTAAATTTCTACGTTCTTGAATAGACTCAATCTCTCAGTACTTTACTGATATTATGACAGAATAAATAAAATCATTTTCTTCCATTAATAGTTCATACATTAATTTTAACAGAAAATAATGATGTTTTTTCATTCAAAACGTTCACTTTCTCCAATTCCTACAGTGAAGGAAACATTATAAATAAACCTATTTTATTTTTTCCTTAAATTTCTGTTATAAAGTCCAAATGTTAAATCCCTTGATAATATTTTATGTGAGTGTGAATATTTCAGATGGATTTCCTCTTGATCGTTAAAACTTTTCTGAGCTTTCGTACAGCATTTGCCTTAATTTTCAATTGTAAGAATATTGACTGAAATTGTTTTCATCAGTGAAAATATCTTGCTTTTCTATGATAAGAATAGCATATTGGAATGGCACTAAATATTTTTTTAGATGTTTGAATGTAAGATATTAATTTTCCTAGTCTTATTTATACTTAGTCACTTGCCCTTATTACTTAAAAGTCCTGTTTGCAAATTGAGTGCTCGAAGAGATCCACACTGACTAGTTATTAGCATTTCTTCCCATTGCAGTGTTAAAGACTATCTCAAAAATAAAGTAAAATTTATAGTTCTTTATGATTTTTTTTCAAATTGAGATATATTTTTAAAGATTTGATTTTTCAATATTCAAAATTTGATCTAATGGGTGCATGCAGTAGGCATTTTACAGCATGTATTAAAAATGATTGGTATATTTGCATGTTGACAGTAAACCTCATTAACGAGCCAATAGATTAGAGAAAATAAAACTTTGTTTTGTTTCTGTCTAATTATACCTTGATTTTGTGATGCCCCCAGCTGTTTGTATCGTGGTGCTGGGCATCTTATTCTGCTGCATTCGCCGATGCTGCCGCAAGCGGAGGACCAAAGATGGAAAGAAGGGCCTCAAAGGAGCGGTGGACCTAAAATCAGTTCAGTTGCTTGGTTCTGCCTACAAGGAGAAGGTACACTCCTGGGGGCATACTCTTCCCTTTAGATTTGGCTCTTCCTGTGTAACTAAAACTGAATATTAATGGGCTCACGATTTGTTACGTGGGCCCTCATTTGTCATTGCCAACTTTAAGCTTTCA
Organism: Calopteryx splendens; assembly: GCA_002093875.1. NCBI lineage: Eukaryota > Metazoa > Arthropoda > Insecta > Odonata > Calopterygidae > Calopteryx > Calopteryx splendens. The sequence goes on along the minus strand of LYUA01000091.1, from coordinate 396,941 downwards.
GCCTCAAAAAGCTCGAGTGGAGCTCAACGGATCAGCCAAAGTCTACATAAATCCCTTTATGTGAGGTATCCCAAGAAATATATATATTACATATATATATCCACTTTTTTAGTTGATCTTAAATATTGAAGCTTATACCCCTTAGATGGTTACCTTCTCTGACTTAGCTGCAGGGAATGGTATGTTTGCTATTACGGTAAAGATGCATGATTGAGAAATTTCAAGCAATGCACTAATACCGTATTGTCCTGAAAATAAAGGCAAGCTTTGGACACCTGGCTAGTGCTTTTAAATCTCTCTAAGTTGATAAAAAAGAACAAAATTTAATAATTGAAAGTCCACCCAAAGTGTGCCTTTGTAGTTCACTGAAGGAAAAATCATAAAAATATTAAATTACTTAACTTGATAGAATTTGCATTTCTATTCAGGAGATTTATTCTTTGGAAATTTTCAAGTAATTCACTTTCTTAGGTTAAATGCGTAGTTAAAGTTTCTTAGTAAAAGATTTAGCTTTTTAGAAGTTAATATTTCGCTTGGGTATTTACCTGCTAAAATATATACGCTGATAATAGCTATTGTTGACCTCAGTAAGTATTGCAGCAATAGCATTTCAGCTAAACCTTGGGGCCTTATAATCAGTACAAGACGGTTTTATGAATTGAATTGCCTTTTCAATTGATGTTTGATCAATATTTGCACCTGAATTATGAGGTTTATGGCTAGTCTGCATGGGAAACAGGAAAGCCTTTATAAGTAGTCATTTTTATCACACTATTATGCTTATTTCAATTTTTGTCATGAAAGAGCATGTAGTTTAGTTGAACAATTATGTACTTCTGGCTTAATGATAGTTCATTTAACTAATATAAGGCATATATTAACCAGTTTTATCTTTAACTTTTGAATGAATTAGGCTTTTTTATATTAATAACATTCATTTATCACATCACATGAGGGAATGTCTCAATTACTTTGAGATTCCCTGCAAAGCATTGGTGAGTTAAGATATATTATTCTCATTTACTATCAATACCTTTCCCCAATGGACTATCCATTATTAGATGCATGCTGGTTGCAGGGCATGAAATGACTAAATTTTTTTCATGTGAAATAATACTGAGTATCTGGGTGTCCACAGGTGCAGCCAGATATGGAAGAATTGACAGAGAATCAAGAGGACCAAGCAGATGAAGCTGAGAGTAAGCAAAGTGAAGTGAAACTCGGGAAATTACAGTACAAGGTAATTACATATGTCTTCTCATTCTTTAAAATCTCAAGTTACAAATAAATTATTAAAACAATGGCACTTATGATTGTGGTCATAATTTTGAGTTTATGGCTTACCTTTTGATAGCTACTCCAACTTGCACCAATTGCACCTGCCCATCATTGCTTCCTTTTTCTGGGCACGAACTATGTACCATGGTTTTCTGATTATAAGATGCAGCCATAACACGTATCCATATTTTAAATACTTCTAAGTTGTCTCATTATCATAGATATTAGTATTTTTACTTACCTGTTTTTTAATACAGTCAATGTAATTTTTTTCTATGCATATTATACTCAGTATTGATCAGACTTGTTTATTCTTTTTAAAAATTTTTAATGGGCATCATGTGATATTTTGCTTCACTTACTGAAGGCACAATTTATGAAGAAGACAATTTATTTTTTTAATAAAGCCCAAAAATAGAAATATTTCCTTATTATCATCCACCCTAACTTTTTGTCCAATATTGAAATCCATAAATAAAATGAAAGTGATAAGTAAATGAAGGTCAAGTAATATTACTGATTATATTGAGAACATGAATATTTAAAATTGTTGGGTTTTCTCACAGAAATAGTCAAGATTGAGACTCGGTATTTTCACATTGCATATGCCCCTTTTTCAAAGATGGTCTACTTATAAATGTTTTTCATGATCAAATTTTTACTCACATCTAAGGTTTTCACACAATTTTTCTCAGGTCTTTTCAATGTCTTACTGAGTGGCTTTGAGCTGGTAATGCTGACCTAAAAGATTATATTGAAAGCAAATAAAACACAACCCAATATGCTGCTTTTTGGTACCCCAGATCTGGCAAAGTTCCAATTTTCCACCTGCTTAAATAAAACTAAAATCAAATAAGGAAAAGGCTATTTAATGAAGATCCATAACATAATTCATTAACTTGAACGTGATGCATGTCAAAACCATTATATCAACTTCACATTGTAATACTTTTAAGATTTGCATTTGACTATCAATTTATTTTCCCACCATGAGGATTTTTTTACTATGATACAAGAAAATATTGTGTTTGTGCATGTGCATTTGTGCAAAAAACTGTTTGTGAATGATAGCCAACTAAATAATATCATGCTGCTTCATGACCTAAATATTGGTTTCAGATTGAAACATTATAAATTTAGCTAGATTTAACAATTTAACCATTACGCGGTCAAGGTGCCAATATATTGGCTTTCCATGTTTTGCTTAAAACGCTCAAGGTGCCAATATATCGGCTTTTGTTTTAACCCAAAGGCATACAAATTTTTTTAAATTAATATAAATAATTTTTTTAACATATAATTTTATTATTAATGTACTGTATGATGTGTTACCAAT
>LYUA01000091.1:381604-391925 GCA_002093875.1 Calopteryx splendens | reverse complement strand
GTAGCTTAACTGGCTAAAGCACTCGGCCGGAAATCGAGGGATCCGGGTCCCGGTTTAGGCAAATGATTTTTACTCTGTGAATTTTTCGCATATGCATATCCTACAAACTTCTTTATGACATCTTTTCCCTTGAACCCTATTCCCTCCTCCACCTTGGTTCAACTATCTCAGTTTCTGCTTTGCCTCCATTTGAACCTGAAGAAGACGCCTTGCCACATAGTAGAAAACTATACCCTAAACCTACATAGTTTTTCAACTCCTGCTTACAGCTCCAGGTTGATTGTTTCTAGTGTTTATGACAGGACTACACATTTCTTGGAGTTACATTGGTATGGTAAGTTGGATATATACTGAGGCAAATGGAGAGATACACCAGGAAACCTTTCCTTCTTCTCTCTTCAATGATTTTTCTTCTTTCAAGATCTTTTGCCAATGTTCATCCCAAAATTCATTTTCCAATTCTCCAAAGAACTGTGCCCCACTTTTCCCCCTCTCATGATGTACAACTATTTTATTCCACTTCATCTGCTTCAACTATCATTGCATGCCACTGGTTGATAATTATACTTAAATATTTCAAAAACACAATTGGTTTTCATGATGTAGGTACTATTCAGTTTTCATCTAAATAATCTATTTCATAATCTGTGCTACTCATTTGCTTTATCATTGACTCTCTTCAATCATCTTATGATTTGATAAATACTTTATAACTTTCATTTTTTTTCAGAACGTTCCATATGCTGATGCCATGAACAAGACACTAGTGTTCGCCATTTTTGATTTTGACCGATTCTCAAAACATGACCAGATTGGTGAGGTGAAAGTCCCATTGTGCCAGGTGGATTTGGCCCAGACAATTGAGGAGTGGAGAGAACTCCAGGGAGTTGAGGGAGAAGGTGGTCAGGTAGGAAGGGGGGTGGGGGCTGGCAACGTGTAACCAATGAAATGTATTCCCGCGTTCGGAGACTAACTCACAGGAAGACAAGACCCTGTCACAGTTTTTTTTCTTGATGTAAGGATTGACTTCTTACCCAAATACTATGAACACCGGCACATATATAACCTTGCATTAAACCTTTTCCAGCTTTTTTTCTATGGGTCCTCAAGTGAATCTTTAACTCAAAAAGCATTAAGGTAATTTTTTGCACAAATTTGCTGGGTATGCATTATTTCTTCAGGCATTTATTTCATTTGAAAACTTCTGTAATTGGCATTTTATATCAGTTTTTGGTTTTAATTTCTTTTCCTTTCCAAATTTTATCTTACTAGCATTTGATTCTTTTCGTATTATTATTATCACGCTCTCTTCATGTTCTCCTACTGTTCTTTATGAAGTTTGTTATGCCAACAGTATAACCACTGCTCACTATAACTTACTCCCCTGACAGTACTTGGGGTGCAATACTTACTCAAATCACCCTTTCTTGGGTCAAATATATGACCATTTTTACTCGAAAGCTCATAATTCTGCACGTGATCTTCACAGCTCAATTAGAATGTAACTGAGAGACTTGACTGACCATGTGCACTTCTCATGGCATACTCAATGAAACATGCACATCCTATCACATTAACATTTTCAAATGTATGGGGAACATTAATTAAATACCTAAGAAACCTTTGGTCATGTTGCAAAATAATTCCATTTTAACCTTTCCCTCAAGTCACATCACTACTTGAAAGCTGTTGGGGATGTGAGGGGCGAGAGTGTATGTGAGTGAGTGTGTTTTTAAAATCAATCAGGGGAGTACTTGGCTGTGCATGAATTGCTTGTTACACATTTGTACACTTTTCCAACTGTCTTTCTTTGGGGGTCTATGACTGGATTCTCCAATCCTCCTCCGAAGGGTGTTTTAACATGTGACAGGTAAAGTTATAAAAAGTATTTTAAAGCATATGTAGTTTTACTCTAGTTATCATCATTAGTGAAAGCAGGCACCTAATATTTTAATAAAAATTCCTTTATCATACTAGGGTTTGTATTTTCCATTTTGTAGGTTTCTCATTCAATTAAGTAGATTCATCCACATTATAAGTACAAATCTTTAAAAGTATATTTTTAACAGTGTTTGCCAATAATAAGATGCAAAAATTTAGTTTAAAATACCAGCTACTTTGCGAGTGAATTGCAGTATAAATATATATTTTTCCAATTCCCCTTCTTGCTCATTATTTGCTAAGATTATGTTTACTTGCAGATTGCAAAGAGCAATTTTTTTGTATGCTGTAGGATTTAAAAGTGATAAGTTTCATATTATTTAAACTGATGCATGTGGTTTACTATAAGCATTACAATAAGGTTTTTCATATAATAAGTTTTGAATTTTGCATGTCTTTTGCAGATGGTTACGTTTTTGTCATCACTCTGAAACAAAAACGTAACCCATAGTTTGTTTCTTAAGCCATTTATGATTTCAACTGGAAGTGTGAACTAAAAAAAATTACATCTATGATAAGAAGCATTGGCTTGGAAATTTACTATATGTCTGTCTTTATGTGGACATAACTGCCATGCTGAGAAAAAAGAAAGTGTTGGTTAGTCTTGTAATCCTGACCAATGGAACTCTGAATGATCAATACTTTTGGAACTTTATCTTAATGTCTGACTTGCGGGGATTGTGATCGTTTGTTTGATCTACCCAGCTTTTCGCAGGGCCATTGTACCTCGGGACCAGCTTGTGATAGCCACACTCATGGTGAATTTGATGAATTTATTCATGTTTATCTTTCTCTCTTTTTCCCCCGAAAATATTTCTCTGCTCTGCTTTTGGCCTGTGTATATGGTTGTGCCCTTCGACTCATTTGCATGCCGCTTCAAAAACAAAACTTCACGTAAGTACTATTGACACAGAGTATAGTTTTCTGAAAAAATTACCTATACAAGTTCCAAATGTGAATCATCACTATTTTTATTTAATAGGGCATTAGTCATAAGCAGAGAGCGGATAGTTATGCGTCAGAATATTAATGACAAGATATGCATGCAAATATGCATGACTTAAAAATAAACCATTTGCAAAGATAAATGTTTTAAATATACTTCCAAGTTTAAGTTTAATTTTTCCAACAATATGTTTATCATCTTGTTGTTAATTACTTCTACACTATACTCTAAACAACTAAGCCATTTCATTTCAGTACTTCTGGAAAATGAAATTTAATTTAATTACTGATCAATGAAACTTGAGGTTTTTATGAGTGTTGTGGAAAGTGAATAAGTATTTGTTCTTATTATGTAGTAGTACTTTGTGTAGCTTACATTATGTTACTAAATGGAAAAATGAATTTGTTGTCAGTATAATGTTAAATAAAACTGTTTTGCTTGCTCTGGAAAAGTGATGTTCATAATTTTTTCCACATTCTTGTGGAAATTTTTACTTTTGTTTCAGCGAATGAAAGTTTGACTGCATCTAAAATTAAGTCTGTGAATGTTTCTGAAGAATAAGCAATAATCTATACTTCCTGAAAGTGCAATTAAAGAGAATGCTTGTTTGCATGTTTATGTGATAGACTGTCAAGGTTTTTTATTTATTAAAAATACATAAATATCTATCTGATAAGTATAACTATCAGCTCTCTAGACATAAGATAGTTTAAATAGTTGTCATGTTTAAATGGGCATGTAATAAACTATAAATGTAAATAAATATTTAGTTGCCAGACTTTTATTAATTGCTTCAATAAAATTTAGCTCATGAACTAGTTTCAAGACTGAAAAAACGATAAATATACATATATACAGCTTGCCATTGACAGACAGTTGTGCTGTGCTGGTAGCATGATAGCTTTTTTGCAAGCATCCTTTTGTTGCACCCCTTGTTTAGCTTCAGGAAGTAATTAATAGTAGTGAGGACTGAAAGCAATTAGCGGAAATATCTCCAGAATAGTAGTTAGGGGACCCAGGTTCAGAGCAGCTTGCAATGATAATATTTATTTCTGAATGAGTGTGTGAGTGAGTGATTTTTTTACATGTGAGAGTATGAGTAAACATATACATGGCACACAGTGCAATAATTTATATTCATAACCACCATGAACATGACACAATAACTTTGACAACACATTGATAAGGAATATTTTACATGATAAAAGGATTTTGGGTTTGCAGAAAAGAGGGGCAGGTTGACGAAGCAGTAGACTAGAAGTAATTGTGTTACATTGGCTCTGGGTCCCAAATATTGTGTGCCTAAATGTGTTTTGTCACTTATCAGTGGTGCAGAAACCAGTATGCAGTTGTGCCAGTGTATTTATACAGCCTTGTAAACAGAGATCACAATATATGCAATATAAAATAGGCAGTATCAAATTTCTTCACTAGTCCTAGAAACAGTCTTGTAGATTACTTAGAATTCAGTGACCATACCGTTTGAAATAAATGTTGTGGAGTAGCTAAATCTAGATTTTGAAGTGTGAAATTATTTCACAAATGATAAATGTGCCTTGTTTTGTTTCGTCTGTAAGCTAGATAAAAATTTCAAAACTTTGCTGTGTGTCTACTAATTTCATTAAAATAATAATATTAATAGCTTTAGATTTGAAGTAAATTATGTAAATTGAATTTTAATTTATTCATTATAAAGCCAATAATGTACTGGCGGTGAAACTGGACTTATATACCAGAATATTCACATAAGTTAGAGTGATGGAAATTTTTTCAATTTGACTGCAACAAAAATATGTTATGGAATATTTCTTACATCCTGGATTATATCATTAAGTTTCCATCATTGAGAGTAAACTATAATGTGAAAGAATAATTATATACCTTTATGTTAGGCTGTGTGCTAATTGAAATATTCTGAAATTTTAGGAAAATAAGTTGGGAGACATTTGTTTCTCACTCCGCTATGTGCCAACAGCTGGCAAACTGACAGTTGTCATTCTGGAAGCCAAAAATTTGAAGAAGATGGATGTTGGTGGTTTATCAGGTAATTATTTTTCTTTATTTCTTACCTAAATATTTGCCTAGATAATGTTAAATTGTTGACAATATTTTTTCATATCTTTATAATATATTAACTATGCCTCAATAAATGCAGTCCCAACTCTATGTAATTGAGACATACAGAAAATGATATTCCATAAGATTTTGCATTTTACATGATCTTATGGAAATATTGGTTACGAATGAATGGCAGAACTGATATTTTCCATTAATTCGTACTGAATAATGCAAGCTGAATCTAAGGTACTTAGTCATTAGCAATAGCATATACCTTTGATTGAAGCTGATATAAGTACTGTTTTATTTTTCAACTATTTAATAAAACTGAGTATATTTTTTTATGTAATTATTTCAATTATATTTTGGTTTTAATCACTGATGTTGGTTGCTTTTTGCCTGGATATTTTTTCTTCTAGAAATTTCTATTGCTACTTCATTCTTAAAATATATTCATCACTGTAATTATTTTAATGTAATAGGTATTTAATAAAGGTGAAAGTAACTATTTGATGACCAAAATAAGTGCACTCAGTTCATCACCAGCAAGTGAATAATCCAAAAATTCTTTTCTTTTGTTTGCAAAATATTTGCATAAATTAACTTCCTTGATATTTAATATAAACATATTTTTCATTTTTCATAAAATATAAAAAATAAATAATTATAACTTGAAATCTCTTGATTCCTTGATTATGAGAACTTGGCCTTTCTTCATTTTACTATTTTCAGACTATGATTGTTTGACTTTATTTTTTGTGAATGGCTAGCATTCTTAAATCTGTCACTTGTTCTATCTTATTCAATCTATTTTCTCATAATTAGTATGAATTTCTGTATCTAACAATTTTCTTTTCTCTTTCTCATGAAACAGCTCTTTCTGCAATACCTCAAAAGAACTCTTCTTTTCTTCTCAAACTCTGTCTCTTCATCTTTTGCTTTAACCTCTCTAGCTTACCTATCTTTCAGCTTAAACTGGCCATAGCAGCTCCTACATGAACAGTGCTGCTTCTAACTGCTTAAGTCTGGTACACCTACTAATTCCTTAAAAAATTCAGTTTGGGCAGAAGTCACTGAAGCTTTAGATTTACATTGGTTTGTGATTGTAGATTTCTCTTTTGGTAAAAAATAGCAATTTTTGTAAAATATTGATGATTTTATCATGAAGAAAAACTACATTTATTTTTCACATTACATTTTTTAAATAATCTTTATAAATACATGTAATTTACGTACATAATTTCTTAATTTGTTAAATTTTTAATATTTGGACTTACAATTAGATACTTATTCTGAGATTTTTGTTTAAAATTTTAATAAATGACTTAATGGGTATTTATGATCATATTGATGTTCATACTGGCTGGAATATTCAAGTTGCCAGTGCATCAGCCTACTAACCTAAAGGATTTTAGTATCACCTTGGGTATTGGTGTTTGGATGAGTCTGGTGGTTTGGCCTTGGGAAACATGTTGATTTGCCATAATAGGCTTAATTAGCTTCAGATAGACTCACTGAATATTATCATTTGGCTGGCAGATAATAATTATAAAACTTATAAGTTGATGTCAGTTTTTAACTCAATAAATTATGAAAGTCATATGCTGAGTTAGATTCCTAATTTTGTGCACCACAATATATGGACTAATTATGATGGCTGATTTCATGTTTATATTATATCTTTTTGAGACTTAATCACCATAATTATCAAATAGATATATTACTTGGGTAATCATCTATATTTAAAAAATTAAATTACTCTGTTACCATTTACTTATTTTAAAATTTTAACTTTCTGTTCTTAATCATTGATCCAGTAATTTTATTATAAATCACAAATTTAACTTATGCAAATAATTATTTTTACATGGTGATAATTATATGATATTATTTGACCATTTTTTACTGCCAAAGTGAAATTTTCAGTTATATTAATAAAAGATAAACTCCAATTTTTTAAAGTTGCGGCTTTTGCATTATTTTTTATGAGGTACCAATTACATCTGACAAAAAAATATTGCATGTTTACTACTGGTAAAATTTTAATCTAGAAACACCTATTTTTACTGTACTTAAAAAATAGTTGGGTAAAATATCTTAAACAAGCAGTGAAGATCTTGCATCAGAGCATACCTACCATTCTATTAATCATTGTAAACTGAATTATTTATTGAAAGGTACACATGATATCAATGTTGTTCTATCTATAAGCAAACTTTTTTTAAGGTTAAATGTGATATTAATTAGCATTTTTGTGACAGATCCATATGTGAAAATCGCGCTCATGCAGAACGGAAAGAGGCTAAAGAAGAAGAAGACAAGCATCAAGAAATGCACATTAAATCCTTATTATAACGAGTCCTTCTCCTTTGAGGTGCCATTTGAACAGATTCAGGTAAGAGGGGAGATATATGCTTATCCTTTTCCATTGGTGTTTGATAAAAACATGTGCGGCCAATGTGAGACTACGTGTGGTTTGACAAGTAAGCCATGTGCAAAAAATTAATAAACCAGATAAAGCTTTAATTTTTTTGTGTCATCAGTCAACAAAATGTATACAGGTATTAAATTTTTTTGCCAGAAAGTTGCATGGAATTAAATCATGTATGAATAGTAATGCTTCTTATGGTAGAGCACAGCTTTTCACATTGTTTTTCAAATGGCATTCAGCATTGCTGGCTAGAGTGAAATGTAGCATTTTAGCCATGAAATCATCTCTGTTTAATTTTGTCTGGATAGTGTTGCACGAGGCTTAATGAATTTTTCTGCAGTTAGTGAATTCAGTCTCATAAACCATTGTTTCATAAGAGTACCTAGGCATTCAGACCAATTATATTAACTAACTCAAAAGCACTCCATCGTAATAGAGACAGAGGTAGTAATCATTCCAGATTGAACTCTGGGTAAATTATTTTTTAAAGCTAATATATCTTGAACTTGAAATTGCAGGTGAATCATTCTTACTCTGGGATCATTCATCTCAAATAGCAACTGTTCATATTTTCTACAAAAAATTAATTCATAGCTTGCTTGATATTTTATTATGGTCGGCCATGAATTCCTTCATTTTTTAATTTAAAAGTTACAGAACTGAAAATTCTGTTTCCCTGTTGGTGTTCACAAGAAACCAATCCAAAAGATTTTAGTTTGATCTTATTCAGTTCCTAGTGTAATTTCCTCAGAAAAAAATGTATGCAATTATTTTTTGAAGAGCCTAAAAATAATGGCATTTTCTCTATTCCTTTCAATATTTTATATAAAAGTAGATAATGGTTACAAAAAATAATTTATTTCAGACTTAATTTGCTGTGCCCATGTCAATTTCACATGCTACACCCTTAATTCATACCTATGCATGGTGATGTCTTTGATTTTGAGAGAGATTTTTCAAATTGCATTTTCCAATTGTTGCATTTGCTTCAGAAAAATATGGAATATAAAGGATCCTTCTATTTTCAAAGAGTGTTAATAAATTTCAATTTAATACATTTAATCATTAAATGTGTCTATAATCCATTTGATAATCCTATCTATAACTATTGCAGAAAGTTCAGCTAGTGGTTACTGTAGTAGATTATGATCGAATTGGAACATCTGAGCCAATTGGAAAAGTTGTTCTTGGATATAATGCAAGTGGCACCGAGCTGAGACACTGGTCAGACATGCTTGCCTCGCCTCGCCGACCAATTGCCCAATGGCATACTCTTAAAGACCCAGAGGATGACAAGAAGGATTAAACAACTATCAGCTGCAATGCACTGAAACTCCTTTACCCAAGGTAAATTGAAGAATTATGAAGCTAAAAATCATTTAAATATAAGGTTTTGTTGTATACTTAAATAAATATATATTTCACAGGCCATTATACAAATAGTACTGGCAATACTAATACTAAAATGTATATATAAATTCAGCCTTGTCTTTGATTGACATATAGGTGTTGCTAGGCATTCTTTCCTTTCCCTCTCCTCAGATGATATCTTCCTTATCACTGTAATCATTATGGCCATTGGCTTTCTTTTCCTTTCCCTCTTATTTCTCCTTTCTCTTTCCTCCTTTCTTATTTTCTTTTTCTTTCATTCCTTATTCTGACTTCTCAAGGGAGTGTTCAGATGTACCATTGCTCATGCTCTACTGTAAGCATTAACAAAAAAAGTATTTACATCTCAGCCTGCCTCCAATCTGAGTATGAACAGGGGACTTAAATTTTACCTTCTTAGGTGTATGTGGGAAAAGGATTTATAAATTAAAACTCTGAGTAAAGTAAAACTTTGTCAAATATAGTCTGATGACTTGCAAATTCCTGGCACCTTAAAACACTGTTGGAAATAGTCACTGGATATGGTCACTCATTTACTAATTTCATCTTTCAAGCCTTATGGAAAATAAATTATTGTTGATATTTAAATTATCTTTTTGTCCCCCTTAGATATTTGCATTAGTTTCCAATATCTTGTTTGTACAATAACTGTGGCTTAAAGTCAAAATCATAATGAAGGAATGAACTGTGGTTACAATATTTCTTTATATTTTTTAAAATGATCGTGACTTCAACCTTTATCATTCGTGCAGTTCCTAAAGGGACCATTAAATTCTTTCGCCAGTGGTCATGCAGTCCCTAAAGGATCCACTAAGACACTCATTGTTTAAAATTAGCTTAAAATTATTTTCATTGGGTCAATAAGGAAGACTATTCAATATTTATTGATCGAACATTGGCCATTTAAATGCCCAGCCACTGAGAGCTACCTACATCTTGAATTTAAACCCGTCTTTTAAAGGGTGTTCAACCTTCATAGAACAGAGAAAATTCTTCCTGTAAATGAAGCGGCATAGCCATGGGGGCTGATTAAGGTATATCTCTCCCCTCTAATAAATTTCTTGGCAAAAACTGAATAAAGTATCAATAAAACTCATAGTAAATATATCAAAAGTTTTTGGACAGAAAAAATAAATTCTTCATGCACAATTGGCATTAAGAGTCATCAGCATTAGCCACCAACCTTTGCCTGACTACCCCCCAATCTTCTGAAATTATTTTCCAGTCATTATTAATGGTAATCTACTGATTAAGGTAGGTTTCTGATGGAGAAACCCCTACAATAACACTTTCTTCACTTCCGAATATTTTCTCCTACCCTTCATTCCATTCAATATGCCTAATCTTTTCCTCCCACTACCTCACTTACCCATCAGTCTACCCTCTATCACATTCTTCAACAATCCATTACCACTCAGCACGCCCTGCATCCACGTCTCCTGCCTTCTTTGAATTTCTCCCAATTCTTTCCTCTCCTACCATTCCCAAAATTTCTTCCTTTGTTTTCCTTTATGTCCATTTCACCTTTTCCATCCTTCTCCACACCCACATCTCAA
>LYUA01000091.1:319577-329613 GCA_002093875.1 Calopteryx splendens | reverse complement strand
TGATGTCAAAGAGGATAGCTCCAGGGATACTAGATTGTGAAATAGAGAAGGCATAAATGGAAATGAAATTGAACAAGAATATGGGGGTAGATAATATCACTATTGAATTAGTAAAGAGTTTAGTTTAACATGGAAGAATTTTATGGGGTCATTCACACCATTATGAGAGCTGAATGTGGCCAGAAGATTTCGTTAGATCAATATTGATTTCCATTCTAAAAAAGGGAAAAGCAGTAGTATATGAGTTTAGTTAAACTTTGGAAGAATGAGTTGTTATGGGGTCATTCACAGCATTATGTGAGCTGAATGTGGCCAGAAGATTTTGTTATATCAATATTGATTTCCATTCTAAAAAAGGGAAAAGCAGTAAAGGAATTTTAATTAGATGATGGAGAATAAGGCAAACGATTACTTAGGAGAGGATGTTTGGATATGGGAGAGCTAGAGGTAAGTGATGCCATAGCAGTAATGAGGTTGTGGATACAAAGGTATATATAGTATAATGTGGATGTTTTTGACTGCTACATAGATTTCAAGAAGGGGTTTGACAGATTAAATTGGGAACACCCAATGAAGGTATTACAGAAGATAGGAGTAGACAGGAGGGAGAGGATACTAATCCTATACATGTCTCAGATGACACAGGTGAGGGTGGCAGTAGCAGGCCAGGGATTTTTCATTATCGCCCATGCTTTTTAACATATATATGAGGAAATGGTAAGGAAAGTGTGGGAGGAACTGGAGGCAGGAGTGGAAGTGGGTGAGGAACTTATCAAGTCAGTCAGATTTACAGACATTTAAGCTTTAGTTAGGCAATCAGTCAATTGAGCTCACTACAGAGCCAGTGTGATGCATGAAATTAAAATAAATAAAGGCAATCAGGTCCTCGAGATCTAGGTAGCCTAAGTTGTACATTAGTGTGGGGAGGCATAAACTGAAGCAGGTAGAATATTTTAGCTGCTCAGGTTGTATTCTGGATGAAGATAGGCAACATGGTTTTAAAAGAAGAATCACATTAGGTAAAGAATTTACAAAGAGGAGAGAATTGATTACAGGGACCTTAGGTAAGGTTATAAATAAGAGACTGAAGAAGATGATTATAAGGAGCATGGTTTTTTATGGCTCCAAAACTTGGGTCGTAGAGGCAAGAAGACAGAAAGGAGGATGAGGTTGGAGGCTTTTGAAATGTGGGTATGGAAAAAGTGAAATAGATGGAAAGGAAAATGAACGAAGAGGCACATGGTAGGATAGGAGAGAATGCTCTTTGAAGGAATTCAAAGAAGGCAGGAAAAGTGGATTCAGGGTGTATTCAGTGGCGATGGATTGTTGAAGACAGTGATAGAGGGGAGAATTTTGGGAAAGCAAGGTAGTGAGAGGAAAAATTTAAGCATGTTGCGTAGAATGAAGGGTGGCAGAAATGAAGAAAGAGTTATTGTAGGGTAGAGGTTATGTGTCCTTCAGAAACCTACCCTTACCGGTAGATTATTGATTATTAGATAATTATTGTGATGGAAAGTGGCATTTGCGACAGTGGGAATTATTTTGCATAGGTATGTATTGCAGTTTATGATGACTAATAAGGGAATGGTAATGATGTCTACAGAGTGATACACCTGTTGGCAAAGATTGGTGCACGGCTTGGTCTTATGGCCAGTTTCTGAAACGAGAAGATATTCTCTTGGGAGCAACTAGTATTGCTCCAGAAAGTTACCCCGTAGGTCAGGTGAGAGTGGATCTTTGAAAATTGCAAGATTGGTAGGGAAACTATTTTTGAAGTGTAAACTTCTGTAGGCGCACCACGCACAGAAAATTCTGCAGGCAGTAAATCAGATTCTGGGCATCACGCTCAGGAACGTCACTCTTTTTCCCACACTACGCTCGACTATATTTTATATTCATCAGAATATCACCATAGAAGTTTACACTTCTCCCGTGTGGTCTTTTGCACACCTGGTTTTTTTTTGATCCTCTTTGACTCATGAGAATCACATTAGAAATTTTATTTAGAACATTTTTAGCATGAATGCTTCAGTCTAAAGCCTTCAGTGAGGAGTAGGACGGGAACTGATGGTGATCTCACCACATTTGTGTAATTTGATTTGAATACAGGGCTTGCATTTGGTACTGACAATTTTTTATGAAGAAAAAGACATTGATTTGTATTTTTCTTAGAACCATCTCCTCCACAGAAATATTTGTACTGCAAATTGTATTTATAAAATTTGACTTGGCCTTGCAGGAGACGTCATCAGCATAGACCACTGGCATTCCATTACTCCGACAAGGGAGGAGATCATTAATAAAAATTATGAATACCCCGAGTCTCAGAAAAGGTCCCCAAGGCATGCCATTGGATAGTCCTTTGGAAGTAGTGTCTTTGTGTGAGTGTGAGCCTCAAGCAAGAGATTAAAACGGCTGAAGCAGAGAAATTGGACAGGAAAAGTAAAATTACAAAAATATTTATTTGCATATTGTCCTACCCCGCATTCTGTTGGAGGATGATAAGGAGAGTTATTTCAAGAATATGCTGATATTTAAGGGAAAACTTCCAATTGTGACAAAAGTACTTCCTTGGATGAACACAGTTGTGACCATCATCTTGTTCAGAAGAACAAGGCAAAACAGAGTATTCACATATTTCAGACCATTAGAAACACTATCTAATTTATTCTTGAAACTTTTGCCTTATAGGTATA
Source organism: Calopteryx splendens (assembly GCA_002093875.1). Taxonomy (NCBI): domain Eukaryota; kingdom Metazoa; phylum Arthropoda; class Insecta; order Odonata; family Calopterygidae; genus Calopteryx; species Calopteryx splendens. The sequence continues at coordinate 326,917 of LYUA01000091.1, read as the reverse complement.
GGTTCTTAGCCTTCAGAGAGAACTTCAATATTGCAGACATACATACTATAAGGCTCCATATTTTGTCATCACATTGAAACAACCCATATGAAATTTGAAAAACCTTCACTGAAAACATGAATGCTAACATTCATCTTCTATAAAAATATTATGATGATAAAATAGTATTCCATAGTTTTCTTTCCATTCTTCAAAAAGTCAAGAAAAATAACCTTTTTAAGTAAAACTGTAGGCAAATTTTGTTCAATTTCACCTTCAGTTAATATATTTTATTTCCTAAAGCAACTTACATTATTTTAAAGAATGAAGAATCATTTTTAAACAATAACAAATTATATAAATGCATCCACATAAATTTTACTAGAAAAAAAATATATTTTTGAATGTTAGCATTTATGTATACAGGTAAGAAATATGGCTCAGTATCATATTTGTCAACTGCCATTAATAGTGTTGAAGCATTCTACATTTTTCAAAAATGTGTGAAATAAAAAAGTTAGGAACAGTTGGAATCATAAAAGATTAAAGTAGATCTGAAATGGCATCTCTACTTGTGCTACAAGTCCCGCATTTGCTTAATTTGAAAAATTTAAGAGATGTTCCAAACAAAAAAATCTCATTTCACATCCATGCTTAACACCAAATAAAGATTATTGTTATAACTAGTTAAATACAAAGGTATACAAAATTAAACTGCCTGAAAGTGGTACCTGAGACCTTCATCATAATAACAAGTCCTTGTTAATTTTCTTTGGATCCATCAACATACCACTGTATGGTGGGTGGTTTATGTGAAACAAAGAGTCTTGCACATTTTCAGAGGTAGTTACAATCACATTTTATTATTTTCTAGGCAAACATCTGAGACCGAAGTCTCCTCCAAGCAGGGTTTCCATGTTGGCAGGTAGTGTAGTGCAAAGGTCATATGACCACTCAGGAGAAATGATTTTGATTCACGCTGAGCAGCGAGTCCCTCTTAAATGTCGAAGAAATTGAATCCAACAGCACACATGCAAACCCAGCTTTATTAGATAAATATAAAATGTATTCTTTGTAGTTGAAACAGCTAATGTGCATTTATATTCCACTTCACCACGTTGTAATAACTACTGTTAAGATATTATAGGACACCTGAGGAGAGTATCTGCTGGAAGAAATTCATTTTACTTACTTGCTGACAAGAGAAAATAATGTTGAAAGCTATTAAGGAGTTCATCATTCCATTTGGAGGACTTATGCATCATGAATTTTACCTCGAGTTTTCTAATTTATTTTTAGCATAAATCAAACAATAATTGAACTACACCTTTTATTTAAAAAAACTAATCTACGCGGTAAGGGACTATTTACATTAGGATGAAAAGACATTTTATGACCAAATAAACCAGCCACCATGGCATTGATGGTATATGTTGCTTCATCAAGATTCGTAGTAGCGTTTCTTCATTGTACGGTATTTACGGAGCATATAAAGAGCTTCAACTTCTTTAACAACAAATTCCCCTCGGGCTATTAAGGTCTTTACTTGTTTCGGGTCATCGACGTCCTTGTTCTTCATAAAAGCCATTTTTAAACGACTCCTGAAGTGATCATATCCTTTTGGGTAATCACGCCCGAGATGAAGTAGCTAAGAAAAAGAGAAATTGAAAACACAGAACACTGAGCTTCAGATTTTTTTAATACCCGAGTAAAATAAAATACTAATATAATTCAATAAGAACAGTTGGTCAGGGTAAAGAATCGTGTTGCTAACAAAGATTAACCTAATCATTAATGATACAGGATAAATATTCAATTAAAGGCGAGAAACGTCAGGAAAGTGCAGACATTAAATCACATAATGCTTCGATGGAATTTTACTCACAGTTTTATAAAGCCGAATTACCTCGGACCTTTGCGACATTATAACACCTGAAAAAGATATCTTAATATATTCTTCGTCACATACGAATGCTTAAGAGGCCATAAAAAAACTATCTTACGACATAAGCTACGCTTCAGAAAATAGACATCAGTAGGCATTGTAAACAATTACCTCATTCTCAACGACAATAATTAGGTATGAAATTTACCTTAATTTGAAAGGAGAATATAAATATTAACATAAAGTGGTTGTACAAATGATTATTACATTTCTTACCTGAACGCGCAGCATGAGACAAAGAGCATTAGTACGATTAGTACCAAAGGTACCAAACCAAACTAAATCAGCTGTTTTAAGTCGTCAATTGTTATGACAATTTCGCAACGCGTTCGCAACCACTTGGAGCTAATAAAAAAGTCGTTTCTTATCGGATAACGTTCAAGGCCGTCGGCTGTGAAACCTATTTAGCAGTATAAAAGCTTTCAGTGAAACCGTAGGCATTTTGTATGAATATATGATCTTCATAAATTTTATGCCGTGGAAAGTTTTTGCGTCAATCTAAACGATTTAAAAATCTCTTAAGTCTAGTAAACCTCTAAGACTCAAACCAAGCAAACTTTTTTCCTATTTTTTAGAGTTTTATTATTATATTCACTACGCAATTTATATTTTTAGTGAAAAAATTGTCTGAGATCACCCTAAAGCTAATTCCTTAACATTATATCAAAAAATGTATATTTAAAACGCGTAATATCTGAGCGAAAAATAACTATCGCTATAGTTCATCAAACGGATCAAGGTTGTGGGCAGTGAGGAACTAACTAGGGGTCGACGGGTCAAGGCAGATTTAACTTTTTTTAAAGCAATCGCTTTCGCAGAGAGTGGTCGCTGTTGTATCGGTTGAGGAAGGGCCACAAGAACTCGCTTTGAATTAATTAATTTTATCGCCGAATTGGCTCGTTAAAGATTTTAGCGAAGCGTATACGTTGCTTCTGACGATACTGTTTTTTTAAACAGCAGCCTACGCCTCAGAAAGTCACCTTGTCAAAGAATGGATAAAGTAAATACCTTTGACAATGAGTTACGCCAAAAAATTGCCGAATGGGTTGATTGGGATAAGGTAAGTAAATCTCAAAACACAACAATAATTTCCTTAACTTGTAAGACACATTTAGTTGAAATGTACTGACATATTTCAGAGTGCCGTAGATCATATATTGTAAATATCAACCTCTTGCTAAGTCGTAATTTTGGCCCTTTGTAGTCCAGTGATTTGTATTTTCCCCGTACGATTGAATAATCCACTGCATTATTCCGTTGCGGTCTAGCGGTCTGGATTTAGCGGAAGGTTTCGTTGTATCGGTTTTACGGACTTAGTTGGAAAAGTATTAATGGTAGATGTTTTATAGAATACTTATCGTCGTGTAATTTATTAACATTTTTGCTATTTGTTCATTGATTCTGTATGAATTAGTCCACAAATGGAGTGGGAGTTTAATTCCTCTTCTCATTTAAATTTGGTTACTTATGGGGTCTTGTAAATATTAAATAATTAAAAATACAAAAATGCTAGAAAATTTGTCTTACATTGTTAATAGTGTAAGATTTAGAAGTGTATATGTCAGTAACATAGTTGGAAACAATGTGTTTCGCAGGCAGAGGTAATTGGGATAGCTGAATTTAAGGAGCTAAATGATTAATCCTTGCCAATTATATATTGAATTTTGCTAGACATAGAATGATTTTAATTGTCACTGAGTGCCCACAGCTTCATACCCTCCCCTGAAAAAATGATGCTATGTGGAATCCATCCTAATTGCTTCTTGTTATTTTTTTCTTTTCTCCGAGGATTTATTTCTAATTTTTTAGTTCTTTTTTCTGCATTTTTATTGAATGGATCGATGTCTGTTTTTATGGAAAGAAGAAATCACAATGATTTTTTGTTGATTAATTACCAGGCCTTATGTTATTTAGGCCCATTAAGGTAAATATATCTCCCTTAAAACCAACTGAAACGTAGCTGAAACTTTCTAGGTACACTGCATTGTTAATATGCTGAAACTGCCTTGAAATTGAAAAAAGGGCAAGGAAGTTTTGGAATTAGACCGTGGGGTTTCAGCCACTAGCACCCTTGTTGCAAGGAAGATACATTTCTAAATGAATGAAGTGAGCATAAATGCAGCAGTAGCTCGGAAGGAAGACAAAATAAAAGGATCAGATAGGGGAGAAGCAGTGGAGTATTAAAAGGACTTGACCTTGGCCAAGGGTTCAGTCAAGTTCAAGGAGTAGTGACAAGAAAGTAGCAAGGGTTTGGGACAATAGTGTTTCAGTTGGCTCTACGTTCCTGTTTTGAAAAGAAGTCAGTGCAGATCAGTTGAAAGGCAGATTCAAGTCGGTTTTGACCTGCACAGTACAGTTTCAACCCAGAGTTTGGCAATTTCACCATTACCTATTGCAGCAATATCAGGGATATGCTAAAATTTATAACATGTGCATGTTCCCCTCTATTTTCTGCTCTCTCCCCAGTCATCACTATTGTGGTATAAGTCTGATGGCTTGCCTAGGGCACTAGGTGTGACCTACCACTAGCCCTATGCATAGCATGTGCAACTAGCTAGTAAATTTAATGTACTGATAGAGCTGTTGTTAGTTTGAAATCCTTCAACGTTGTCTAATTTTTGCTGTATATTAAAATATTATATTTCCTTTGGAATGGTTTTTCTAGGGTTTTGTAGGCCTATCACATATAATAATCTACAATTTTGCTATAAATAGTCCCTGTGTGGTTTGCTTTGAGTGTAAATTTTCAATAAAATTTCAAAGCCTGTATGAAATAATACCAAGAAAATCAGGACACTTGATTGTCCAGTGGGTAGAGTGCTGGGCTACTAGTTCGGTTTGATTCCGGATGATGCCTCTGGGAACCATCAGCTTCACCCCCAAGATGTGTAATTTTTCGAGTACCAGGTCTGTCTGGGAAACCCCAGACCCCTGAAGCCATAGCCCCTGCAGCTGAGAGAGCTGGCCCCTTAACTTGATGACACTTAAAGTGTACGGTAACCCGAATCATAACCCACTCGAGATGGGAGACGTATCAAGCCAACTTTAGGGTTGATTTATGTCTTTTTTGTGAGATAATGGTAGTTAATGTATACATTTTAAATGCATTGAAGAGGTTTGGCTATGGATCCCATCATTTTGTAGAATTTTCAAAAATCGAGTTAAAAGCATTGGAATAGTTGTACATGGAAATGGTAGATGTGCTGTTTGAGAAATGGAATATTTTGCTAGATCCAAGAATTTTAGTAATCAATATATTTCTTGTACCACCAACTTCACACTTGAGAGAAAATATTTGACCTACTATTTCTCAATATTTAGAAGAGATAACATATTAGTATTTGGTCAAATACTGTTACCAAAAGTACAGCATTTTTTTGAAGACTCTTCATCCCAAAAGCCATCTTCAACTCTCTTTAGGCATCTGACCAACTGAAATGATGGACAAATGTTTTTAGGTTTGAGTAATGTCAGCTTTGAGATGCACCTTTAGTTAGGCCATAGATAACATGACTGGAAATTTGCCTTACATGTCATCAAATTAAAGATGTGCCTTAATTCTATAGATATAATGATGGGAAAAGGTGAATTTTTTAATTGAGTTTCAACTCTAACTTTTTGCAGTCTGAGATACATAGGTAATTATTTATTACCCAAATAGATTTCATATTATTTAAAACTAATAGATACATAGGTGCTAATGCTTGTGAGATGAGTGGTAGCCTCACAAAATTTCAGAGAAGGCATTTTAAAAGTTATACACAGTTGTCCAAGCATGCATGTTTGTCTAAAACTGAACATAAATGTTCATGGAAAAATTATTTCGTTGTATGTACTTCTTGTGTTCAACCAGATATTCAGGGGCACTATTGTCTGTTTCACCATCTACCACCTGGCTGTCATTCCAACTTCACAAAATACATTCATCTAATGTCAGCTGGCATTTCATTGAGCAGAAACACTGTCCAAATTATGGCATCTATATAGCGATGTTTCTCGTAGGAGTCAAAACCAGGGCCCTTATTTTAGGCACCAAACCCTAAACTTGAACCTACAACAAAATCAATCACCTTACCCACTAATCTACTATTACAGCTTTAATTTTTAGAGTTTTATTATAATTAATGAAAGCATTTTGCTTCCTTAAATATCCCGTAATTTTTTTAATTGCTGAATACCTCAATGAAACAGTGCTTATGATATGTGCAGGATGAGTCTAAATTAGCTTTACAGCATTCTTAAGCAAAAACTTTATTGACCCATTATACCACAAATACACAGATGATATGTACATCGAGTTTCTGTGTCAGCAGTTACTACTTGATTTCAATGTGGCTACCATTAGACACATCCTGCCGATAGTTTATATCTTCATGGACACCTTCTAGCATAAAAGGTGCAACCTATGTAATGGCATCTCTTATTCACTTCTTCAAGTCAATCAAGGAGTACTTTAATTTACAATGTAACTTACATGATCAATGTCACTTTCCAGTAACATGCTACACATCAAAGTGAGTCTAATTGAGACTGTGTTACAATCATTCAAATTTGTAATGCTACTTTAGACTTGCCTTGTGTTAGTTACCCATCACTTAACTGTACAAATTAAAGAGCTAAGCAAATGTTAAGTCATACTAAAATTCTATTCTCTTATAGAATGAAAAATCACGAAATGAAATTCAGCAGCTTGTTGATGGTGGTGCAGTTAAAGAACTTCAAAAGTTGTTGTTAAACAGGCTTACTTTTGGAACAGCTGGTCTTCGTGGGTGTATGGGTCCTGGCTACTCACAAATGAATGACCTTGTGCTGATACAAACATCACAGGGTTTGGCGACATATCTTCTTGAGCAAGGACCAGCAGATGCCCAGAAAGGTGGTGTAGTAATTGGTTATGATGGACGCCACAATAGTAAGAGGTAAACGTTGAAGTTGTTAGTTGTGTATGTATTAGTATGAAGACCAATTTTATCATGCTTAAATGAAAATAAAAATAAAGTTATCATTAAATTATTGTACAAAAAGTTGAGTGCCTTGGCCATAGTTTGTACAGTGTCAAACAAAGAAAGTGTGCATTTGAATCCGTTTCTTTGTTTTTATCAGAGGAACTATCACAGCTTACCATAAGTTCTGTTTTAGGACCAATCTATTTATCCAATTGGATGTGAGGGTTGCAAAAGGTACACTTTAGGCTCTTATATGCTAAAAATAATGGCTAAGCATGGCGAATTTATTCATACATGCTGATATTTAACATTTTTTTGGTAAAATGTATGAATTTCAATGAATTTATGGATGTATTGTTTAAAATACACATGGTCGCAAATTGTTCCCCACCTTTCTACACCTTCACTGTAATTATCAGAATCATTTTTGACTTGCGCATATTTCAGCTTACTCAGCGAGTGTTAAGGCC
>LYUA01000091.1:209531-220600 GCA_002093875.1 Calopteryx splendens | reverse complement strand
TTCTGAATAAATCCTTGTAATAGTTAATATTTGCTTTTGTCTTGTAAATTCTTCAATATTCACCAATTTGTTTGAACTTGTAGCGGTTGGAGTGTGCGTCCATTGCCAGGTTCACTATTGTTTTTGGGAAACTATCGGCACGAGAAGTTACAGACTAATGCATGCATACATATAATCCTTTATTTATATTGGGATATTTTATGCAAGTCTGGGTTAAGTTGTGTAAAACTTGTGTCTGAACACTAGGGTAAATACAGAACTACACAATTAGAGATGGGTGATACAATTCATAAGTCTAAGGAGATAAGCATGGTCTGAACTATTGAAACGTTACTGGGAAGCTCTGCATGACACCTACACAAAAATTAGAAATAAAATTTGACTCGCTGCATAAAGGAAATAACCTAGTAAATTGAGTTAAGCTTTGTTGGTCCATTTATTAAGATATTTTTCTTGTTCCTAGAGTGTGCATCCTGTGTAACATATTAGCTGACAAAGGGAGATACCCAACATTACACCACCTTGATGTACCGAAAAAGGGTAAAGATGCAACAAGTGTACAGAGTGGAATAGAGTGCTTAATTCTCCAATTGCAGCTGGGTGACTTATAATGTTTTAGAGTAGGGTAATTCAAATGTCCATTGTTAGACACCAGAAAGAGAAATAAAGTGGTAGCAGATGAACTTGCAACATGGCAGTCATACATGTACCAGTTTGTTCACAATTCCAGTTCAAGGGAGAATGAGGTTGCTGGAGGGTGCGAGGAGGCTGGAGGAGGTCCAAACGTCTCTTGAAATTGGTTCCTTTATTGCTCCTCTAAGGAGACCTTTTTCTTTCACTCCATACTTGGTGACAAACCTATATGTACATATTTACCTAAATGGTATTAGACAAGCATATTTGGATCGGGTAACCTGTACTTATAACTTTTTTTAATTTTTCAGTGTAGTGATATACATGCAAGGAAATTTTAGTGCTTCTAAAAAAGAACGCCTTACCAAAGAGTCACAATGCTCATTGAGGTTTTATTGAAATCCATTGTGGAATGAAACATTATTCATGTAGGCATCTATGGGGTGAAATGGCCAGAATCAAAAGAGCACCTAAAAATAAATTTTATTACCTATAGGTATGTAGAGTTATGTATTGGATTTTAAAATAACTTAGGCTTAATTAGTATTATTTTGTTGTTCCTTCAGTAGTGTTTGTAATCATGTTGCACTATTTCTGTGAAGTTCTTCATAATTGATTAAAACAGCATGGCTTAACATTGACATATTTGTATCAGGTTTAATAATATTTTGAAATATATTAAATGTGTACTCTTACATTATAGGTATCAAACAGTGTGGTACATGTAATGTAAGTGTACACATTTCATCTACATCATAGCTACGATGTTTGTTCAAAAAGTAATTCCCTTTTTTACTAAAAAAACTTGACAATGGTATTTTTGTTTGAATTTGTTTTTACTTGAAGGAGCATTCTTTCAACTATTTTTCGACAGGTAACTTCCACAATTGTTGAAGTACTTTTCATACCTGTTTTGATCATTTGCTACGTTATATCTATATATCTACGTAATACCCTGCAAGCCACCACTGGGGCATGTGGCAGGGGGGATAAGTCAATATAAGATCCCACCGGCTGTGAAATATGGTCTCTTGTCAGATTTCTGAGTGCAAGTAAGTTGAAACCCACTGAAATTGCATGCATCCTTACTGTCTTAGTTCCCAATATCTGCATCCATAAAACTTAAGACTTGCATGGAGATAGCCCTGATGCATCCATGCATACCCTTCACAATGTTCCCTATCAGAGTAGGGAAATTTGAAAAAAAAACATCATTTTTATTTATTTCAAGGACTAAATTCCTTTGGTTAATATCCTCCATTCTGCCCTGTCCTTGGTTAATTCTCCCGCCACTTCTTGCATTCATGCATTGGTTCATGCACACCTTCATTTCCTGATACTCCAAATATTCCTAGCCTCGAGACTCTTTAACTTCAATCGCCTAAATTTTCTCCATCTACCCCTTCCTCTTAAATCATTTACTCTCACAGTAATCAACCTGGAGGTTGGTTTGGTAGGTGAGGGTAGAGCTCACCCAGNNNNGCTCACCCAGTACTAAGCCCAACGGCATGTGAAATTCACATATCAGGGTAAGGGACAATTTCCTTTCCCTGTACCGCTTGTGATTTCCCAGAATGACCTGGTACCCAAAGAATTGTACACAGCTTGGGTTAAGCAGAGGGTGCCCAGAGGCATCACCTGGAATTGAACCTGGGTCCTCCAGTTAGTAGCTCAGTGCTCTACCCACTGGACTGCAAAGTGACTTAGAACATGCCCAAAAATTATGCTGTGTGGTGGCTGTTCATAACTATGGTTTGATGAAAATTAGCAAAAAAAAAAGTGGTGGATGTATTCAAGAGAGGAAAAATGACAATATGAAGTATGCAGAAGAGTAAAGGCTGCTAAAGGCACTCTTCAAGATAAGCTGTCAGGAAATGTTCTTAGTAACACAGAAGCCAGTGAGCACTTCTTCATAAGGAAGTTGGTGATCAGGTTGATGTGGTGACTATTGTGCTGGCTTCCTACCTCAAATGTTCAGGTTTGAATCTCTGCTATTGCAGGATTTTTCAGTGATATACCAATCCCTAGTTGCCATCATATGGAGAGCACTTCAAGTACTTACTTAGTCCATTGCATGGCACCTTAAATTGTGCTCCCTTGGCGCTATTCATTAAGAGTAGACTAATGCTTATGTCAGGTTTCTCTCCATCCTTCCTCCATTAACTGAAAATCCTACCACAAACAAGTTACCTACCCCTAATCCTCCAATTGATCTCAGCTGTCTGTTGCTTCCCATCATAGCTACTACTACTTCATGGATTAGTTTAAACTTGTTGAAGAACTTTTAAAGTGATCTGAACTGGGGATTTTTTTCAGGTATTTCCTTGCAATTGTCTCAAAAAGATAACATAAAAACCGGTCGAAGTCTGTATTCTACAGTGTCCATTATTTACAATTGTACTTTGGTTAGAGAATTCCCAGGTTTTATAAATCCTTATCAGATACTAACAATTGTAAGAGAGAAGATGCCATGCCAAGTGGTGGTGAATTTTCCAGAAACATATAATGGAAAATTTTCCTCCTCTCACCATTACCCATACTTATTGCATTTATTTGACATATAGGTATGCTTTTCCTGGGGTTGGAGTAGACCAGTGGGTAGAGTGCTGAGCTACTAACTGGAGGGCCCAGGTGATACCTCTGGGCACCCTCAGCTTCACCCAAGCTGTGTATTTTTTTCAAGTACCAGGTTGTGCTGGGAAATTGCAGGTGGCACAGGGAAAGGAACTGGATCTCCTATCTTGAAGTGTGAATTTCACATGCCGTTGGGCTTATACTGGGTGAGCTCTACCCTCACCTACCAAGACAACCTTCAGGTTGATTACTTGATCTTCTNNCTCTACCCTCACCTACCAAGACAACCTTCAGGTTGATTACTTGATCTTCTTCCATCCAAACCAACCTTCAGGTTGTGTACTGTGATTTAGTAAAATAGTAAGTAAAACTTTTCTGTGGGGAAGTTGAAAATCATGTTAGTAAATGTTTTTTTCATACAGGAAACTTTGTAGGGATAGTAAAAATAACCAGAATTTCTCCATTAATGGTGAATTTTTGAGCATATTCAAAGCATTAGCAAATGAGTTTATTGACCTTGTAAATTAAGTGTGTTTATGATATGCCTTTCAATCCACTCAAGTAAGTGCTAGATACTTAATTATTTACCAAATATTTTTTTAATAAAATATGTATTAGGTAAGTACTTACAGCACACAGCTATAATTGAAGCTTAGCCATCTTTTGACTTAAAATTTCACGTGAATAGCTTGTGATTTAGTATGCTAATTCGTAAAATATAACTGCATTATAGTGCAGTTATATTTTATGAATTTGTTTAATACTCGAAGATCAATGATAAACTCCAGAATCAAGGAATGTTTCATCACCTGAAAAAAATCACACGAAGAAACTGTCGATATTTCGTCATCTAGTAAATTATTGTGGGTTTTCAAATGAGGAGCGGCAGACAATTTTTTCTATCGCTGTGGCATATGTACGTACGTACCTATCTCCGGCGACGAAATAATACTTCGAATGATTCAAAGTTTTTAAATCACCTTGTTAACTCGGCTACAAGCCATCATCATTAAAGACGATGACAGGCCTCCCTTCCGCTTGATGGAAAATTTTTAAGATTCCCGGTTTTTTCTAAGGGTACCTTTTATCCAATCTCGCCTGAAAACGTTTCGCAAGTTGCGGAAGTAAGGGTCGAGGTTGTACGTGGTTGGTCGCAGGCAACATATCGTTAGTCGTATGTTCCCGCACCTATTTTGCCACTTTCTGCGATTCCCCAAGTAAAATATGAAGAGATAAATTAATATTGCGTTAACTTTGATGATATGATAAGCGTTTACAAGATGGCTTAAGTATTTTTTCCTATATGATTCTATATCTGCACGCTTAATCATGTGTGACGCCATAAGTTAATGGATTTCTTGAAAGTTTCTCATCTGTAAAGGAACCTGAAATCGTCTATATTTAAATTTTATATTTAGATGCGTGTGTTGAGTGGTGTGACCTGTTGAAAGGAAGTTTAAGAATTTCATTTCGATGACACTCAGAATATCAGTTACTGCATGAAACACTGGCACTTCAATGCACGTTGCAATATTTACTAATCTTCTGAAGGTCACTCAAGTACCTACCGACACTAATGTTGATAGTGCCAGCAATCACGTAAGCCACGGGCGTTCGAGGAGCGACTTTCATTTTCCCCTCCTTTCATCAAACGGTAATATGATGTGTGGGTTGGAGAGGGGTATAAAGGGACTCGAACACGTAAGGTTTTAGTCACACTCTGACGGAGGGGGATACAGAAAGCAGAAATGGAAAAAGACATGCTTTTGAGGGTGTTTTTTGTGTTTAGTGTTTGTGTTTTGCTGACGTTTCAAGAAGTTGGCAGTTTTCATAATTTGTCAAAGCAAAAGGATGGTGATCATTGCTTTTGTAAAGTATGTTTTTCGGAATTACCAACTATGCTTGTGTCAACCACCAGTGAGATTTCTCGAGGTAATTTTCTATTTCCAATTCTAGCTGAAAGGGCAAATAGATGATTGTAGTTGTAAAGCGGAGACGGTCGATCGCTTCAACAACGCCAAAATATACCCTCGTCTTAGGAGCCTCCTTGTGAAGGATTATTTTCGTTTTTATAAGGTAAAATGGTTTATGCGTGCAAAATTATTATTTCACGGATCAGTAATCTCAAGCAACTGTTAGTGATTAAATATTACTAGTTTTAAGCCTAGAAATTTTTAGCCATAGAAAGAAGTGCCGTGAACTTTATTATTTACTATTACAATTATTTTAATACCGAAAAATTTTATTTTTACCTTTTAAAAAAATTACTAGTTTCTGCCCATGAGCTAATGTTGTGACTAATCTAAGGTATACAGTTGGGCCCGCAATTGAGTAATCACTAGAAAATAACTAATAATTTAATCAGTTTTAAGTTTGGTAAAAGGGTCAGAACCGCCTCTTCGCGTTGTAGTGGTTTTTAGATCGATGCACCCATAACACTTGGCAGAGGCCACCTTAATAATTCTAAATATTCTCCCGGTGTTTATTAACCCGGGTCAAACGTGTTTGCTATCTGTGTTTTATTAATTATATATCTTTTAAATCATAATTTCATTTTTTGTAACTTTCAATTTGATATTCTTTTGATCTGATAAAAACCAAGCTTCTGATACAATTTAACTTATAAGATAATTGAGATGGGTCAATTGAAAATCTTAACTGAAATACATGCTTTTAAAATATTTGCAATTATAGGTTACTCATATGTTGTTATTAAAAATGAGAATTAATGCTTAACAAGATATTGTTTTTTACTATCCATTTATTTATTGCAGATAAAAGTGTCAGAGCAATTTCTTTAATAAGGCAATAGTTGTAAATGTTACTAAAATCCTTATTGCATTTTTTGAAATTTTCATGGATACACTTGTAAAATTAAAATGACCAAGTGCTGTATGATGTGATAACATAGATGTTTCATTTTGGGTGATATTTTCTTCAAGTATCTTATTATTAATACTTTCAGGTGAATTTAAAACGTCCATGTCCATTTTGGTCAGATGACAGCCGCTGTGCCATTCGTCATTGTCATGTGGAAAAATGTCCCCAGGTAAATTACTTGTATTGTAATGACCATCATACTTGTGTACTAAGCATCATATTTAGAATATTTATTTACCTCAGGACATCATAACATTTTCTGATTTTTGATTAAAACTGTAGTTAAGCTCAGAACCTATAATTATTTGTTACAACACTGTACATATATTTAATCAAACTTGATGGCAGTTTAATGGTTGAGAGGAGTGAGGTCACCTTTGGGTTTCCCATGTAAGGTCCAGGAAGTAGTTCAAAGTTGTTTCCGAGACTTAATATGAACTTTATTTCTAAAACATATTTCTAAAAATATAGTCTAAATATTTTCCTTCAAACTCTCTCTCTTTTAATAATAGGTAGCATGGAAATTAAATGTCTAGGCTGCTGAGAGAACATCAAAAAAGAGACAGCAAAACTTAATTAATTCCAAAAAAGGCTAAGATTATTGTTAAAGTGGTTCTAATTAATTTCCTTGTTTTAAATTGAAGTTAAAATAATTGAAATTATTTAATGCAGTCCAGGACTCATATCTTTAGTCATTTTACCCTCAAGGACTCAGACACAAACTTCTGCTACACTCTTCATAGACTACACTCAATCAAAAATGATCACTTTGCCATCCAGTAGTGTAGAATGGGCTCTTAATGTCTAAATCCCTTGTTCTCCTTCTAGATACTAATTCTGCACACCTCGAATCCATAGGCCCATCTCCATTCTTTCTACCTGATCATTTTGTCTCCCCTTGCCCATCATCAGAAGGCACAGAATTACATGATTGGGTCATGAATTACATGACTCTTTGAACTAAAAAACTAAAATTTATTAATATCACATAACTCTGGCAAAAAGCTGCCCTCTGATGATGTCAGAGTGACATTTGTGTGACTTGCTATGTAATTGTGCATTATGTGTTTGATATTATTCATTCATAACTTTTATAAACATGCCTATAAGACTACGCATGATCAGGGGTCAATCTAATTTTCAACCTTTGTTGGGTTTCTCATTAACTTGTTTGCATATATTTAATTTTCTTTTTCTCACTGAACAGTATGGTATTTTTCACTATTGACCTGACATATTTTAAAGAATAGGTTTTTAGATGTTTAAATGAGTTTTTAAATCATTGCCTTTTACTTTCCTTTACCTTGTGTAGGAGGACATTCCTGTAGGTCTCAAGATTGAAATAGATGACCGATTTCTTGATCCAGCTGCCAAGGTAAATGTAAATCATTGGCTTAAAATTTGGACTGATTAGTACTGACTGTAATGCCCTTTTCTCCGAGTACTCGATTTCTATTAACAGTCACTATACCAGCTTTTTTTTCTCTCATATTGGCTTGCAAGTATTGTGTGAATCTGGGTATGTTGGTCTACCTGCATATTTGCTGTCATATCAGCTACATAGCTAGTTTAAATATGAGATTAGATCTTATTTTCTGTATTGGCTCCAGTACAAAAACAATTTTGATCTACTTTCTAGCAAATCAAGGAGTGCCGTGTGAATAGTACTTGCATGCTTCCAAGTATGTTAGTTTAGGCACTCACAGCAAGCACATTGGGTGCTACAGAAAATTATTAGCTACTCGCCATGTGACAGACATTAATTAACTCTCTGGAGCAAAATATATTTTGTTGCCTGGTTGATGTGTCTGGTGCTCATTGTGCTTGCTGGAGTCATGTAAACCCTTGACCTTGATGGACACAAAAGAAACAAGACTTCAATTCCACATAAGAAACTTTATTCCGTGTAAGAAACATCTTAAGAACATTTCTTAAATGGAATTTCAGTGTTGTTTTTATGTGCTCATCACAATGGAGAAATTCCACCAAGCCAAGCCAAAAACTGTTTCTTAACCCTTGGCCTCTTGTGTAATTCCTTCAGGGAATAAGTGACAGCTGTGAATTTCTTAAAACATAACAATGAGCTTTTTGAATTTAGCATTTAAATCTATGGGTTTATAGGAATGTACATTTTAAACCAGTCTAATATGCATCACTGTTTTTTCTGTATAGATATAATTTATACCATTTCATGATGATTTTCTATTACCTTTACAGTATTCAGAAGAAGGGCAAGAGATTGGTTGTAATGAAGATCATGATGAAGAACTGGGGTATCTGAACAAGACGATTAGGTGAGTGTTTTTTATAATACCTATATCACATGGTATTTAGTGATACATAATCATAATTTATGTATATGTAATTGTTCAAATTCTGAAGTGAGCTTATGAATATTTGCATGGTTGAAATGGAATTGTCACGGCCCTTGATGTGGCCTATTGGCTTATTTGCAGCTATTATACATGTTAAACATCATAAAATGTATGAAAAGTTTAACATGTTCATTCAGTAAAAACTGTTTTCATCATTAAAATTTCTTTTTATCCTTTGCAAGTTCGTTTACTGTATTGTGGTATTCATAGGCTTTGCATGCTTCTATTTACTTGAAATCTTTTACAACCTACAGCCCAGGATCCTATGAGCACTTTGCAAGATGGAAAGAGCATGATGATGCTTTAGATAACTTTTGTGACCGACATTATGCAGAGGATTATTCTGGGCAAGCTGAATATGTTGACCTTTTACTGAATCCAGAGAGGTACACTGGCTATCGAGGCTATTCAGCTCATCGCATTTGGCGTAGCATCTATTTGGAGAACTGTTTCAGGTAAATGTCCCCATGTAAGAATATCATGATATTGTATGTCTAAGTATGTGCTTGTAGGTATGTACCTTCCTGCAAAGTGTTGATAAAAGATGTGTTTGTAAAACTAACTTCTGAATCAAAATGATAGAACCCTGGACTTGGATTTCATGTACCATAAAGCCATATAAATTTCCTTATTTGCCATAGAACAAAATATGAAATATTATATTGCCTATTTCAATTGCTTCATTGTTCACTACTAAATGATATTATAAAAATCTTTCATTGTGACTATAATATTTTTTTTTCTTTTCATTAAGAGTTAATTCTTCGGGGTTATATTTCATCAAAGTTATCCTATACATATATGCATATGCATGGCATATCACTCCATATTAGGTTACGTTTGTGGAAAATTTCACCTGCAAACATGCATTGACCTCTAACCCCACCTGTTTAAAGCAAACTTTATGGTTGATATCTGTAATAGTTACATGATGATTATAATCTTTTACTGCAGTTTAAGTCTTTGTGCTCCTTAAAAATGCTTATTC
Organism: Calopteryx splendens; assembly: GCA_002093875.1. Taxonomy (NCBI): domain Eukaryota; kingdom Metazoa; phylum Arthropoda; class Insecta; order Odonata; family Calopterygidae; genus Calopteryx; species Calopteryx splendens. Next base: position 211,150 of record LYUA01000091.1, on the reverse strand, counting down.
TGTGCTCAGGATGCCTGTGTTTAAAATTAAGGTTGAAATTAGGGATGTTTTTCTGCTATATTTCCAAATTCATATTTGTCTTCTCCAATATTTATCATTGGAATTGCTAATTAGCATTTCATTTATGCTTTAATTGTATGTAGGATATTTATTCATTAATTTAGTTCATAAATATGTTTGCTGTATATATATCCACATAAATTGCAGTTTTAAAATTAACCTTTGACTACCGAACGGCACAACCATGGCCCACTCATAGTAGTGGGTACATGCCAAATGGTGCATACATGTGCCTTTTGGCAGATAAAGTTTAAATACCCTATAATTATATCCGGCTGCTAGGACCTAGATGGAATTTGAATCTCGCTCTTAAAGGTTAAGGGGCAGGCATTTACTAGAGGTGTGTTACCTTTGGAGAGAATTTTTATGGCATCGTTTGTTTTATGGTTGCAACTTCTACACCTCCATCATTAAAAAATGTTGCATATTTTTTTCCTAACACTTTTGACTTACATTTCATCTTCATTTCTCAAATGCCCTCTTTTGAAACCATTTCCTTTTTTCACTTTTGGATCCAAGGTTTTCCAGTCTCCTTGTTTTTGCCAGATCCCCAGGAAATATTCCTAATCCCAGTTTTACACTGAAAGTAATATACAAGATAGTTGACCAGAAATTCCAAATATCTGTGCATGTAAGTTATACAATAGTCACCTCTGTAATTTATGATTTACTATACCCTGAGTTTCCTATAATTTGAGATAAAAAACAATTTTGCACATGTGATTTCTTGGAAAAGTTTTGTTGAAATGCTGAAATTTTATAATATTTAAATATGATTGAAGGTTTTCATGAGGCACTAAATGTTTCTGTTGTTTAGGTATGTTACCTATGTACACTTAGGTATATATTTAGTTACAAGTTTAACCTGATGAGTAAATAAAACCTAAAAAATGAAATGCCTAGGTACATATTCCCAAATATTTTCACTAACATATTTCCAACGATTTTTACAAAGCATTCCATGATCATTTGGCATCTATCTTAAGTGTGACCATTGGGCCTTGAAATTGGTACTTCAGGTTTCAATGCAAAATCACCAGAAGACCATTTTTTGTGGAGTTCAAGCTGACAAAAGAGTACCAAAAGTTAAAAAGTTTTGTAATATAAAGAAATATTAAAAAAATGTGTATCCCATGTTTTGATACTTGCTAATATATTACTTAAATGAAGTAATACCTCAAATTTATGCTAATGGTGATGCATTTTCATTATTTTCTCTGATTTCAGGTGAGAAACCCTTCATTCAATTATTTTTGTCTTCAAAGTAGGTACATGTTTGGTTACATCAATTTGTCCATACCTGATTAATGCACATTAATTCATTCAAGTAATTTTTGTACAGCTTGATTTATGTTTCAGCTTTGAAACTCCATGATAATACATGCACACAGCACAAATTTCACCAAGAAAAAACAGTCACTGCTGCACATATTCTAATAACACATATCTACCATCTTGTATAGCCTCTGAAACAACACATCCCTATATCTCCTGTCCCAACTTTTTCAATCTTATGACCAAAAGTTAAATACCAGTTTTGGATACCCATAATGCTTACA
>LYUA01000091.1:79672-90702 GCA_002093875.1 Calopteryx splendens | reverse complement strand
GCAAAACGTATCACTAAAAACAAAGTTTACATTATATGACACTAGTCGACCGCGGAGCCCGAGTTAAGACAAACTTCTTCCTATATTTAATTCGGTATCGCCAAAACAGTTTTCCAACACGATTGGAGAAAGGAAGGTAAGCTAATCGTTCAATGAGCGGCCACCGAGAAGAAGAGAGTGGAGCTAGGAGCCGGGTCCCATCCTCTGCTCAAAACCGGGGCTTCGCATGGATTTAATTATTCGGGAAATATAATTTCGTCCAAAGACAGGAAATAATAATGCAGTTGGTGCAGCTGTATTTGTCCATGTTATAGTAACAATTGAGGTCGTTCGCGACGTGAGGGTGCTGAGATAGAAGTTTTAATTTCACTGGCTATAGGAAAATTCACATGCTTATAAGTATATTTACACCCACTTTTCGATTTTTTGTGGGACTCGCTATCAGAAATTGTGTGCGTGCGTGAACACGACCATGTTCATGGTTTTTGGGTATTCTTACAATTTTATGCTGTGTAAGCATTACTAATTAAAATTTTATTTGGAAGGAGGCAAATTATAACTTAGGTCTCACGTTCTCCAAAGGCCTCGATGGGCTTAATGGGAGGTTTCCAATGTGAAAAAAATTGTCATTTGGTGTCGCTGCATAAACTATCCCGCTATTTCTGCGATTCCGAATTACTACTGCTACTACTTAGAGTCTATCAATGTGCTAATGCATTATGAACCTGTCCGATTATGTGCCATATGATGCTCATAAGCCTGTTCGATTGGTTTCATGATAGTTTGAATCCCAGTAACGCATTGCAACTATTTTCACGGTTAGTATACTCAGATCCATCCAAGTACTCAGAAGACTTAGATGTGCAATAAGTTTCATTCCATTAACTACTATGTTAACACCCCGAGACACATTTTTCAGTGAGCACTTGGCTTCCAATACTTAAAACACCTTGGCATTAGCCAGGCCGGAATTATTTTGCAACATCACGGGACAACCACTACAGATTAAAGAAGTAGAATATTTTGGGAGACATTAAAAAGTTTATTAAAATTTTAAGCTCAGGTTTCAGAATATAATTTCTAATTTCTATTAATTTGAGGATTCTTTTCTAGATAAGAGCCATCACGCTCTTTTTTGACTTGATTCTGTTTGTATATAGTTCAATAACGACCGTTTTAAGATAATTGAAATTTAGTCAAAAAAAATTCGGCCCTGCTTAAAGCAGATTTGCATGCTTATAACACGCTCCTTTGGTTCATTTTTGACCTTTGATCGTTCATTGATAGGTGAGGGTAGACCTCACCCCAAAATAAGTCTTAAGGCATGTAAAATTCCCACATACGGGGCTTGGGGCCAGTTCCTTTCCCTGTGCCGCTGACAGTTTCCCACGAAGTTCTACTAACCATTAAATCGCACATCTTGGATTTTTATGCGCCCAATTCAAGAACTAATAGTCATGGAATATGTAACATTTGAAAAACTATAGCTGACATGATTTCAAGTGAGGCAGATGGCTTTGGCACCCGTACCAAAAAAAACAAAATTTTAGATCGTCTACAGAAAACTTTGTGTGACATATGCCTATAGCACGAATAAGTCTGAATAATTTACTAAATAAAACGTATTTAGTAAATTATTTGAATCAAGGATCACTCATTCTATGATAGACTAAATAATGTGCGGTGAGATAAAAAACATTAGCGGGAGTTGAAATGTCTCTATTAATTACTTCCCAGAAATATTTTAGTCACATACTAAATGGGATGGGATGATGATGGGTCGAATCCATAACTATAATAAATGTAGATGCTATGATCGAATCCAGAACAGTGGTGAAACACCTGGTTGGCCCTCAATTTCTATACTTTCATCTAGTATGTCGAATGACCAAAACACATTTTGATCATGATCGTTAGCGTTTGTACGAAGGGGGCGAGTAAATGGTTAATCTATTAGGAAGGAACACGATTTGATAGGCTTTTAGCAAAACTTCTAGTTTTAGCCAAAATGAAGGGAAAACAGCTTGCTCTACAGACGTAATAAGGTAAACTACTCATTTTCTCACCGTTGAAAGCACCACGTTTTCTATCATCTTTACTATTTTACCACAGAAAATGAGCCTTTCTCGAATAAACATTAAATGTGACTAAATTCGAATAAAATTGAATAAATAATGTAAGTAAAAATTAAATGCGAATAGATTACGAAAACTATGTGAGATTTGACATCTTTTTTACGAGAAGAGGGAGAGAAGCCACTTCAACTTATAATATTCTGATGGCTTAAAAAAGGGGATGCGGTTGTCCAGTAGGTAGCACTGGGCTACTAACCGGAGGGCCAGGGATCGATTCTCGGTGACGCCTGTGGACACCCTCAGCTTCACCCACTATGTAATTTTTCGAGTACCAGGTCTTCCTGGGAAACTGTAGATGCCACAGGGAAAGGAACTGGCCTCCCTACCCTGTGTGAATGTGTGAATTTCACACGCCGTTGGGCTTATTGATATGTGAGCTCTACCTCATCACCTACCAAACCAACCTTTGGGTTGATTACAGTGGATAGCTTTAAGGTTAATGCAAAACGTACGGCCTGATTTTCAGTCAATTGATATCAGGGGCACCCATTGGAATTATGGGTTGCGCCCTCCTCGACAAGGTTACTTGGTGTCCTAGGTATGCGGTGAAAAACCTAAATAAATGGCTGTTCCTGTATGCCGGCTTTTATTAAAATTAAAATACGTTTTTGGAATTATAATAATATTATGAATCTGTAGTACATGCACTTTTGGAATAATCTCTGTTTTCTGGGTTCACGTCAATAGGATCAAAGATAAGGAGGCAGAGATCTATTCTCACCGTGGATCTACCACTCTTTACCGGTAAACCCTCCGCGCTCTGAGTAATAGATTTGCAGAAAATTATACTCCCTCAATAGGAAATTTAATGTGTTTATTCCATTAGCAGCCTTTCCCATTCGTCCAGAGAGCATGCAAGTATTATCGGGAACGAGAGTGATCAAATCAGATCATTTTCATAATTTGTAATTACTTTCCTTGAAGGGTTAAATAAAATAATAAGGGTTAGTAAATAAGCCGTTACAAACCACGAATAAATACCGTATGTATTCGTGTATAGTACTACTCCCAATTTTTTTCCCAAATATTCGGTTTGAAAAAGTCGAACTATACACGAGTATATTCGGTATTTATTACAGCGATGAATAAGATGAACATTCGCAGCCTCTTAATGGGGCATTTACTTTCTGGAGTTCACCTGAGGTCCTCTACTTCTCAGGATAGTGAGTGTGGACTGAAACAACCTTAGTACGTTTCATCACTTTATCTTGGCATTGTTTCACGAATTATCCCTCGCGAACTATGAAAGGGGTAAATTATGGTCATTTACCTGCCTCGTCAATTTAAAAGATACGTACGTTGTAATTCTAACGAGATAGCAATAGTTCAACGCCCGTAGTTGCTATAAGTTAGATGGAAAGATTCACAGTGGCATACTACTTGCTCAGGTAATCATTCCAACATGATCTTCAAGACAGCGCTGATTGCAGTATTTGCCTTTATAGGCCTGTCGCAAGGTAAGCTTAAAACCTTTTCCGTCCTAAGTTTTTAACTGAGTAAAGAAGAGTACTCGTTTTCTGGCTACAATAATTAAATGGTAGAAATATTAGGGAAAATTTCCTCTAAAATGCGACAAGAAATCGGAAATATCATTTTAACAAATGGAATGTATATTTAGGAATTGAATACTTTTAAAAAATCCTCAGGTCTCACTCAACATAAAAGAATAAATTTAAATTTTGTGATGATTCAATTAATTCATATTTCACCCTCGCCCTGGAAAGGTGTCATTAACTTGGTGGGTATTAGCAGGGGTTCATAACGGCATGCATGCAAATGAACATTAATTTATAATTATAAATGAGAAAAATAGGTAGTTTGGTTTTCATTGAACGTTAAAATTGTGAACAGTAAGGAAACAAAGAAGAAAATTTTATGTTTACCTTTTCGAAAATAATTCGCAAAATCCAGCTGAGAGCTTTGAAACAATGTATCATTTCGGAATGATCTACTTTTAGCTGGAGCGAAAGTCCTTTCAAGAAGAGGATGGATAGGGGCCGCCGCCGATCTAACTGCCAATAGTGATCCATATATCGTCGGGGGCGAGATAGTTCATGGTAGAGAATTTCCAGCACAGGTGAGTGAGAAACCACACACATAAATTATGCTTTCAAGAACAATTTCCTAGTTCGCCTAAGATACGAAAAACCCCTAATATTAACTTTTCCACTAAAAAATTCGGTAACCTATTGATATTTTCAACAGTAATAGCGATAAAAGTGGTGGGGATTATGCAAGGTGTTTGTATATTTTAATGTAAAAAAAGAAGGGATTGATAACCGTGACTCTGAATGGGGATGAGGGAAAAATATTATCCAAAATTTTAACGTATTATATTTGAGGAAAAAGAACAAACGTTGGAGGATTTGGAGATTTGGTTATGGATGAAGAGGAAAATATAACTTTACCTGTGCCGAAAGGAAGGTGAACATGAATCTTTGGGTAAGAAGGGGTAAAAGAGGAAATTATTCGGAAAGCCTAAGAAGACAAAATAGTGGATGAAGCGATATAGACAGTTCGCGATGATGAAGGCTGTTATAAAAGGTATGTGAGAGATAAGGTGGAAGAGAATAGGTATTATGGAAGGCACGCGCTTAGTAAAAGGCAATTAATATATTTGAGGAGATGATTTAGGATTAAAATATTTAATGCTGTTTTCATAGCGGAGCTACCTCTGAAATGCAAAACATATGTTTGCATATTTTGCAACAATTACGTTTTGTTGCATAAATGAATGAATTCCTTTACTAGCATGATACGAACTAAGACGAATTTTACGCCTGAATATGGTCCCCACGACAAAAAAAATTTCAAGGATCGTGATCAAAATCGTATACAATTTCTATTTCACAGATATCCCTTTGGATTGACGGACAGTTCGACTGCGGCGGCTCCATCTTGAACAGCGAATGGTTTCTGACGGCTGCGCATTGCTCGCAGTGAGTTCACAATATTTTCGCTTACAGTAGAAGATATTAGAGTATTTTTTAAAAAGATTTTAGATAATTTTTATTACATACAGAGTATTTATTTAAAAATCAACCATGGTACTAACCGGTTTCTTAGCTGAAGGATTGGATCACTCGATACATCTTATTTGCATTGTCTATTGAATGGACTAACTTTCTGAAATTGATTTCTATGTTTATTTACGAAAATAATTATTTTCGTTTCAGGTTTAGACCCTCAGACGTCACAGTATTTTCGGGATCCAATTTATTGAATAGCGGAGGAATAGAACATAAAGTTCTAGAAATACATTATCATGAAAACTATCGTCCATACGAAGCTTGGTTTAACGATATTGGCGTCATGAAGGTGACTTTAACTCCAACTGTGCAAACTTACATTCCACTATGGCTCGCACCAACATAAATTTACTCTCCAATATTACTCGTGAGCTATGCACTCGATAGGGAATATTTTTGTTTATTTTCTAAAAGTTTAAAAATGAAATCAAAAGCGAGGTTTGGAAAATTAAAATCTAGAAAGGTAATCACAGAAAAAATTTCGATCATTAATAATAGTAATGCTTATCGTTAAAACGAATGTTTTCACAGGTGACTCCACCTTTTGTCTTTGGAGATGGTGTAGAACCGATCAATTTGCCTCAGAAAGGGAAGGAGACGCCAGGTGGCAGCAATGCAACCGTGGTGGGCTGGGGAAGGACATCCGTGAGTCGTTTTCTACTCTACACTCGTCCTGAAAGCATCAAAAGAAAAACAAATAAAACAATCGTTTCATTTAACAAATTTAACAATAATAAACTAATACGTTAGTTCATTAAATAAATTCATTGCGTTAATACAATTGAATTGCTGATCATATTCATTTCCAATGATCATGTTGAATAGTTAATCGTACCTGACTTGAAATCATTTTTTTTTTCAAACACAACTTAAATAATATCACAGTAAGTTCATACATTTTATTTTACTCCAAAACACAAGAGGAGAGAAATGAACCGAGAAGATATTGTGGAAGTACAATTTTATTTCTCTGCTTACGTTTTGGAATTAAAAACAATTGCTTTATAAAACTTCCTATAACTACTCAAGATGGATGACTTTCAATGAAAAAAATTCATTTTTAAGTCGGATCGAAGAATAGAATAGATGTTATGATGCACCGCTTGCCGACAATCATTCACAAATATAAGGATAATAAATATAAGGATAACAAATGTTATCACGAGTCAATAAAATACTGATAAGTTTTACCGTTTAAGGCGTCCGGATCAATTCCCAACGAGCTGCGGAAGGTTGAGATCGAAATCGATGACCATAAGAACTGCAGCGACACGTGGTCGGCAGAAGGAATGCACATCCACGACACGCAGATCTGCGCTGCCGGGAGCGGAGGGAAGGACGCTTGCAATGTGAGTTTCAAGTGTGCTCCATTCGAGGCGCACTGGTGCCGAGATCTCCTGGTATCGTTGGAGGGATGATACGCGTGAATTCAAAGAAATAAATATATATGACACTTGGTGATCGAAGTTTTGGCGAATTTATGCAGAACTGATCTTGTACCGTCAATAAACTTCATTCCCTCATGCTTCAACCTTTCTGTATGCCATAATGCTGTGCATACTCTGGTTTGATAGGTTTCTTTATACCACAAGGGAAGTCTAACATAGTTTCGAGGCAGACGGTCACAGTTGGACACAAATGCTCGTTTCATCGTTATTATTTTGCAAACATGGAGTTCACATTATTGAGATTTATCACGTTCATGCCTATACGATCGCTGACGTAACAATGTTTCATCAATGTTGTTGCGTAAATGCATACAAGACCGTATTTTTCCACAGACCTTTCTGTTTTCAATTCGTTCAAAGCTAAGTAAAACCTAGAGATATTTGCTGTGATAGGAAGACTCCCCTTCCTCTCCCTGCCTCTTCATCACTGCTAACGATATATGAATTCAAATAAACATATTGACCAAATAATATCTGCATCGGTCTAAAAAAATGGTATTGCTAATTTAAATTGGTGGATATCATGTATCTTCGTCTCCCACCAAAATTTATAATTGACAATTAGCTCACCTCCACCATCTTGCTGTAGTTGAACGTATGTCCAATTCTCATAGTTGATACGGCAGTATTTATTTACCTGGATGGTAAAGATAATTCTTTCTTCGACATGGCCTAAATACTAATCGGCAATTAATAAAGTCTCTTGATTATTCCAGGGAGATTCTGGTGGACCACTGCTGGTAAACAACGAGATCGTCGGAATCGTTTCTTGGGGAAGGCCATGTGCTCAGAAGGGATACCCTACAGTTTTCACGCAGGTCTCTGATTATATCGACTGGATACAAGGACACATAAAATCATGAACGGCAGTTTAAAAGATACGGAAACCTTATTGTAAAATATCAAATCTGTCTTTCTTCTTTTCTGCTGCGCATTGCAATGCATTCTGCGTAAAAACTAGCTAAAAATAAAAAAATATGAAATTTAAATAAATTCATTTTTACTAATGTAATGCGGAAACATGTTGTCTAGTTTATCTAAATATAAGCGCTATCCAAATAAAATTGTGTCACAGTACAGGGTATTAGATAAATGTAAATTAGATATGGATGATTTTGTATCTAGAATTGGTACAGATTGATGGTACTTAAGGCTCAATTCAAAGAAGTAGGTGAATTATTTCTCAATCATATCTAATATTTAATCAGTAGCATAAAATATCACAGTAGTAACTGCAAGTTTGGATTGACTAAGTGAGCAGAGCTCATCTCATACGAAGTTCTGGAAGCGGATGGAACTCATTCATAGCGATAGGGGTCAGTTCCTTTCCCTCTGGCACTTGCGATTCCTCAGGTCCATTTAGCACCAAAAGAAATTGCACCGCTAAAGGCGACATTAGACTTCAACCGGATTTACACCCAGGACCCTTTGCTCAGAAACCGATTAACTTTGCCCACAGGGCTACCAAGCCACCATCAATAGCATAATAATAATTTATTTACAGGCGATGATGCAAAGATAGGTTCTTGAAAGGTTGGTTGAGCCTAATGGCCTGTCGCATTACATTAACGTTTTTATTACCGTTTACATATTTGCGTTTACATTAACTTAATTATTGCTAAAGAAACGAGATCGAATTGACAGCGTGATCAGGAATGATACTTTAAAAAAATCAGAGGAGTGAAGTACAAGTAACTGCTGATTGTGTAGGCGTGAACGACATGGAAAGAATATTCCGCTGTAAAGTGTAATAGGATTTCATTTTTAAACCCGTGATACCAATATAAAATGCATACAAAAAATGAAAAACCGATCTCTGGTGATGTAATTGATCTTAAATTAGCGAATTTGAATTTAAAGTATACCTAGTGAAAAGTAAAAATAAAACTCTTAAGAGTTTAGTTATAACTACTGATTTAATCGCCTTGAAACAAGGACAATTGAATTGTATCTATTTCTGCATTTTACTCCACAAGGGAGTTTTTCAGGCCACCAGACAGTGTAATCGGTAAATTTTGATCTGTATTATTTTATTTTCGGGTACATCTAACCCCACAAAAGAGAGAGAGAGATATCAGCAGATGGGAGCAGCCATTCGGCGAAACGCAAGATGGTTTGAGGACAGGGAACGTGCCAGGAACACACAGAAAAGACGAAACGAAAAACAATGCTAATTTTATGATTCTCAGGCCTTCCTCAAGGCAGTTGAGAAAAAAATGGAAGGAAAGTATGCATGGAGGTTCGGGAGGGGGGAAATGAGGGGAAAGGTAAGGGGGTAAGGCTTATTTCTGAGATTCCCCTTGCCGCTGGTTAGGTAAGAGGAAGAAGGGGTGAAAAGGTGGTCGGTGAAAACAGGGATTTGGGAAGGGAGGCCAGAGAAAGAGGGTCCGAAGGTTTTTCCTTCGATCTTTGCCAAAGCTCGGCGGAGGTATAAGAAAAGGGATGAGCGGTTCAAATGAAGGTGGTTGGGGGGGGGGATGTGAAAGTCGTAATATGCGAAGGAAATGAGAAAATAATAGTGGAAAGGAATAATTTGATAAGTAATGTTTTTGGAATATTATAAAATATGGAAACTCCGTATAAAAAATCCTAAACAAATAAGGACCAAAAAATATCACTTTCCGAACCAATTACGAAATGAAAAAAAAATTACGCATATGAAGTTGGAATTTGTCCCCAATTGTAAAAAAATGGAACGACTGAAGAAATACTCTTTTTGCAGGAGCTATAGCCGTTTCCCCATTCAAGCAAATAAATGCATTCGATTTAATTCCTTGCGACTCCCTAAGTGGCAACTCCATACCCTCTCATCTCCAAACCGTGAAAAACGCGCTAAATATTTTTTAAAAGTTCAATTGTGTTGTCCACAAAAGTTCAAAAAATTAATGCTCATGACGAAAATAAGACACGGGAACTTTTAATGCTTCAAATTTCGTTAAGGTAATTAGCTATTGAGACATCGATTTTTATTTGCCCGTACGAAACGAAATTTAATTCTCATGCCGAACCTGTGAGACGATAATTCAGTGTAGATATCTGCAAGAGAGTAGGTGTGCACAGGTAACTAAGCACCTTCGCTTCACCAGCACAGTCGAAAAAATGACTTTAATACAAAAAATTGATAATATGAATAAGTCTCCAAGGCTAGGCCTAGAATTGTCCCTGGGTTTTCCCTAGGACCAAGCCAGACAGTAACGATATACCCATCTTGAAGACAAAAGTCTCAACTAATACTACACCAATACATGACCGGATCATAGGAAAATTTATCCCGATCCCGGTCTTTCGGAAAACAGACAAAAAAATTACTGAAACCTTGGAAAATCATTCTATTAATCTCTAATGTCTTTCAAATCTTGATTATCTGAAAGAATTTCGATTAAAAGATAACGAAAAGTGATATATTACAACCTTGTCACGAGACTTAATATTTTTATTTATTTTGCTGGAAATGGAAATTTTTTTCTGGAATTAACATTTTTAGAATTCCGTCTGTTCAATTCAATATTGAGAGATTTTAAATTAGTGAGTTCTTTTGTTTGTGTTCGAAGGAAATGTATTTTTTTAGGTACTCGCGAATTGTTATATTAGCAAACTAAATCATTGAAGCACGGATATAAGAGAGAGTTTTTGGTCTTTTCCGCTTTACAATTCTACTTTAAATTACTTTTTTATTAAAATAAACGCTATTTTTGTAATGAAGTTACGGTGAACTAAACATCTATCAGTGAAGTCATGTTTACTGTGGCAACAAATATCCTGACCCAATTACACATGACCCACGTTACTAGCGACAGAGGTTCCAGGCTTCCAGCTTCCAGGTTCAATCCTAGGGAAGCGTCAGATAATCATGACTCCCTTTATCACTGACGCTAGCTAAAATTACCGACTTGAGTAAGTTAGTAAACACTGGATGCTACTGAAATTTTAACCCACTTTTTACGTCCACTCAACGACAAAGTTTAAGCTTAGTCTCATTTTTCACTCTATAAGAATTGAGAAAGGAAGTTGGAAAGAGAGAAAGACTAACGAAGAAGTTTCGAATGTGGTGGGATGACAGAGAACGTTGCTTGGTGAAATCTGAAAAACAAAGAAAAAGTGAGTAAAAAAAATGCCGAGAGGTATGTTCAAGGCCGTGAGTAGAGGTAGGAAGAGAATAGGTTTTAAGGAAGTAACGAAGAACTAAAAAGAGGAAGCTCACACGATACGTAGCGCATAATAGTTTTTGGAGACCGTCCAAAACTACCGTTAATAGTTGATGGTATCGGCCATTACTTGATGGAAACGATTCATAATTGAAAGACGAAACAACTTTATCCTTTATTGAAAGACGAAACAACTTTATCCTTTATTGAAAGACAAAACAACTTTATTGATTCTCTGTAGTTCACCTGAAGATGACATAACTGTCGAAACCC
>LYUA01000090.1:795454-813615 GCA_002093875.1 Calopteryx splendens | reverse complement strand
TTCATGGGATTCATTTTCTGAGGACTGAAAAATGTTTTCGTGTTAACCATTTCGTGTAAAACGAATATATATACGTTGAAAATGATCAGAGTCGGAACGAACCGTACCTCCATTTCATGTTAACCGATATTCCATGGTATCCGTTTTTGTGTTAAATGATTTCCACTGCATATTGAACTTCAAATATTAGCCCACCTACCTCAATTTGTTTCAATACTTTCCTCTATATATATAGCTATATATTTTCTTTATCAATTTGCAAACCCATGTCTGAAGCAATATTATTGATTCTTTTAATCTTAAATAACAGTTCTTAATAAATTACTCTGCATCCAATCTTCTTGATGTCATGAATGAAATTTTCCTCTCAACGATGCAGGGGCTAAATGAGACCTTACAAGAGCAATACTGCAACATGACTTGTACGTAATTTCCACCAAAAGAAAACCCTATTTTTTTAAATTTACCTGCTTTCAAGTTTTATGCAATGGGCACACCATGACAACATGTTAGTGACAGTTATCCCAAGAAAATTAAATCAATAGACCACTTTTGGGTCAGCTACACCTAGTTAAAAAATGGATGGATTCGGTCTTTTAAAAAAAATTACCGTAGAACATTTACTATAATTTAATTATAATTGCCAAACCTCATATCATTTCAAGATGTGTCTGTGCAAGGATGTGCTACCCACTCCACCTGAACTTATTTTTTTGTAATTGGTAAATTTTATTTATTTTCAAAATTTTAGTTTTATTTCCTGTTGTCAAGTGGTCCTCCCTTGACAGTTTTACAAGTTGCCACCCTAGATGGCCAACTATTTCGTCCCTTGGATATATTGGGTCAGAAATCTCTTTTATGAACATTAGTGGGTGATGGATGACCATGAAAATAAACTTACTCAAATGAATGCACTTTAGGAAGTAAATATGACAGATATCACTTCTATGTCCATTACACTGCATACTTTGGGATGTGATGATGCATGCCATTGATACATACAGGTACATACATATGCATAAATGTTGAATTTTAAGGGTTTCTAGTTTTCATATAGATAAATTAGTGTCATTTTTCCATTTTTCTTTCACTTAAGGCCATACATAAGTTACAAACTGTGAAAGGTGGAATCCACTGAGAGCACCACCAAGTTTACTCACAATGATGCAAACAATCTAATAGTAACTCTAAAAAAAAGCTGGCACAAACTTACCACACAAGCACCATAATGGATATGCGCCAAAGTGCAAAATACTGCTAATATATATAGGATGACTAGTTCACCATTGAGGGCTGGAGGAAGCACCATTGACATACACATCCCAACAAGAACAGGTAACAGCATCCAGTTCCAAAGTTCACACCTTGTATTGCTCATTTGGCTAACTATTAGACGACACTGAAATCAGAAAATTTGAAGTTGATATGAACCAGAAAACTTTAATAGATATATAATTCTTGAAAAAGGAATCCTTAATAAAGTAAATGAAGGCACCAAAATACATCACTAGATGCCAATGAACTTCCTAGTAAAACATCAGAAAAATCCTAAATTTACTTTTATAAAATTTTATAAATTTGCATGAGGTATTCACTGTTTTGACTGATGATTTCATATATAGACAAGTGTTAAAGCATAAGATCCAGCATAGTCTGATAAACACAAAAAATCTGGGTCACCAAGGACTTATCTTAAAATTACATGCTTAAAACATAGTTAGCCTGAAATATTGGTGAGGACTAATACTTTCCAAAGGAAGAAAAATGGAACAACAGGCATTCCAGGTAAGAATGTATTAGGATACTGTACATACATTGACCTTGCACAGGAATTATCCCTTTTCTCAGGTTTTACTTCACAGGAAATCAAATAGGAGCAGATTTCATACTCATCCCCCTGGATTCAACTAAGGTATCACCCTAGCCACTCATTATTGCTTTGGTTTTTGCCAGAGCTTATGCTTCTTATTAAACTCATTATGTATGACTTTCATTGGACATTCCAAATCTTGTATCTTATTTCAGACTTTTTTTCAATGAATAGGGCCCTTTTCCCATTTTCCCAGAATAAAAAAATTAGCAACCTCAGACTTCTTCCTATTATTGCAAAACAAGTAACTGCTCTGCATGGTCACTTAGGAGAGACGTAACATTTCCAGCAATCTTCAAAACACTAAATACTTATAGTGCAAGAAGATTTTAAACCATTGATCAAAGAGAAGCATCTAAGTGCAATATTCTGGACAAGGATATTCTGGAATTAATACATGCAACAATCACCCAAGATTAAAATGATTTCTGGGAGACATACTTACACATATATTAGAGAAGATACTTCCAGTTAGGAAAAACATACAACGTGGATCAGAATTAATAATATCTGATGGTGAGTATAAGACCCAAATGGCAGATAATGCAATAAAGCAAATGACAGGTGTCAATGGTCTGACTGCTTCATAGAAGTTTCTCATTTTTCCTGTCCTGTCCTTGTATGACCTATGAAATAAGGGTTGTCATGGAAATTAATGATTAGAATGACTTCACTAGCACCTATTTTGCACTAATTATGCTTATTCTACACATTTATTACCACACTGCACTACATGCAAAAGCAAAATCCCATAAAAATTATGACTGTAACATTTTTAGAATTAAGACAATCAGATTGACCGCTTTGCTTATGTCTCTCACAAACAGAGTGACCGCTTATTGTTATGCTTAATCAAACACTAATATAAACATGAGTGATGCTGGAAAAAACCTTTAATTAGTAGAAAATTCAAAATACCTCTTATAATTTTCTAAGACTACATAATTTAATCAGGTACATTAAGGAGCACCAACATTAGCAACCTCTAGACTCAATGGTATGCAACATAACTGAAGTCTCAAACAGTTTTCTTTTCAGGTAAACATCTACATATATTGTTCATTGAAAACAAGATAGTTTCCCCAACTTTTCAGTCAGCTTTTTCTAATTAAGTCTGAGGTGCTGTTTTATTCCAGTTATTTAGGCTCAAGTTCAGTGTGACCTATTTGTCCCTTCTCCACAATTAAAACAGCAAAACACTATTTATCTGAAGAAGTGAACTGGAACACCGGCAAAACTTTCGTGATTTAAAAATCCAAAATATGTTGATGAGTACCCAAAAAGAAAACTTCATGGAAACCATTCTACGGAAGCCTTCACAAAAATTTATAACAGAAGTCTTGAGGTGACAGAATGTTTAGACATTTATCGGTAAACTCAAACCTAATAATCAATTCTTCGTAAAAATTTACTTCAGGACAGCCACGTAATGCAAAGATTCTGTATGAAGCAATTCATGACATGTTCTGCTTATTTAGTCCCAGAAGGATTATTGAGTGTTAATCCTAGCAAACACATTGTCTACATAAATGTATTATTCTTGAGATTTATAGTTTTAAAAAACACTATTTGCATTATTATAAAAAAACTAAAGGAATGCTACACACACATTGTCCAGAATAATTCTGACCAGATTCACTATTCTATTTATGAGAGAAAATGTGAGAAACTAAGTAAGAAAGTAAACTTTAATGATTATGGAATGATCAAGATGTGTGTAAACTCTAAGATCATAAACATGAATGAACTCTGCATTATGTAATTGGAAGCTTGAAATGATAACTTTTGCAACAGAATAATTCCTGTTTCCCTCGTGATTATGGAGCAGACTCTCCTAATTAGCTTCGTTATTTTGCATACTGAGAAATACACAACAACTTGAGTCTCAAGGTATTTCTTCACCATGTGGTTGATTTTAGCGGCAATCACGTCATTGTATTCGTAATTCTTCATCCTCTCCTATGCCACAGCAACATCAGCATATTTGAGGTTCTGACCTGGTGAAAGACGAGAAGTACAACTTTCAAATTGCAACTTGATGGAGATGGAAAGAGTCCAAAACCAGCTGTGTATTGAGCCCCAAAAATTTCTGTTGCTGAGCCTGCACCCTGGCTCTGACTCACACGCCTTGCTCATCTTCTTTCCCCCTATTCCCACTCCCTACTTTAATCCTCTGCCCCTTAACCTTCAATGCTTTCAGCTGAAATGATATAACTATGTGTCACATACCAGAACTTTGGTTCAACATCATCCTCCATGACGTTCATGGTTGAGAATTTAAGAAAAGCCGACAATGATTACAAAGAGTGATGAACCCCTTAAAGTAAAACCATATTTGCATCTGCACAATTTGGACTAAAGGCTCACATAAAACAATAACCTTCACACATTACTGATCCTATATGCCTTCCATTTCATAATCTACTATGCACACAGACTCATGGGTCACAATATCCTTGGGCTTCTCAATAGGTCAGCCCATTTTTTTCACTACATAAACAAATATGATCCATTAACATAATGAGTAGGAAAGAAAACACTTAGCTATTCCACACATTATAAATTTATTGTGACCCATTTCAATAGAGAGAATCATAATCTGGATAAATTTATATTGAGTGGCATAGTCAAGTATTTTATTTCTTACTTATTGTGTAGGAGTTCTACAAAATAACGCCATCTAACATTGCATGCCATTAACATACCTCTCATGCAAAATTCACAAGCAAATAATTTTAAAACCATGTGCTTAAAGAAAATAAGGAACTTATTACAAAAAACAAAATCTGACACCAAAAGATCAAGACACTGAAATCCATTTTAGATTAAACAACAAATTGATGGAACCAAATCAGTGTTTCATTTACTACGTATCCTACTAAAGTTCACCTTGCAAAATTGATTTTAATGATTACTAAGAGCACTACTATACTTTTATTAAAATATTTTTGTGATGAAAAGGGGTGAGGCAGCTGTACTGCATGTGCAATGTCTACTCGAGACCCCTCCTTTTCAAGGACCTCCCCATCCTCAACAAGCAGAGACGTATGGACCATTGTGAGAGCACATGAAACTCAGTTGCAAAAATATTTGAATTCTAATACAACTTACTGTATTTAATTAATGATAACTAAAATTTACCACATGCTAAAGATAATATTATTTCCTTACTCTATGGTTCTACCCATAAATATACATAATTCAATATATAATTAAAATTCAAACTTACTCACTTACTATAGAATTGGTAAAATTATACAAGTAGAAATAAACCCGTACCTGTATATATTCCATAATGCCACAGGTAGGTTAGTCACAACGGCCGAGATATAGAAGAGAAGTTCAAACATGTGCCCAGCAGACACATCCCCTGGCATATTGAACTTCCATACTTGATGCCCACACACTGATGTAATTGCAAAAACTAAAATGGTAGCCTGAAAAGCAATACATTAATAAATTTAAATAAATGTCTGGAAAATTAATCTGGTTGGCACTGCACACAAATGTTAACTAATAAGTTGTACTTTTAAGCTCCATCTTTACAAACTTTTCACTATTAAAAATGGGTTTATCAAGATCAGAATGAGAACATGGAACACCAGAGGTGTAAGACATTACAGAAATGAGAGAATGGATACATGGTGAGCACAGGAACCTATTTTCATAAGGATTGATTATCAAAACTCTACTTTTAGGCACTTGAGGCAGTTTCCCTCCCAAAGAATAATTTTGCCTTGCTAATTGCAGCATTTGGCATATAGGTGGGATTAAGAAGTATCAAGTGGTCATTAAGAATATATTTCAAAACTTTATAACTGCATGACATGCTAGGATGTGCCCTGATACAAATGATTTGACACTACTTGTGTATGTCCCCATTGCTGTCTGATAAGTGGTGTTCATATTGTGGTTGGAATCATTAATAAGTGGCCAGAAATAAATTAGAAATGAATCTGCAATATATTCTGCCACAAACATTCAGAGACCTTTATAATAATTTAAAGATTATTCTGTGAGGAGCACATGATTCATCTATGATTGGTTCAAAGGTTTTCAAGATGGTGATACATGTGCTGAGCAATTTATGATGGCTGCAATGAGTAAGAATGAAAAACAAATTAATGGAAGATGGAATGCAGAGTTTGAAAATCACAGGCCTACCACAAGGGAACTTCATGAAGACATTAGGTTTGTATCAATACGCTCAAATTTGAGGATGGGATATTTGTCAACAAAATTATATCCCAAACTTCAAATCTAAACAGAAAGAAGTGATTAGAATGTACCAACATGGCAACTTGTGTATGGTACTGAAAATATTCCAGTACATATTTCATAATTTTAAAAAATTTCTTTGGTTTGGAAAGTGTAGAAATGTATGTTTTCCATGTCTTTTATTAAAAATGTGATGGCTCAAGGGTTACAATGAAAGAAGTGAAAATTCGCGTTCTTAGGACTTTTCTGAACATTCCAGTACAAATTGGCAGGATTCATTACCCAAGTGTTACCACCCTGGCTGCCCCACTGGGATCAGACATCTTTTCAGCAACCTCACTGAGGAAAGATGGTGTGTGAACTACCTTTTGCCCAGTTTCTACCCATTGACTAATCAGCCAAAGGTGACCCTACCAGCAATTATCATTGCCACTATCAGTAGAGCTGTAGGGGTTATTGGAAGATGAAAGCTCTTCCATCATGCCAAGGCTGTAGTCCGTGGGAGGGGGCAAAATCATTTTTACCCATTCCAACATGGGCCAAAATTGATTCCCTGTAACATTTTGTCAAAAAATAAATTTTGTTTCTCTACCCCTAATGGTGTTAAGCTAAGGTAGAGACTACACTACCAGTAACTTTGGACTTGAGAGAATTTTTAATTTGTGAAATTCCATGCTTTACCTGGTTTTCCATTTGGAATATAAAATTCTAAGTTCCCACTGTGTTTATATGACTAACTGTCTGGTCCATTTCACATATTCCACTTGAAACATTCTCTTTGATCCCTTTCCCAACTTATGCCTGATGGTTTCATCAAATACTCGCAATAAAATGTGACATTTATCACCGAAAAAACTGAACATGAAAGACCTGGTCTGCAGAGTTCAGTTTTTGAAAAAGTGAATTAATCTTTAAACTGAGTAGGCTAGCAGTAAAATAAAGTCATAAAAATATCTTGTCCATAAATAACATTTCTAATAAAACACTTTGTTTAAAGGCCTATATTTATGATATAAATTTGGAAAAATTATTTCAATTTGACGGTTGATACATGACAATTTTGAACTGGAAACCAAGGTATAAAAATGGCAAATGAAATAATGAAGAGTTCTCAAATGAATGCATCAAAACTTCAATGAGCATATATTTTATGTTATGTAACAGTTTAAAAGTGTCAATTTACTGGACGAAGCTCCATGAAAAGCTTTTGCTTGACATTGTTGTAAGGAAATTGATTAAAACTGAATAATCTCACATTTTTACGCTGAAACTTACCAACATGGATGCATCATACCCCCATGGGAGGAAAAGAACACCAGTATTGTATTTCTCCCAATGAGATAAATAAAAATTGATGAAGACATTCCAAAGACAGAAGTACATCCTCACTGGCTGTATGCTGAAGTCTTTTGAAGACCGTCCAAACGCTGAGTACATACACGTTGGAATAAAAAGAGCAGTCCAAGAATCCAAGCCATGATCAAAGAGTTCCCCCAATGGCCCACTAGTGCCCGTCCTTCTTGCCTGCTTTCCATCAATGCCATCTGTAATCAGAGATTAAATGCCATTATTTCAATGTCTCTGGACATTTGACCCATTTGTATATATTTAGAAAGAATGAGACATTTTTTCCCCTACAGTCAGGTTAAAGCTTCCTGTTACCAGATTTCAGCTTTTTTCCCTAGCAGCATTCAAGTGTCCCCGTGTGGCCTTCGTTGATTCCGGTGCCAAAAGCCAAAAATCAAAACTGAAACTCCTTACTTTGATGCCAGATGCAATGTTCAAGCACCTGATACAACACCAAAGGTTCAATTCAGATGCACGGCATAACCACTCGATGATTTATCAGGCATACTCTAAAGGCCAAATAAATGACTACAAGTAAGGTGAATGACTACCCTGAAAATCCATGTAAAGGACAATTCTGTATCTTTGGAGCAAGAATGATGAAAATAATTTTCAATTTTCTACTAATAATATTTTATTTTGACCAGTTTTGAAGCATTGCATCATTTTCAAGTGTCTACACAGATGAAAATGATGAAATGCATCAAAACTAGTCAAAGTAAAATACTATTAGTGGAAAATTGCAGATGAGTTACCACCATTATGGAAAAATTGCACCACATCTCTATCATGCCCTACTACCTCTTAATATGTTTGGAGTAATATTTTTCATCAAATTTATAGTATTGATTTTCAGATTACCCTTTCTTTGAGCCTATAAATTATACTATTGACACAAAAGTAAGTTATACTAATTGACACCTACACTATTAGAGTTACCAGCAGAACCTAACCATGAAGTTCCCTTACTTTTCCAGGTTTGGCCAACAAAGCTCCAGAAGTTCATAAGATAGAGGATGCCAATATGAGTGTCGCCTGATACAAAAGTCAAATGACCTTGTAATATTATCAGAATAAAAAAAGGAAATGTAGGATGGGAAACATAGAGAACTTACAATAATTAGTGGTTCTCTTCATTAAAAAACATTTTAATTGAAATTATGTCCTAGTGAGTAAAGAGGCTGCAGATCTCAAAATAGAGACATTAGTGGTTTGCCCTTCACTTAAGGAGAAATATTAAGTTCAGCCCCCGAGGTGGAAAGGTTGACAACCATGATAAAAGTGTTAAAAAATAATTTATAGTAAAACACTCAACCAAATTTTTAACTCAATGTATCAAACACTTCCTTAAAAACATGACCTGTTACTGAGCTGCAAAGTGTATAATTAAGGGAACAATTTTGCGGTTTAAATTTCTGGGCTTTTAATTTATGGTTTCATATCTACTGAGAAGTCATGACAATGACAAATTTGAGATTTTTCACTGTGAAATTTCTCAAATTTGAGAGCACATCAGCAGGTTATTTTACTAATTTTACTGTTATGGCATTTACAAATCCTAGGTACCAAGACCTTGGTACCAACCTCTGGTATGCATGTGCATTTCAGATGTGGTACTTAACTTCTTTGATTACAGTTGAAGGTATTTCATCATAAAGGGTGCTTTTGAATTATTTATGTAATTTAGCATCCTTACTACAATCCTTATTGCATTCTACTCTGTATTCATGGTAAAACGAGATTATTCTAATAAAAAAGAGTGGAGGATTGGGATATGATTCATCTTAGGGCTTTCTCAGGTAAAGATTTAACATTAATTTGAAAAGCAATTTTATTGAAATAAGTGTTCAAGGAATTAGCCATAAAATCAAATAACCAAGGCAATTGACCTTGTAAAAACTTAAAATTTTCCATATTTTCCACAAGGTAGACACTTAAAATTGTTAGCATTATTTTGATGATTTCTGGAAGTAAAATTCAACAGAATAGACAATAAAAGTGCTTCATGATCCAAAAGTCAAGCATGATAATGCAGTCCTCAGTTAAACAAGTCATGCTCATCAAAATGTAATCAACGCAAGAATTTTTAGTAGAAGTGACCCAAGTTGCATCACTAAAAATGACTTTGAATCCCATTGATTCTATTCTGTTTACAAAATTGTTAGCATGAACATCTATTAAACATATCATTCAAAGATGTTATTTCTTACATTAGTGTAATGAATTAAATCAATGTTGCTTTAAGGGCTATTGGATTAACAAGAACTCTTTTCACAGATATAATTGTTTTCAAATTAACAATTTCAACAGCAAACAATTTAAAACAAATATTATTACAAGGGATTTTAGATCCTCCCTTCCTTTATCTTAAATTTTGTTGCATCAAATATCTAAGTCTCCATGTTTTGCTGATATCATATAAATTGTCAACAACAGAATAGTTCAGGTCATTCACTTAAAACAAATTGGTTACCTTGAACTTCCAGTTTAACCGGAAACCAAATATCTACTTCCATTACTCAAATTAAGGGATAACATGAGTAAGAAGATATAGAACAGGAGGGGGTTCAAGCTATCACCGTGATTAAAGAAACAGAGATAAGCTACCAGGTCTGTTGAACTTTCCACTTACCAGGTGGAAGAACCAAGTGAGTTTTTCAGAGAAGAAACAGGCTTTCAATATAGGATAAAAATCTGGATGGACTTCAATTATTTTCAGCATAGTGATCAGTAACTCAAGTGAACTGGTGCGGAATGCTTTAACTTTGCCTACCAAGGCCACTGATAGACTAGACTTTTCCTGGAAGGTCATTCCTCCTCATACCTCAATTCCAAATATTTTTTTACATTCAAAGCATAATGTTCAAAGATTATCAATTATTTGAATTTATATTTTAAAAAAGCTAATTTCTGAAATAGTTAACTGCTGTTTTCTGGAACACCATGAACTGTTTTCTCAGGAAACAATATTTAACTTAAAATATGAAATATTTCTTAATGCCTATTGGGGAAAAGAACTGGCCACCCTACCCTGATATGTAAATTTCACACACTGTTGGGCTTAGTATTGGGTGAGCTCTAACCTTACCAACCAAACCGACCTTCGGGTTGATTACTGAGATTTGATTTTAGATTTTAAAAACTATAATAAAAAAGAAATTACCATTTAACACTTAAAAATTCACAAATTACTTTGTCATACCCACTTTTATTCTCAACCCATACTTACAACATTAGAAAGGGATGAGAAGCAATAATAAGAAAGTGAAGATAATTGAGTTTTCAAGAAATAGGAAGGCAGAGTTAAATAAAAGTAGAAGAGGAAAAATTATGAAGGTGGAGACTGCTTAATTTATTTATTAAGTGTTCAAGATGAAAATAGCAAAGGCATTAAGATAAATGCATTACCTAACAATGCGTAGGACATAAAATCACTTTGTCACATTAGTGAAAGGGGGAAGGTTTAGGTGTCTGGACAGGAGATTAGATGATGGGGATTGAGGATGGGCAGGTAAGGAAAGCCTGTGGGGAACAGGTAGGGGGATGGGGAAGGATTCACCACCACAATGGGGGTGAAAAAGACCCTTGTGAGGCTGAAAACCATTTAAATGAGAGGGTTACCCATAAAAATGGAAGGTTGAGAAGGGGTTGAGTGGGAAGCATACGACATGTCATTTATTATTTCACAATTTGAACCCACAGCTTTTAGAATCTGTAACCCTTCCTCCATCAATCATGTATTTTGGGAATAAAATCACTTGAGTGTGTTTCCAATGAATGTTTTGCATATACACAGAAAGTATAGGAAAATAAATCAAGGGTTGGGAGCATAGAGGAATGAAAAAACAATTATAGGGGCTTACAAACCCAAATGAAAATTTTTGTTACTAATTCATCTGACACATCCATTCCATTATTTAACACACATGATATTCATACTGTGAAATAAGTGGACCATTTAATTCTTTCCCTAAATACCATATACCTCAAAAAGTACCACACACTATTAGGACTTTTAAAAATTGTAAAAAATAATGGTTACCTTCTAACTATTTAAGAACACAGGCACATTCTCATAATCCTCAGGAAATTATATATTTTTTTACTTTGGCAAGTCTGTTTTATAATCATTGAGTGAAAATATATATGGATACATTGGAAAGCTGCAATTAAAGGGGTGTCTGACCTTGAGACTAAAGCTTTATCTGAGAGTTCTGGCCCCACAAAAGGTTCTTAGCCTAGTCTTTTTTTTCTCCCAAAACAATAAAAAAATACGATAAATATTCGCAATGCCATGTTGAAACAGGAACTTGAATTGTTTCTACCTAAGACCTAAAGATAAACATGAATACTGGTTAACATAAAACATGAATTGGCTATCTGCCCAAACCCAAGTATTTTTTCATTACATATGTAATTTTTGGCCTGAAAATAAACTACACCCACCTCTGAAGTTAAGCTCTAGGTAGTAATGCTGTAATTGCCCCCTATACTCTCCTTCAAAATTCATAATAGGCCATTTTCTTAAAAAATTAAATTTATACGTACCAAGAGTATAAGCCAAGAAAAAGTTTATAGATGCAAATCCCCAGACCCAGTGAGGGATAGATGGGAAATCTGGATGATCATCACTTGATGCATAGAAATAATAATCATACCACACAAACAACAAGAAGTTGCCAACAGTGAACAGGAAGCCCACAAAAGTTAAAAGATTAGGAGCAATCCATTTGGGAAAGAGCTGAAAAGGAAAAAGAAATGCCGTAGTCATTAACCTCCTCCAAATAATTATATTGTAACCTCTACAATGTATAAAACTGACTACAGGGAAGAGGCTTAAGTTTAAAATATACTTGAAACACTTGTCTTCATATGTGTAGAGAGCTCGATGCCCACACAAAAACAGTAAACATCTCTTCTTCAAAAATTTTTCCAAGGTCTTATTTTTGTACTCCAATTATATTGGTTAAAACTTTCACCACCCATGTCAGTGGCAAACTTTAGGGATTATCCCCACGTCAATATTTATTAAAAACTTGATGTTTCCCTCCCACTGACAGGGATCCCTTCAGGAGTGAGGTATAGTTTCACTTCAAAGGAGAAGACTGGCAGAGGAGAAATGGTGTGTTTAAAAAAAAATTGATGTGGGGAAATTCCAAAAATTTATTTATTTACCAATTCCATGTTAATCATTATAATAATTTAGAAACAAATAAACTATCTTGCGGACGATTTTGGTAGCATGCAAACATATCATCATTAAAGATCATTTTATGGTATATTTCAACATTTAATGGTAATAAATTAGACATTTCCTTACCTTCACAACATTGTTCCAAAATGGGTGCATAACATAGATGCTCAATGGACTGGTGTCCAGGGAGCTGTACTGTAAGAGTAGAGTGAGACAAAGTGTAATTCCACCATGATTTTCTGGTTTATGTTTACCCAGAAAACTATTGTTCTTTGAATTTCTAAATTAGTGAAACTCATGAGACACTGACCAAGAATTAATGGAACCTAAGATAAAAATCTACTACTTATAGTTTGGGGGAACCCAAAACAATAAACAATCGAATAGGGAAGATAGTGAGATGTAGTGGTATGACACTGATTTATTGGATAATCTTAGATTGACAAAACAGGTTAAAATATTAAACATTAAAGCAGTATTAAGAATGTCAGGATATACTAAGCATTGAGAATTATGTAAATTTTAGAAAAGCAAATGGTCAGGATGTTGAGACTTCATTATTAAGTTTTAGCTATAAAGAACTAAGTAACAGAGTGTGAAGCAGCAATAATTAATTATATTTAATGGAATGGAAGTGAAAATCTGATAACTTTCCTCACATAAGAACACCCTTGTTTATGGTGCAATAATCATCAAGACAAATATGACCACTAAAATAGCTAATGAACTCTACCACTCAACAAATATGAAAAACTGCCTCCAAACAATAATTATTGGGCAGGCAATGATAACCTATGTCTTTTGGCTTCGAAAATTGTACACTTAAATTACTGTAAACAAAAGTAGCTTTGGTGAGCTCTGAAAGAGACAATATAATGCAATTTGTTTTCTATAGATGAATAATATTTAACTGGAACAAAAAGTCTAAAAGGTAAATAGTGATGAATTAAACAAAAAGTGTCGACTTATTGACAAGTAAATATTACTATGATTCCCACGAATTCTGAGCAGAAGCGAAGGAACATGTGGATTCTAGCACACAGAATATGATAACTTTTTGTTCATTTGCATACAATAAGTCATTTGGGACCACTTTCAAAGCATGTTTAGTTTACAATACGTACGCCATATACTGAAGGATAACGCCAAGGAAAGTAGAAACAATGAGATTGCATACTAACAATATCAGTGGCGTCTAAAAGTTACAAAAAGTAGTCATGTTTCCAGTGCACGAACTGCATATTACGTACCAAATTGAAAATTTTTGAATAAAAAGTGTTTTTTATGTTAAATAAAAATGAAAAATTTGAAGAGAAACAGCAATTTACAAATATAAATTCTTTAGTGGGCACGTTACCAGTGACCGGTAGAGATTAAACAGCTATCCTAATCAAATTATTTACAATAGTAAAGTACAATCTCCGAAGACAACATACGTTTACACGAGGAATAAGTCGTATAAAAGTATGTACAAGGAAATGAAAAACCTGCTGGAATGCTTTCTACCAGCGTTCTATTATCAACTGTGACCTTCCAATAAAAATGGGATGGGCAATGCGTTCCATGCTGTATATACTTCGTAATGCTACAAATTAGGCAAATATTTATTAATTTATGGATTAAAAGACATCAATTTATGAGCTGGGATACTAAATTCCACATATACAGTAAATATTACTGAAAACATTACGGAAGGTCTCAATTACCTTGTAGTGTTCAAATCCAGCAAGATGTTGTTGAGTCAAATATTGAACATCCATTTTCAAATTTCACTTCTACAAATACCTATTTACAGTTTCAAATTGTCAAGCCTAACAGTTCAGTTACGATAACTTAGAAGAGTATGTCATGGCTAATATAAACTTCCTTTTACATTCCGCTCAACACATCCTACCCGACAATTGACACACCTTACGCGACTGTTTTCTTGAATATCGTTATGTGCTTATCACAGTATTTTACCGCCACCTACATTTCCTCTTCCTCAGTGACACACGTGGTGATTCGTGGTGAAGCGTTAGCTCGGTTCAGCGCTGGTCAATTTTTTCTGAAATTGATTATCTCGACCGGGTAAAATTTGTCGGGTGTCATGGTATGTATTAATTTCCTATTCTTTAGCCTTCTGTGAAGTCTATAAAACATCGTAAAGTTTTAGATAAAGTAGTTTTAACACGAGGGAAATATCGCCATCTTGTGATTTGTTGTGATTCATTGTAAAATTGCAACTAAGAATCGCTTTTCTTTCTTTGTACAATTTAGTCGTTCAAGGATACTGAGAAGCCTGGTGTGGAGCCTGCTTTCCATCGTATAAGAATTACACTTACGTCTAGAAATGCTAGGAGCCTTGAAAAAGGTAACTTTTTGGCGGTAGCGATTGGGTTTCATACTTCATGAATGTGTTCTAATAATTGTGTTCTCAGTTTGTGCAGATCTAATCAAGGGAGCTAAAAAGCAGACGCTGCGGGTGAAAGGGCCAGTAAGGATGCCAACCAAAATATTGCGAATTACAACACGAAAGACACCTTGTGGTGAAGGTTCGAAAACATGGGATCGCTTCCAGATGAGGATACATAAACGTGTCATCGACCTTCATAGTCCATCAGAAATTGTGAAGCAGATTGTATCCTTGAAAAAGTTCCTCAGGATAGTGTATTTTTGTTTCAGGAAGGATATTATTTATGAAAATTGGTTGCCTACTAAATTTTTAAAAACAAAATGCAAGTTCAATGCCTAACGTTCACTTTTAAGTATTTGAAACAAAATGTGTTTCATGTATTTGTTTTTGAGAGAAAGCTTTTCCGTAATCGTCGTATTACGAAGTTTGTTTCTAATGTGTTTATTCATGATGGTTGGGTGGAATAAAATACTTCGTGTTTAATACGTGTTGGTTTAGCCATTTCCTAAGCAGTTTAACGGCTCATTTTAGGTTTTGGCCGAAGTTTAGTTCAGAAGCATAGTAAAATTGAAGCATTGTTAGTATTTTCGTAAATTAATGGAACATATTGGGTTAATTAGCAGTATCTTTTGCGACCCCATAATTTATTACAGTGTTTTCAATTGTAATACTGTGTTCTTTAAGCCCAGCGTTCTAACCAGCTTCGTAGCTTTCAATTTTTTAATCCTTGTTTATATGTAATTACTCATTTATTCGTAGGATAATAGTAAAGTATCGTGTGGCTCTAAGTGTCTTTTACCGTAAAAGAATAATTTTTGTGATAGTGAAGAGAAATATATTAAGTACTTGCCTGTTCCAACTATTTTTGAAATGTTTTTATCTAGGATAATTCCGTTCTCTTTCGCAGTGTCAAAAGGTTAATTGAAAAAAGCTAATTAAAGATTTTTCAAATTGCATTTTGAACGAGTGAATCATGGATATAGGCATTGTATGATTCGTCTTTAATTTCTGAAGTATTTTACCTTGACTCTTCGTTTCAGACATCCATTAGCATTGAGCCTGGTGTGGAGGTGGAGGTTACCATTGCTGATCCATAAATGTTATTCTTTTACATAAAATAAATGAATAATAACCATTATTACTTGTTTTTATTTTAATGTAATGTAGTTATCAATAGTAAGGTAATCCATTCAAGTTCTACCCAAGAAAAAGTTTAGGAAATTGCAATTTAATAACGAAATTAAGTTTGTTGTCTCAGTCCTTAGTGGAATTTGCTCAACGTATTGAGTTAAAGAACACTACCTAGGTTTCGACATTGGATATCATCAGGTGGCCTGAGGATGATGTTAAATCTTAGCTTAGACTTTTTCTCAATCAAATTGGGTGGAATTACAGTTCCTTTAAATCTATGTTAAAGATCTGAGACGTTTATAGTGCAATAACTGGGTGCACTAATGTTCTATTATGTTGATTTTTAAAATTTTTGGCCCATTGTTTTCAGTTCATTAGATGTTATGGGAATTGAAAAAATTCCTGATTCACAAGACAATGGATTCCATACTGGTAAATGTTTTATGGTGTTGAATACAAGAGTGGTCGATAGTCCTTGGTTATGGTCAAGAAGGATTCTCATGAGGGTGCAATTTTTCATTTAAAATGTTGGGTGCGAATATCTCTGATCTGAAGTAATTGGTGTTAATCAATAGGTATTGGGAGATACTCTTGTTCAACATCAGGGCCATGTACCGATTTAACAAGTACTGTGGTTACTGAAATCTTTAGCTGTGGTGTGAGTAATTCATTCTTCAACCCTTAGGAAGAATCGTTAGCACAGTGCTGGTGATAAGTGCACAGGAAGTTCATGTCAAAATTACAGTATATGCTAACCTGTTGTATTAGTTTTGTAGCATTGAGTGTTAAAATTACCCCTTCTGGTTTCATTGAAATATTTAGCGTCAATCGTTGATTTTCTATATTCCCTGCCGTAAAAAGCATGTGTCCATTTTTAGTGGTAGTTGGCCAAAGTGAAGTTTGAAAATTTTAAATAAATTGTCCAATCCAAGATACAACTTATAGGAGACAGCATGAAAACATTGAAATGTTACACGGGACTTGCTGTTTATACTTCGTAAGTAAGTCGGGGGGCTGCCCACACAACATTAGTTACACTTATTTAGCATATGCAAGATTTTATCTCAAAGGGCGATGTGGATGGACAGTGTATTCTTGTTTTCCCAGCATTTGGTCATAGAATATGTTTCAATAGATAAGGGTGGAATGATAAATTACCATTAACAAATGTAAAATTTTTGAAAGTAGTTACTCAAAAAGTAGAAAAATTTAGGTGAATAAATTATGCATACCATATGCTCTATTGGAAAACTTTCACTATTGCACATTTACAAACTTTGTAAGAATATGTTTCTGCTGGTTAGGAAGCAAATATAGTTGAATATGAGCTTAAAAAGTGTATCTTTTTGTCTAGTTCCAGAACTTGAGTTACTATTCCTCACAGTCCAACATGATTTCGTTAGTTCTTTTAACCCGTCAAGCCTGCAGGAGACAAATGAATAGGTGGATAAATGCTGATGTTCACTATCATATTTGTAATTCAAAAATATACAACTAATGATGAAGAAAACTTCATTATTCTTCTCTTGGTTAATATAAACACTGTGGGAATTGAGAAATATTATGCGTATGACAATTAAAATACAGTCTGCTCCTGCAATGTAGGGACCGGAAGGTCAGTTTAGTAGGTGAGGGTAGAGCTCACCCAGTATTAAGCCTAATGGCATGTGAAATTCACACGGTAGGGTGCCCAGTTCCTTTCTCTGTACCACCTGTGTTTTCCCTGGTATCCGAAAAATGTTACACAGCTTAGGTGAAGCGGAGGGTGCCAAGAGGCATCACTGGGATTCGAACCCAGGTCCTCCGGTCAGCATTCCAACCACTTAAATTAATAAACATTAATTTAAGTGCCAAAATAATTAATTTTGTATTTGTCAATTTTAATGATATTTTTAGGTAAATTGACTATTTTGCATATTGCCTTTTGTTTCTTATATCTTTTTTATAGTTTATTTGCTATTTTAACAATAAGGCACATTACTGCAAGTAAATATAGTGGGCCGATA